>JALIDW010000008.1:1832500-2336582 GCA_023079495.1 Xylaria sp. L1 SY-2022 | reverse complement strand
AGAAGAAAGAAAGAAAGAGAACTAAGTTTACATGAGTGGGAACCCTTCTTATACCCTGCGTCGCCCGGTTCTGCGGTGGGGGGGACGCCATAGCTCTGTGGTGGGTGACGAGAAGCTCTGCTGTAAGAGACCAGCTGGTCCTAGCGTGAACTGTGAACAAGCGAGCTCCGTGGTGGGCGACGGCGAGCTCTGTTGCTGCAGATGAGCTGGTCCTAGCGTCAACCATAGATAAGCGAGCTCCGTGGTGGGTGACGACGAGCTCCTATGTCAAGCACTGGCGGAAAGAGCTCCTGAGATAGTGATGACAAGCTCCGTGATGGCGGTTGCTGCTTAGCCGTCAGGCAGAACCGTCACACTTCCCCCTACCAAAACGGAGACACGGTGGTGAGCCGGGTCAACGTTAACCATGTCGACGACGGCCTCTGTTTCTGCCTTGTCTCTGTGCCAGATTGTCATCTGGGTGATCTCCTGCTTCCTTATCCTCTGCCGCAGCCTCAATCCATTGTGTCAGCCTCACGGGAGGCCCAGCAGCTTCCGGAAACTCATTGTGAAATGCTCGAAGTTTCATTGCTGCATTCTTGAAATTCTCGGCTGGGTACCATGTGTCATCAGGATCACAGCCTTGCCAGTGAACCTGATACTGCAATTCCTGTTTTCTGCCATGTATTCGTGACTGTAGAATCGACTCTACCTCGAATTCAGCCTCTCCATTGATTTCTTCAGGCTCAGGGAGGTGGTTGAACCTGTTGGGGAAGAGGGTCTTCACTAGCCTTTCGGAGCCTATCAGCGTGAAATAGATTCTTCATCTTGTAGCTGGCTGGCAAGTCTAGGACAAAGCTGTGGCCCCTTTCCTCTGTGATCTCAAATGGGCCCACCCACTGGGAATCCAGTCTGGTGGTTGGGGATTCAGTACTGAAGCCCTTCTTCTTGAGGAACACCTTGTCTGTCACCTTGAAATCGACGGGCCTACGCTTCCGGTTTGCCTGAATCTCTTGCCGATGTTGTGTGGCAACTCCTGCTTTCAAAGCCAATCTCTGTACCTCTTGGGTTTGTGAAAGGAGCTTGCGGGCTAACGTCTCGGGCTCGGTTTTTTTCGGTTGAGTCTGGCAGGTTCCTTGACGAGGGGTTGCGGACTTCCGTGCCTGTCAGTACCTTCAGAGGTGCCATGTTAATGGAGGAATGCCATGATGAGTTGTGGGCAAAGTCCAGAGCAGGAACATGGGTGCTCCAGTCATCCTGATACTTGTTGACGTAAAATCGAAGTCTCTGATCTAGTTCTTGATTTGTAAACTCAATGGCCCCTTGTGTCTGAGGGTGGAAGGCACTGCCATGACGATGTTTCGTTCTGGTGAGCTCGTTAATCTTTCTCATGAACTGAGAGATGAATGGGCCAGCATTGTCTGAGATCCAGACCTCAGGAACTCCCAGCAGCCTGTACACATGACGGTAGTATCTAGCAGCAATGATCTCTGCTGTGTCTGTCTTTCTACCAGGGCAGCGTGATCAGAAGCCTGCTAAACTTGCAAGTGAAGGCCCAGATGTAGTCATATCCATGACGATCCCTCGGCATGTCTTTTCCGTCAACCACAACATGCTTCCACACAGCTGCAGGAATAGGTAAAGGATGAAGCAGGCCTGGGGTCTTGTCTCGAGGTGTCTTGTTCCTCCGGCATTCATAGCAGTTCCGGACATACCTCCTGATGTCCTGCTTCATGTGAGGCCAGTAGTACTCCTTCTCGAGTGCCTTGATTGTCTTGTTCTGTCCTGGGTGAGCTGAGATGGTGGGGTGATGAGCTTCTCTGATGAGGGCAGTGCGTAGGTGTATATCTCCCTTCTTGTGTCATCTCTGGGACAATCAGCTGATTGCCTCGCATGCCCAGTCCCTGAGCCTCGTTCTCCTTTTGTATCAAGTCCACGAGGTCAGCTCCTCTCACAGCCTCTGTCCTATGGTCGGGAACGAGCTCCTCGTGACCTCTGTCGAGCTCCTTCTGTGTCGAGTCTACAGTATCAGCTTCCCTGGAGGCTTCAGTCTCTGCCTCAAGTGCCGCGAGCTCCCCATGAATCCTGGCAGGCTCTATCAGTGGCATAGTCCGTTCCTCTGCTTCTCTAGCTTTCACAGTGGGCAGATCAGCTGTCTTTCGTGAAAGGGCATCAGCCACGACGTTCTGCTGACCAGGACGGTACTGGAAAGTAATGTCAAAGTTTGAGAGGAAGTCAGCCCATCTCACCTGACGAGTGGAGAGGACACGCTTTGTCGAGAAGTATAGGAGGGCCTGATGATCAGTGACGACAAAGAACTTGGTTCCCAGTAGCTCAGGACAGTAATGCTCGAGCGTCTGAACCACTGCCAGGGAGCTCTCGGTCCTGGATGGGATAAGCTCTCTCAGCTGGAGTCATGGTCTTGGAGAAGTATCCCACGGGCTTCCACGTCTTATCTTCTTGCTGCTGCATCACCACGCCTCCAGTGGCATTGCGAGAGGCATCTGTCTCTACTCGCGTTGGCTGGCCAGGCCTGAAGAAAGCCAGAACAGGAGCCTCACAGGCCAGCTTCTTCATGGCCTCGAAAGCCTGTCTCTGAGCTTGTCCCTTCTCGAATGGAGCTCCCTTTTTCAACAACCTATTCAGGGGGCTCAGCTACGTCGCTGGCGTGATGTGTGAACATTCTTATGAAGTTACAGAGCCCCAGAAATGATCTGACAGCTCTGACAGAGTTGAGCTCCTCGAATTTCCAATTCTTGATGGCTTCAACTTTCTGAGGATCCACACGGATCCCAACTCCTGCCTCGAGAATCACTCCCAAGTAGTCAACTACAGTGACGTTGAAACGGCTCTTCTTGATGTCTCCTTGCAGCTGGACCTTGTGAAGACGGTAGATGATCTCCTCACAGTGCTTCCAGTGCTCCTCTTCTGTCTCTGAGTAAACAAGCACGTCATCAGCATAGGCACTCGCAAACAGGTCCAGAATCTCCCTGGAGCTGGGCATTGATGAAGCTCTGCCACCAGGCAGGGCCAACCTTTAAGCCAAAGGGTAGCACCTTCCACTGAAATGTTCCTTGACGAGTGCGGAATGCTGTGAGGTGTCTGGACTCCAGGGACATTCTCAGACGATGGAAAGCCTTGATGATGTCAAACTTGGACATCCTTCTCGCATTTCTGGTGTTGAAGATCGTGCCTTGCAAGTCAGGGGCTGGCACAATCTTGTCCTTAATGTACTGGTTTCTCCAACGATAATCAATGCAGAAACGTCTGTCAGATGAGTGAGGCTTGGGGACAAATAGCACTGATGAGGCCTGAGCCTCCATGCATGGCTCAATGAATCCTGAAGCCAACAGCTGATCCGTCACCTCCTTTTCCAAGGGCAGGTACTGGACTGGGGTACGATATCTTGGAGGGCCAGTGTCAGATGGGTTTCCTGTGGTCTCGAGAATCACGTCAAAGCCTGGACGTGAGGGAGGCAAAGTATCAGCCTGAACTTTAGAAAAGAACCCCTCAAGGTGTGCCAGCTGCTCTGGTATCAACGAACGGACCAGCTTGATGTGCTCCGGGTCCTCGTTTGGTGGAAAGGGGATAGCCTTGCCATCGAATGTCTGCCAATGCTCAACAGCTGAGATGGATGGCCTGTCGGGTGGAGCTCTATACTCTATGGTGATGGGCTCCTTTGGTGTGTCCTTTGAGATCTCAGCCCACTTGCCTCTGTGAGGGTTCCGTAGTTCTTGTTCCTTTACTTGCTGAAGAATCTGACTGATCACGAGCTCGTCAGAGGGCTCAGAAGCCACGGATTCATCTCCAGAGCTCGTGAGCCTGTATGAGCTTCCGAGGAGGGTTCTGTCTCTTCAGGATCTGATATCTGTGATCCAGCATCTTGTCTCGACGATCAGCATCTCTCTGTACAGCTGGATCTATCTCCCTATCCCGTTTGCTCTTCTGGGGAACCACAATGGCAGGGGAGAACTTGGCCAGAGCTGGGGAATCATCAGGCCAGATCAATCTTTGCTGAGCACAGTCAAGGAGGATGTTGTGCTTTCCTAGCCATTCCAGGCCTACTATAACTTCCGAGCCTGTCTCAGTGACCCAGAAGCTCTGTTTCTTGAATCTTCTTCCATCAATCTCAAAGTCAGCTATGAGATGCTGTTTGACTTGGCCAGCTGGTAGGCCACGGTAATCAGACAGAGTTAACGGCTTGTCCAAGTCAATGAGATGTGCATTGAGCTGTCTTTTAGCTCGGCGAGCGAGCTTTCCACTGATCATCAGAGAGATCTGTGCTCCAGGTGTCACATAAGGCAGTAGCTTTCATTCCAATATCGAGGTGCTGAACTTGGACAGTTTGCGTAAACCGGAACCTCTTATTGCAGGAATCTACTTTGCCTAGTGACGGTAAATGTACTGTCATTGAGTCTTGGGACAGTTCTCCTTGTTTTTGGGGTATGAGAGCTTGGGGATGATGAGTGAGAAGCTCGTTTCTTGTGAGGGCTGAGTGCCAGAGACATGCTTCTCATCCTCACACTCTCTTGCTAAGTGGCCCTTTCTTACCACAGTTAAAGCAGGTTCCGTCATCCCAATGAATCTTCTTTTCTTTGTCTGTCAAGGCACGGCCAGCCTTGCTTGAAGTCACAGCCTTGTCTGACTTGTACTTGGCTGATGAGGTCTCCTGATGACCATGAGCTCTTGGGGTCTCCCGAGAAGCTCCTGATCTCTTCTCCTGACGAACCAGCTTGCGGCTGTATGCATACTCGTGATTGTACACAGCCTTGGTGACCTTGAAACAGAACTGCTCATAGGTGATGTCTGGGTTGGTGCTTGCCTCAAACACCTCACTTCCCAGGTTCATGTCAAGGTGCTGCCAGAGAATCTGTGAGAACTCTGTCTCTGGGAGCTTAGACTTTGCAGCAAGATGGTTGAACTTAGAGATGAACTGATGAACATCACTGCCAGGGCTTGTAGTAGAGCTCGTTTAGCTGGGCTCGGGCTCGGACTGCTTGGTTGGGGGTCATGGTAAGCTGTGACCAAAGCTTGCACCATCTCAGATAAGCCAGTGTATGGACGAGTCTCGGAACGGAATCGTGTTTCAATGGCTTTCTCTGCATCTCCCTCAAGCAAGGACATCAGATAACGCATCCTGCTCTTCTCACAACGGAAGATTTCACGGTCTTCCTCTAGTTTGTCAGCTAGCTTTCCAAGCCAGTTGTCGAAAAGCTCCTTGTCACCCTTGAAATGGCCAGGATCTGAGCCACGAGCCTTGGACTTTCGATTGTAGCTCGAAGCTTCTGAGTTCACGTCATCTGGGTTGTCAGAAATGGAAGCAAAAGCAGGCCAGGCTGCCATGCCAGAGGCTCGGAAGGAGCCTCCACCAAAGGCACTCTCTTGAGTGGCATGGGTGTTGACTGTATCAACGGACGTGGCACGATGGTTGAGCTGTAGCTCTCGTTCGAGTCGACGGATGGTGGCTTGCATCTCGAGGATGAGCTGGGAATGGGAGGCTGGGTCTGCCATCTCGTGCGGGGAGCTCATCACGGATAGTGGGGAGCTCTCTCTTGTTTTGTCTTCTGGGTCTTCTTCTTCTTTGTCTTCTTGAGTGTTGGTAACTCGTTTCTTAGCCGGCGCGGCGTCGTTGCTTGATGCAATTCGTGCACTTCTTCTTGGTGCAGCAGCTGCAGACGAGGAGCTTCCCACGTCTGTCATGGAGCTCGGTTTCTTGGGTTCTTGTGTCTTAGGTCTTGGGTCTTCTTCTTGGGTCTTGGGTGGTTTATTTGGCGGACGCTAACCACAGCGAGAGGGGAATCGAGTGACGTATTTAGATGACGCTCGTCAGCGAGTCTGGATGAGTTTAGAGTAGTGTTATGATCATGTAGCAGGCTCTGACACCTTGTATTGATGCTATGAACAAAGACTCTAAACTGGAGAAGAAAGAAAGAAAGAGAACTAAGTTTACATGAGTGGGAACCCTTCTTATACCCTGCGTCGCCCGGTTCTGCGGTGGGGGACGCCATAGCTCTGTGGTGGGTGACGAGAAGCTCTGCTGTAAGAGACCAGCTGGTCCTAGCGTGAACTGTGAACAAGCGAGCTCCGTGGTGGGCGACGGCGAGCTCTGTTGCTGCAGATGAGCTGGTCCTAGCGTCAACCATAGATAAGCGAGCTCCGTGGTGGGTGACGACGAGCTCCTATGTCAAGCACTGGCGGAAGAGCTCCTGAGATAGTGATGACAAGCTCTGTGATGGCGGTTGCTGCTTAGCCATCAGGCAGAACCGTCACAGTGTAGCAGACCTGACGCACTGGTACGTTATGCTAGTTGTCGTCCGTGACAATACTGCCTACGTTTTTGACTCCATGCCGAGCCGTGAAGCGCAAAAGAGTCACAGGAAGGCATTCAATTTTCTAAAAGACACCTGGCGAGACATGGTCACGTCACACAACGAAGATTTATCCTCTCCAACCACGCTTCTCAATGTTCCCTTAATGCACCAGTTCGACGAATGGTCCTGCGGTGTCCAGGCCGTTATGGTGCCACTTCTATTGTGTCAAGAACCCGAGACTGCGATCAATCAGTACCGCAGTAACACACCAATGCACGGGAACACGGCGATCTTGAACCTTAAAAGACGACTTGAGGCTGCTACAGCCTTCAGAATAACTGAGATAGGGGGCCAGAACTTTGAATTTGCCCAGGTGTCCAAGCCCGCGGAGGACGAGGAAGGCAACAATGAGGCTGAATCAAGCACAAAGAAGAAGCGAGGGAAGCAGCCCAAGAAGCAGCCCAAGAAGCAGCCCAAGAGTCCCGAAGGCAAGCGTCGATCAGACTCAAAAGATGAGGTATTTGACAGAGAGCATTCAGATTATACAACAAGGCTGACACTCACCAGAAATCGAGTCGCAAGCGGCAGAAGCAGGAGGAACCCACTGTCTCTGACAATGTTAGGGTTACCCGCTCGGCCACCAACCGTGCAAAACAGACAGCCACCGAAGACACAGAGCAGCAGAATATAGCGATCGAGAAGCCGCCTCCTGCTGCTGGCGATGAAACCCTCCAACGGATCGAGGAGGCGCCACCTGCTGCTGGCGATGAAACCCTCCAACGGATCGAGGAGGCGCCACCTGCTGCTGGCGATGAAACCCTCCAACGGATCGAGGAGGCGCCACCTGCTGCTGCCGATGAAACCCTCCCTAGTGGCCCCGTGGGAGGTGACCAAGACTTAGACTCTGACAGCGATGACTATGATATCTTGCACCCCATTGCTGACGATGATGAAGACTCTGGCGAATTCTTTGATGCCACCATGGGCCCCCAAGACTCCGATGCTGGGGAAGGCCCTTCGACTCAGCGCCACCCCCTTTCTACATTGGACGATTTGCCTGCACGTGATAAAGTCAGTAAGTCGACTAGAAAGGGTCCGAATGTGAGTGAGACACCCTCCAAAAAGGCCAAAGGGAAGCAGGTCCAGGATCAGACTTCTACTCAATCACCGAGCCCCCACAGAAGCCCCCACAGAAGTCATCGTCGGAAGGTGTTTCCGTTGGGAGACATCCGAACATACCAAAAGGGTGACACAGAAGACGATATCGTGAGGATGGAATACACAGGTCCCATTAGCCAGGAAGAGCGTGCACGCCGTATTGAATCAGGGGATATCCCACTTCCTTACAGGTGGGAGGGCGAGACCTTCAGGCAGAGTGCTCAACGTTACACGATGCCAACCCCTACAGGCTGGAGGGGTTGGACTTGGTATAGAAACAATTATTACGAACTACAAGCCGTTAACAGAGAACCAGAAAATACCCCTAGACGCCAGCGAAGGGGGGGGAGGAGTTAATGGAATTGGATGAGAAAGGAAAGCCTCGTAGGGACCTGATCGGCTCGGCGCCAAAGACGCCATGAGAAGAACGGTCTCTCATGAAGTCTACGAAAGGGTTGAATAGACTGCCAAAGTTGTTGAGGCTGGAGGAGAGGACCAGGGGTTGTTTTTTTCTGGTGTTTGGTTTGGTATTGACACGGCAAACTGTTGGGTACGCTTACGGATTATCGGATTGTAATTCATGTAGATATTCAGGCTGCCGGTAGAATACGGAGAAGGCAATTGATTTCAAGCAGTCTAACGTCGATTGTTATTGCGCGTATCAACCTCATCAACATCGCTTGACTACCTACCTATCAGACTTGTCTCTATAGCCGTGCAATAATACGATCGGTCGGATGCCGCTTGGGATTATCACGAGTCTTGACGGCGACGACGTGGAGGCCATGGGGACTGCAGTCACGCTGCCGAACACGGGCCCAATTAAAATTGGAGGATTATACGGAAGGTTACACGGCAGCGGATGCAAGATGCAGCTCGCCGCAGCCTATCATACGATGACACGACCACACAACAAAGGTACAGATTATGTATTGTGACCAAATAGAACGCGAGGATCCGCGCGTAATCCGGGTAGGAAGATAGAAAGGGCTGGCGCCGGCAAGGGTGGCTGGGATGTGAAGCTGCAGATACCGTATGCCGTGAAACATACGTGACCAATAGCAAGAAGAGGATATATTGTACGATCGGACTATTGAGCCGAAAATATCAGTTATTTGTCAGACAGGGAGATGATGTCTCACAGCCGCCTACCCCTTGTTGCCTACACTCCAATAATCCATACAACGTGCCAGGCCAGTATGTCCCGGCACGGTCAAAGCATGATTTGCAGCAAAAATACGGCTTTTGTGTTCACAGCAACAATAAGATACACTGTCTAGTACTGTGCTGCAAGTATAAAAAGGCAGGGCTATCGTACAGACTCACCACCAGACTTGCTTGCTATCCCATTCTTCCCACAGTTTAGGTCGCAGGTGACCTACTTGCATGCATAGTCAACTTCCACAACCAACATTGGACTTGCCGCAGCCATGATACCAGTCACAAAAAGCAAGAGCAAAATTTTGCAGACACTTCCACGAACTTCGATTACGCGGATACGGTCTAATTTGCTGTGGGCTGTGGCTTTTTGGACCCGGGATGCATCCGAACAAGCCTAATAATGTCGTCGGGAAGACGTTGAAGGCGTTGTTGACGCGGGGTTAGTCCGGTAGTTGGGGCCCGGGCATAAAAGGCATGTTATTCTTCTCCTGCTTCCTCCTCCTCGATAGAACACAGAACACAACTTCTTCGTCTCTACGCTAACGGATCCAATTTACTACGCTCTCTTCCTCGACAGCATCTCTTTTACCCGGCTCTTGGTAAGGTATCCGTGCTTCCTGTGACAGATTATCTACTAAACTCTCGCGACAGGTTCTCCATCTCGTCGTCCATCATGTCTCGCAACCTCCCCTCCAATGTCGCGCACTCCGTATCCGAATACGCCCCTCTGCCGTCAATAGAAGAGGACCAGATTCTTCGGACGGGACGATCGGACGAAACCACCTGGTTACAAATACAGGTGCGGCGGTTGAAACAGGATGTGAGGGAATTGACGGGTCGACTTCAGCGTTTTGAGCTGCCTCTTGAAGAGAGGATTAAACAAGAAGTTCGACTAGAATGTGACGACTAGTATGTATGACTTTGCCTGATCGATCAATTGCTAACTTGTTGTAGTCTAGACAAAATGCGGCGAACGATAGCGCAAGAGGTGTATACCCGGGTGATGGCGGCGCTGGATATCCAGCAGCGAAGGCCTGGTGGCGAGGGTCTAAACCCCGCTTTCATCGATACGTTGGTCGACGAGACCGTACGGAGGAGGCTCAGACAGCATAGCGAGAACATCTCGCCATCTGTCCCCAGCACTCCTCGGTCGGGGGCGCCGTCGCCATCGACCATCGCCCAGACACCTCGGCCCGCATCGCAGCAACAGAACAGACTGCTGCAACAGACCTTGTTGCAACAGTCTCGACTCCGTCAACAAGGGCCACGATCGTCGATATCCCGCGCCTCGTCTCGTTCTTCTGCTTTGTCTTCTGCTTCTCCTTCTCCATATGTGTCTTCTCGTTCCCCGTCTGCACTTCCCCCACGTCCCCCCCATCATCTTCACGTCCCCCCCATCATCCTCTCGTCGCCCCGGGCCACTGCAGCCCATCATAATGTCATCGCCTTCCCCTTCCCCCTTCCCCTTCCCTTCCCCTTCCCTCTTCCACCCCCTCAGGGGGGGGTCAAATACCCCTGTGGCTAAATGCCAATTCTCACCCTCAGGGGGGGTTCAAATACCCTGTGGCAGGACGCCGATTTCAGCCCTCAGGGGGGTTCAAATACCCTGTGGCAAAATGCCTCTTCTAACCCTCAGGGGGGTTCAAATACCCTGTGGCAAGACGCCGACTTGCTTGGGCCGGTCCCAATGGAGGATAATGGGGGATTCGATGGGGGCGATAGGGAATTCGACATATACGCGGATCCTCTGGATACTGGTCGGAGCATTGAGGACGGCGTTTCGGGTGATTTGGGGTATTCGGCGGAGTTAGGGCATGAGTTCGATGGCGACGATGATGGCAGTTCTACACCACGGCCACCATCAACAAGGTCTTCGTGGTCGGAGGGTTATACATTTTCAGGCGTCTTCGAGGATCAATCATAACTCGTGGCGATATCTTGACTTTTGACTTTGAGCATTGTGATGATGGCTTTTGAACGTGATGTTATATGATATGTATGCCTAGTACCAGGGGATTTCAACGATCGAAGTCATGACATCGCTACGTCTAAGTCTAGGTGTCGCAAGGTTAACCTTGCGACACCATGACTTTGACGTAGCGATGTCATGACTTCGATCGTTGACACCTCCGGAGATCTTATGTTCCCCTCCTCCCTCCAGCATCGTGATACGCTAAACATCAATTATCCAGATATTTTAATGGGCAAGCTTCCGATCCAAAGGCTATCTGTCGGCTAGACTCAGAGATTGCATCAGCTCCTAGATGGGCTTCGGGGGTCTGCCACGTGGGTTCTTTGGGACAAATTTATGCCGCCCTTCAATATACTCATTCCCGCCCTCCAGTCGAATTATTTCCTTGATATGGATGGGGATGCGTTCGATCCACGCCTGGATCTTAGACTGGGGGAGACCTTGCCAACATTTGGTCCACCTGTTGATAGCATCTGCTCGAGTCTGTGGCGCGCCGTAGCGGGTAGTCTGCCGCTTCATCCAGTACCAGCAAGGCTCTATAGCATTGAGGTCGGGAGAGTTCGGGCACCAGTCAAAGCGTTTGACCTGTGCTTTCTCGTAGAAGATATCCTGAACCTTGTGCCTGTGGGCGGGTGCCTTATCTTCTTGGACAACGGTATTAGGGCGAAGTATCTCTAACGATTGAGCGAAGGGAAATAACTTCGGATGCAGTATCTCCCTTTGGTATCGATACCAATCAATCGACGTACTGCCACGTTTATTCATGCGTATAGATCGGGTCAATAGACCCATATCTACGTTGAATACCCAAGTTGCTGGTAAGATCGGACCTTTGCCCTTCTTTTTTTTCGGTTTTTCGGTTTTCTGGTTGTGCTTGTTGCTTGTCTCGATCGCTGCTGCCGCTGCCTCTGCCTCTGCCTCTGCCGCCTCCTCCTGATCCTGCTTCTTTTTTTTCAAGGCCCATTGGCAACGGTATATCGGCTCAAATTCGACATTCAAGCGCTCGACATCGGCCATAGAGGCATCGTACTGGGTCTTCGTCTCTGCGCCCCAGCAATGGAAGGGGCCTTTGAGGTCATACGAAAAAGAGCCCCAAAACATGAACTCGCAGTTGCCCTTCCATCGGGTACGTACACAGGAGGGATGTACGCTCTCGTCAGTCTTTCGCCATACCCGATACGATCCTCGTCTAATGTTCAATAAAACAGACGTTTCGTCGGTCCAAATCACTCGTTTCCAGTCCTCCAATGTCCAATGTTGATGCTCCAAGCACCACTTGAGGCGTTCTTCCTTCATTCTGGGAGTGAGGCCTGGCTTTTTAGTGGTCTTAGTCTTTTTGTATCCAGCCTTCTTGAGGATTCGTCGAACGGTGGACGAGGAGATGTCGAAGCCCTCGTTAACCAATTCGCCTGCTAGGGCTGCACAGGTCTTTTCCCTCCCGTTTCGATCGTTCGAGATCTTGCTAACGATCGTTTTTCTGAGGGGTGAGGTGTCCTTTGAGGGTCGACCGGACTTCTTCTCTTGATACCACTCATCTTGAACGACGATTTGGGTCAATTTAGGGTCGAATCCTCGTTTTACTGCCTTTGCATATATACGGTTGATCTGGGACTCGGAAAGATCGCAGAGTGCAGAAATTTCACGGGCTGTCATCCCTCCGCCGAGTGGTGACTTGAGGAAGGTAACGATCGCCTGTGTGGCAACGTTGGCATGCTTTTTCCCTTTCATTCTCTCGTGTTTGTCACGAAAGAGAACAACACGAACGCTGAGGCAGAGCTCAACCTAGTAGTATATTCCGGTAATGATACTAAAGCTGAGGAAGGAAGAAAGAAAGAGAGACAGAGCGGCAGAAGGCCGGGAATTATATACATGTGTGGGTGTGTGTGAGTCACACAGTGCCCGGTCACAGTGCTCGTGCACTGCCCTATTCTTGGCAGAAGGTTCTGGAGGCCAGAGGCAACGTTGCATGAGTCGGAGGCAACGTTACATGAAGTGGTATGTGATACATGAATACCTCTTCCTACAGACATACCGTTGCGTCTAAAGGGTCTGCGCTGACCGGGGAATGCACTTCCGCTGGTGCGCAAGTGTGCCGGGACAGCTGGGCTGTCACAACCCCCCACCTCCGACAAGACTCGGCTCGAGTCGTTAAGCCCCACGGTTTCTTCGTCGCATACGAGTGCCATGAGTTGGCACCGTCGAAGGTCGGTTGTCGTCTGCGTGTGAGGGGTCAAGAGCATCGTTCGCAGCAGAAGTAATCCAACGGTCGAGTCGTAGAGGCGGTCCGGGCTTATCGGGATTCTTGTCGTGGAATTCTTTCAACTTCATCGGAGCATGTTTGAAGTTCTCAGCCAGATACCATTCGTCGTCAGGATCCCATCCCCTTCCAAGACACCTGATAGTAAAGCTTGCCTCGGGCGACCTTGGATGTCAAGACATTGTCGACCTCGAACTCCTCTTCGCCCAAGCGCTGGATCAATAACTTCACCAGCGGGTCTCTCGTAGTCCTGTCCAGGCAGAGGGTTATTCGGATGTTTGCGCAAGCGGTCGGCGTGGAACCATCTGCTGCCTTTCCAAGTGTCCGGGAGCTCGAGCTTAAAGGTATTAGGGTTCTCAGGACGGACGTGGATGATCTTGTATGGACGTCGCGTCATCGGGTAGTCGAGCTTGTCGCTAGGCCGGTCAGTGAGCTCGCCCTTTTTGCGGAGGACATACACGAAGTCCCCAACACCAAAGTCGGGATCGCGGCGATGACGGTTAGTCTGGTCGATCATCTTCTGCTGTGATTTCCTGATCTCGTCTCGGGCCACTTCGACGTAATCTTGGATGCGGCGGGCATACTCTTGTGCATCTTGTCGGCTGAGGCGTTCACGGAGAGGTCGAGAGGCAAGAGACTTTGTTCGCGATTCCCAGTCGAAGGGCATGCGCATTGGCCGTCCCGTCAGAACTTCGCGGGGAGTGAGGCCACCCAAGGAGTCGTGCGGCAGGGAGGCCTGGACAGCGTTGAGAGCAGGCAAAGCCCGGGACCAGTCCCTCTGGTGGTGGGCCACGAACGGGCGTAGGCGTTGATCAATCCACTGGTGCATGTTCTCGATGAGGCCAACTGTCTCGTGATGTCCGGCGGAGGAGAAGTTCAATTGCGTACCATGAATGCGGGACAGTTCGTTGGTGAAGTCAGAGATGAACTGTGGACCGCGATCACTGGTAAAAGTCTCAGGCCATCCAAACACTCTGAACGGGCCGCGATAGTACATCTCTGCGGCGTCCTTGGCGGTGACAGTATCCTTGCACGCTGTGGTCCAAGTGATCTTCGTCAGGTGATCCATCATACCGAATGTCATGTTGTTGCCCTCTTCGTCTGGGGGAAAGCTCTTGAAGTCCATGACGATGTGTTGCCAGGCGTACTCCGGCACAGGCAAGGGTGTCAGCTTTCCAGGCGTCTTATCACGGGGAACCTTGGTTGCGCGACATGGGCAGTTGGCAATGTATTGATCGACGTCGCGGTGTAGTCCCGGCCACCAGTATCTGGAGGCAACAAGGTGTCGAGTCTTGCCCCCTGCCAGGATGAGCAGTGGTGAGACGGCCATGAACCTCTTCGATGACGCGAGTACGGAGGTTGTCGGCGTCAGGCACCACAAGGCGTCCTTTAAAGAGCAGAAGATCGTCCAGCATAGACCAGTCAGCGTCGTCCTGATCCTGAGCGCGTGCACGCTCCTTGTCGAGGGTCGCGTCTTTGCGGTTGGCAAGTAGTAGGGCGTCTGTGAGCACAACACCAGAGAGTGGCGGCGGGATCAGTTCATCAAGAGCACACAATGAGAGAGGGTCATCACCCCTGGGCCACTGCAGTCGAAGTTGATACTGGTTGGAACAGAGCACGGGTGCGCTCCTCATCGCGCTTCTGCTTATGTGTCTTGACTCCTTCCGCTGGACGAGAGAGAATGTCAGCGATGGTGTTGCGAGAGCCGGGTCGGTAAGTGATCACGAAGTTTGTAATGCGATATCAGCTCGGCCCAGTTGGCTTGTCGGAGGTTCAGGACTCTTTTCGTGGTGAAGTATTCCAACGCGGCGTGGTCCGTAATGATCGTAAACGGTCGCTTCTGCTGGAGTCCAATGAGTTCAGCCCGCCAACACATAAGACCTTTTATAACGGCGAGCATTTCCTTGTCATGTATGCTGTAATTGAGTTCGGCCCCATGCAAGGTCTCAGAGTAGAACGCGACAGGCTTCCAGGGGTCCTCTGGGCCACTGCGTTGGGAGAGCACACCAGCAGCAACTCCGTCGGAGGCGTCGGTCTCCATGCGTGTCTCATCATCGAACGAGAAGTGCCGGAGCACAGGCGCTGAAGTCAAAGCCAGACGTAGGGTTGTCAAACGCATTCTGGCACGCGGGAGTCCATTCGAGTGAGGCTCCATCGCGAGTGAGCTCGTTCAGAGGCTTTGCAATGCGTCCGTAGCCTTCGATGAACCTGCGGTAGAAGTTGCAAAAAGCCGAGGAAGGAGCGAACTCCGCGTAAGTGTGCTTTTCCGTCATCCACAGGGAGGTTCCCAGGCTTGAACAATTTCAACCTTGGACGGGTCCACGGTTATGCCGTCGGTGCTGATGATGAAACCCCAGAAACTTGGTTTTGGTCACATAAAACTCGCACTTCTTGAGGTCAGCCTGAAGACCAGCCTCTCTCAGTCGGGCGAGTACTTTATTGATGTGCTCGGCGTGTTCTAGCTCGTTGTCGGAGTAGATCAATATGTCGTCTATGTAGGCCGTGCAGAAGATGTCCAGGTAGTCGCGCAGAGTATCGTTGATGAACCTCTGGAATGTTGCCGGGCCATTGGTCAGACCGAAGGGGAGAACTTTGAACTGGTATGCGCCGTATCGCGTTCTGAATGCCGTGAGAGGCTCGTCGCCAGCAGCCATCCGAACGCGGTGAAAAGCTTGCCGGATGTCGATCTTGGTGAACACCTTAGCGCGGGCCAACCGTGTCATAGTTTCTTCGATCAGCGGGAGTGGGTAGCGGTCTTTCTGAGTTAGCGAGTTTAGCTTGCGGTAATCCACACAGAACCGGAGTGAGCCATCACCCTTCCGGGCAAAAAGGACAGGTGCTGCCCAGGGGGCATTGGTCGGCTCAATGAAATCTTTAGCGAGGTTCTCGTAGATGTACTTTCGGCAAGTCTCGGCTTCCTCCAGTGACATCTTGTACAATGGACTATATCCAAGAGATTCCGGGTTTCCGTCAATGACCAGATGGTGGTCAACTCCTGGGCGGTATGGTGGTAATTGGTCGGAAGCCACTTTGCTGAACACGTCAAGATAGTCGTGGTGTTGGGGCGGCACTGTGCGTCGGGCAGCCTCTCTGAGTTCCTGTTCGTCGGCGGAGAGGGCTCCCTCCTTCTTGCTCGCAATGTACTTGTCTAGTTCGCAGATGCTGATAACGCCGTATGTGTCGGTGTCGTCTTGGCGTATCACTGTTTGAAAGGCGGCCGCTGAGATCGAAGAGACTTGGATTGGGCGCTTTTTGTACCAGCCAATGGCGTCCCGGGTTAAATCACCACTGTTCGGCTTACCAGGTAGACTAACGGGAGATGGGGGCGGTAACAGGGTTTCGTCTTCGTCCTGGTCGAGTTGCCGTTCCATCTTGTGATGGGCTCGCTTCATGCGGTCCTTGGTCTCAAGATGCTGAACACGGGGACGGTGTAAGATGGTTAATGGCGGCTGTACAGCCTTATTGCATGCTGTGGTCCGGGGGCGATGTTCGAGTTCCGTGATCCGTTGATGGACAGCCACGAGGGTTGGTGACTTGCTCGCTGGTGTGGCGAAACGTACCTGCTTTCGGGTGGGAGGATAAAGATGTCCGTCTCTGCGTCGTTTGTCGTCAGCATCAATTGCCTTGTCGCGACGATCTGCGTCGGACTGGTACTCAGGTTTCGATAGCAGAGTACCGGCTTCATCCATCGCAATCTCCTTCGTATGGTATTCCGTCTCCCAGTCGCTGGGAAACAGAAGGCGCTTCCGTCGGCTATCCACGAGAATATCGTGGTGTTCAAAATACTTCTTGCCAACAATCATATCTTGGTTCATGTTGACAATCAGTATGGGGGCGTTGTAAACCGTACGCCCTTGTATGCGGCAATGAAGTTCCACCGCAGTGTCGATTGTCTGAGTGGCTTTGCCGTCGTAGCCAGCAACCTGGGCAGGATGGAAATCTCTGATCACTTTGGGATTCAGGTACTGGATCACGCGTTGGGCGAATTTCACACTCATGAGCAAGTAAACATCGGCTCCTGTGTCGGCGAGGGTTTTAGTGGATAAAGTGAGTCCATTGTTGATTAAGGTACAATCTATGAGGAGGGGCGCTCCTCCAACAAGGCCTCGTAGAAGGTCGAACGGGACCTTCTCACACTCAGTAATTCCTAGCGCAGACACTCTAACATACCCAGGAGAGGAGACTAATTGTCCTGGGCGACATCTTTTGACTCCTCGGTGAATCCCATGCGTGCGGCAATCTCATTGATACGCGTGGCATTCAAACTCGCGAGCTCGTCCTTGTACTTGCACTCGGGTGTGCGATGGCCGGGCTCGTGACAAGTGAAACACTGGCCTCGAGTCAAGAGCATTCGGATCTGCTCGGGGTGTTGGACGGTGGTAGATGGGGTGTCCGTCTCTTGCAGTGGCCTTGACGCGAACTCCGTAGTGATTGGTGCCAGCGTCAGCCCGGGGTGCAGGAGCAGAGGGCGTGGTGTCATAACGCGGGCGAGCCGGAGCGTTGAGAGTGCGACGAGTAGTAGCTGTGGTGGTCGTGGTGACGGCTTTCTTTTCTTTCTCTACCTGATTGGACGTGAAGTTGCGTTGCTGCTGGTAGTCGATGGTCATGGCAGCGCGGCAGTAGGCTTCATAGGAGACCGTGCTGTCGTGGGCGTCTCGAACGAGGTGCTCGTTAAGGCGTCTTGGGAGCTTGTCATGTAGATCGCGCTTCATATCTTCTAGTTGGACTCCGGCTTGGCTGGCCCAACGGGTGAATTCGATGCGAAAGTTGGTGAATTTGTCGGTGGGGAGCATCTTCAAGTCGCGGTATTTCAACCGGGCAGTCTCATACTCATTGGGGTCATGGTATTGTTCGTAGAGGTGGCTCAAGACCTCGGCACTGGTCTTGAGAAGTGTCTGGTTCCGGAAGTTGGGGGTAACCCACGGGAGGAGGGCCTCCATGGCAGAGCCACCTGTTCGGCCCACAATATAGTCGATGATTTCCTTGTCGTTGTCGAAATGGTCCCGGTTCTTGTGTAGCTTCGCGTTCAAGAGTAGGTACCATGCTTTGAACTTGACTTCGGCCTTGTCTCCAGTGGGCTTGTCATTCGTGAAGACCGGTGGGGGATCAGCCTTTGCACTACGGCCACGAGGTGCGGGTAGAGGGCTGGGCGAACGGTCGGGAGTCTGATCGTGAATGGTTACCACATCGTGAACCAGGGGAATCAATGGGGGGAACAGGCGTGGTATCCATGGGTGGAAGAACGACAGGTTTAATGCCCATAGAGGTCCGTTTGACGTCGGGAGACATGGGAGGAGTAGTGGTTGTTCCCTTGGCTGGGGCGGTCGGGCCCGGGATGGCAGAAGTCATGACAGGTTCAGTTTTCGCCTTGCGGTTTTCCTTGACCAGGTGCGTGATGTCTTCCTGTAGGTCCTTGATTTCTTCATTGCGGGCCTCGAGTTCCTCGGTCATTTGTTGGACAAGGATGGAGTTGTCGGTCGCGTCAAGAAGCTGATCCTTCAAGGTACTCACCTGGTCGGCAAACTGATGGATTTTCTTCGCGAGGGTGACTCCATCAGAGCTTCCGTTGGTAGCGAGTACGTTGAGTTGCTCGACAAGGGCCATCAGAACCTGGTAGGCAATAGACCGGATGCGGAACTGGTGGAACATGTCGACTGGGTGGTCGCTGACCAGCTTGATGAATTCATGGCCGGTGATGGTGTGACCAGTGGCAGGGAACTGGGGGGGGACAGGTTGCCCATGCGCTGGAAAGGAGTGACGGGTTCCGACTTATCCTTGAAATATTTAGCAGCCAGTTCGTTGAAACGCTTGTCGGCTTCGGCGAGGATCTGCTCCCTGGGTGTAATCATGGGTAGGTTCAGAGTAGAAATCTTTCAGAATGTGGCGAGCGTAATACTCGCAATCGTTCTCGTCACCGGTGTCTTCTTCTTCTGTTTGTTTACCCTTGCGAGCTGTGTGCATCGCAAGAGGGTCTCGGACTCGGGGGGTGCAAAGGCGTCTGGGGATAGACGTGTGCCTCGTCAGCGGGTTGAGCACCTTGGAAAACGGAGGAGGCGAGGGTCGTGTAGGTCTGGGCAAAGGCACCAGGGACCTTGGTAGATGGATCGGCGTCAGCCATGACTGAAGGGGAGTAAAGACAATGAGAGAAGGGTTCAGTGCTAGGGCGCGAGATAGAATCGCGGCTTCCGGGGGTCAGGTATCGGGTATCGGGTGTCGGGCGTTCTTCAAGAGATAGAACGAATCGGGATCAGTTCAACAATCGAGGGAAGTTAACGTCTTCCTAGACAGAAGTTGGATTGAGCTTTAGTATTGTCACGAAAGAGAACAACACGAACGCTGAGGCAGAGCTCAACCTAGTAGTATATTCCGGTAATGATACTAAAGCTGAGGAAGGAAGAAAGAAAGAGAGACAGAGCGGCAGAAGGCCGGGAATTATATACATGTGTGTGTGGGTGTGTGTGAGTCACACAGTGCCCGGTCACAGTGCTCGTGCACTGCCCTATTCTTGGCAGAAGGTTCTGGAGGTCAGAGGCAACGTTGCATGAGTCGGAGGCAACGTTACATGAAGTGGTATGTGATACATGAATACCTCTTCCTACAGACATACCTTTGCGTCTAAAGGGTCTGCGCTGACCGGGGAATGCATTTCCGCTGGTGCGCAAGTGTGCCGGGACAGCTGGGCTGTCACAGTGTTGATGAAAACGTTCGGCGAAGCTGTTGAGGACGATACATCGGTAGGTTGGTCTTGCGACGGTACGGACTACGGATTACGAGTAATCTGTAAGAAGATTTTTCAGCTCTGGGTGATTATCGTCTGCACTAGCTTCCGCTACGGATTAGTAGTCCATAAATACCAATCTGTTCGTACCTAGGTTGACGATGCCCAGAAACCCCATGGTGGAAATTGCAACGTCGGCTGTAAGGTAGTTGAGGCATTTGACAATCAAATGTTCAATTTAGACCCTCTAGATCGGCCATCTCCCTTCAATATGAGTTGAATCTGGACGGCCAGGGAGTCCATGATTGATTACCTGGAGGCTATACGCATTCCTCCAGACTGCCTCCATCTTCCGCCCATATGCCACACTTTGGCGCATGTTTTAACAATTATTCTGTGAGCAAATAGACGATCGAACGCCTATAAGTTTAAGTTTAAAAGATTACACAGTTCCAAACTGCCTGGCTGCAGTGTCTAGCTACATCGTGGTATCAACAACCTCGCTGTCTATAGCCTCGTAAAAAATCTCGAATCCGTATGCAGGTTGCGAGGTTTTATTCATCAAATCCGTACAATTTACAATAAAAGGCACATGCATTTAATGATTACGCTAAGGAACACACTAAGGCTCTTGGCGCATACGCTATAGATTTTGGTGCATTTTTGGGCATTTTGCCACACGCACTTCTTTTAAATCGCGGGTCCGTACAAGTCGTTGTACAGTCAAACCTCGACATAAGCATCGTTTTTATAAGCATAAACCCCGCAATAAGCATGGAAATGCCGTGAAACGAACTGAAATGTATGGTGATAAGCATAAAATTCGCTATTGGCATTAGCATAGAAAATATAGCTGAGTAACACATATATATGCTTATAGCGGGCCTGAAATTGGCGGCGAAAACCGGCTTCAGAATTTACAACTTTATACCCCTATATTACTGCCGAACGGCCATTTTCTGGTGGCAAAATGTAGTCTCTTCAATTAACCTTGATCTGTACGTTCGGTGGTTTCCCCGGCGATGATGTATAATACACACGTGCCCCTAGTAGTTGTCGATGTCTCCCTCCCCAGTCAACTCTACGTTCGGTGGTTTCCCCGGTGATGATGTATAATACACACGTGCCCTAGTTGTCCATGTCTCCCTCCCCAGTCAACTCTACGTTCGGTGGTTTCCCCTGGCGATGATGTATAATACACACGTGCCCTAGTTGTCCATGTCTCCCTCCCCAGTCAACTCTACGTTCGGTGGCTTCCCCTGGCGATGATGCATAAGACATGCCGGTATGAGGTATGTATACTGGTCCTAAACTTGCGTTCGGTTACATGTCAAAATCGCTGCAACAGCTGTAGAGATCCAGTAAAAGCAAACACCATTGATTCAAAACCAAGATAATACTAAACTATATGTGTACGTCTGTAATGAGTACAGCACCGTTCGTCGGAGTACATGTGAATGTCAGTCCGCAACACTCTAGGCCTCCCATGACGCATCCTCCTCGGCCTCCACCAGAGATCTGCCTTCATCATGGCCCCCGAACGGCTGATGCCCCTTCATCCTTTCCTTCAGCAAGTATACCATCACAAAGGGCTCAAGCATCCCATCATCGAGAGGGGGTGAAGACATCTCGTTCACCGCTGGCGTACTGTCCGATGGCACTCGTAGGTGATCAAAGGCCTCAGGACTCCTGTAGTACGTACACTGGCTGGAGTTTATGGAAAAGATGCAATTGGCACATGCGCCAGCGTTGACACCTTTATGAGAGACGCACTCATGGAAAGGCCAAAGGCCACGCTTGTCATCATGCCCATCCGAACGGATAAAACGCCTCTCACAGTGCAGGCACATCACGGCGTTGACCTGGCCGTATCTCTGTGCAAAGATAGCATCCGCCCGCCTCTGATCTTTCAGGATATCTATAATATAGTCTCCCCATGGGCGTCCCTGGGAAGCCTCCACGTAGAGGGGATTGGGGCGCACACTTTGGTCCTGTGTCTGTAGTTCTCGGAGAATAGCCGCTCGGGCACCAGCATTGGTGTAAAATCCGTCTCGCAGATACCAACGGACATATCGGTCTAAGCCTCTTCCACCGAGCAGCTGAATTCGTAGACATTTAAGCATCTGTTGAACGATACGCATTAGTACTGTGTATGTAGGTATGCACGAAGATAGTGGACGTTCGGTTATCTGCTCACCTGGATCCATCGTTCAGAATAGTAAAGACTGGCGTCACTCATCTTCAGGGGCCAAGCGACTTCGATATCCTCGAGACTTCGAAGACGGTATTGCCGTGGCTGTCCGCCTAGATGCGACCCTGGTACGAGCTGCATGTTTTCTACGGCGACTCGTGCTTCCTCGTCGGCCTCGGCCCCAGTCTCAATCGATGCCATGATTGATGCCATGATGAAGCTGGAGAGCCGTGAATGTGGGAGGTGAGAGGGTCGTCAATGTGGTATGTAGGTGGTGGGAGTGCTGGTTGCGAGACTGTTGTGGTGATTGCCGATTTGCAGGACTACTAGGGCTGTAGTAAACAGCCGAGCGGCCGAAATCGTGTTACTATACATAGTAGTAGCAGTGCTATGACGAGGTGGTGATGTTAATTCCCCCGTCAAATCACCGGCCCCTCGTCGAATATTGCCGGGATCAGTCAACCTCACCCGTGTCACGCCGAACGGCCCAGACCCGAATTATCGCACTCTCTACCGAAAATGCCGGACTAGCCAAATCAGCCAAATCAAAGCCTCCTCCTCCAAGGGTGCCATGATCAGCCAGATCAGTCAAATCACAGTTGCCTCTTCGAAGGGTAGCGAATCAGCCGGAATAGTAGCAATGTTATGACGAGCTGGTGATGTTAACTCCCTGACAAACCACCGGGCGATGGGGGTTCGCCCGAACGGCCGAGACCCAAATTACCTCTCCCCTGCGAAAATGCCGGATCAGCCAGGCAAGTTCACCCGTGCCAGCCCGATCTGCCGAGGCCCGAAGTATTGCCTCCTCTTCAACCAGTGCCAAGTCAGTAAGATATCACCACCTCCCTGCCTCTTCAAGACTGCCTCTGCCTGTCTCCATTCGCATCTGCCAGCTACACGGTCTATCACCAGGTTCGCTGGCGTGAAGAGCGCCCTCGCCATCCAGTCCAACCGAGACAATTAGTTGTCCATGCGTTTTGCCTATCACAAGACTTTACGGATTCGTCCTCATAGTTTGTGCCGCACGGCTGTAAGTCAGTCCTTCACCTAGTATGTAGTCCAGCGCGTGCTACCGCGGCTTTGTTCACCCATTCTCACGCGTTCGTTAGGATTCGCAGAGCATCAAGACCAAGACCTTGAGACTCCTAGCATCGCAAGATATCTACAGTTCACGCAGGTATGTAAGTCTTCCTCGCCCCTCTAATCGCCCGAACGCCTGGAGGCCCTTCTCCCATGTACATAACTATCTCTGTCTGGTATAATCTGCGTGGGCTAATCACCGATCGAATACATAGACAAGATGCCGCCGAAAAAGGCCCAGACGAAGAAATCTGATTTTCCCATAACCGGGACCTCCCATACCGACTTCCTCCGTTTGCTGAGAAAAATACATGACGACGCGTCACCCAGCAACAGGATGTTGTCCGTTCAGCCGAACCGCAGCCCGGAATACGTCGAGTATGACCTAACCCACAATTATGTCCTATCCGCTGAGGAGCGCGCTCGACTTCTCAAAGACCGATCGATTCCATATGGCATCTCACGTGCCAACTGGGAAGGAACCGTGATTATCGGCTTGATCAAGGCCCAGTTCAACTGCCTCCACCAGTCGTGGTTTGAGTCCGATTCGATGGATGCAGGCCTGTTGCTGTACACAGCTAACCTCCCGAACGTTGTGATCGAGCCCACTTGGGGGGGTCATGTCAGCGAGGCAATTGCTCAATTCCCCAATCACCTCAGCGCTACCTTGGTCCACAACATCCAAAAGAATTCCCCTGACATTGTCGTGTTCGGCGGGGTACGTATTTTTGCTAACCAACAAAGCCTAAGTCACTGGTACCTCATCGTCGTTGATGTGGCCGCTCGGGTGGTTTACTTTGTCGACTCCTTTCCAAACGAAGGACGCGAGGCATCCTACGAGAAGGCATTTAAGTACATTCAATCGCACTGGGAGGCCGAGATCACCACACGGGAGAACGGTTTACTCCCACCGCAGTCAGCACAGCGACTCGATTTACTTGTTCAGCCAGATGGTTGGTCCTGTGGGCTATATTCGATCATGCACGTACTGCTCCTATTCATGCTCCCTCGCACAGCGGCAGAGTTTCATGTTGCCAGAAAGAGGCCAAGTGCGATGTCGCTACGAACGATGGTTCTTGATAACTTTGCGTCGGTGAGTGGATGGACAATCGGCCACCCGATAGTGAGGCGTTACGAGCACAACCACGGTTCTAGTGCAACACTTGTGAAATACGTATCTACAGTTTCTCGGCTTGCTAGGACGATGTCTGAACCCCCAGGCAAGGCCACTACAGAGTCTCCCCGTACGCCACAGACTCGTGGCGTCGATATCCAGCCTCAGTCAGCTCCAGCAAAGGGCACTGGGCTCATCGTTGTCGCTGATGAAGATGAGGCTGGCCCTAGCAACACCTCTACGGGGGACCCTTCCAGTACGGCTGCAAAGCGTGACAACAAGAGAAAGAAGACAGCCTCGGATGATCCTGTGCGCCGTTCGGCACGTATCAAGCGTCAAAAGTCTGTTGCGTCCTCTACCGGACAGCATGACAAAGACAATGAGCCAGTGGATGAGGTGGGCGACCTCCGAGAGCAGCAAGAGGAGGAGGAGCCCGATGGGGGGGGAGGGGCTGAACATAGATGTAGTACCGTTAGGTCCAGATGAGGCAGGGGGGGAGAAGGCAGAGGCGAAGGCAGAGGCAAAGGCAGAGGCAAAGGCAGAGGCAAAGGCAGAGGAGAAGGCAGAGGAGAAGGCAGAGACCTCAACCACAGACAGCAACGACGAGATCGGCACTCGGCCTGCTAAACGCAGCCACCAGAAGAAGGCTGCTGCTCATTTGGTCCGGACATACATTCCCGGAGATACCGTCGATGCCATCGTCCACATGGATCATACGTGAAATCGACCCCTGACCCTTGACGAACGGGCCACTAACTACAGGCTGGGACGTTATACGGCACCATACACTTGGCAGGGTGATACATGGATGAGTCTGGCGTCAAGGCCAATTCCAGTGACGCCCGATCGATGGGGAGGCTGGGATTGGTACAATGCCAATCTTGCCGCCGTTGAGGCAGCCAACCAGCCAGCCACTGAGGGGTCCAAACAGAAGGACAAGGGGAAGGCGAAGGCTACGAAGTAAGATGAGTGAGATTGACGCCGAGATTGAAGTTCGTACATATCAGGGATTTGCTTGTGTAACTCGGATATTGGTGTTTGTTCATTAGTACATACGAAGTAGGCAGTGTCTTAATCAAGTACGTATACGATAGGTAACTTACCGTACTGTCACGAGGTAGAGGGTATTTACATCCCTGTTCCCGGTACATCACGATACTTGCTGCACAAGAAGAACTATGTAACGGTCAACATACTCACGAGACTCACGCACCAGTACGGTACATAGTTGCGTACTCCCACCGGCTGTTCGGACTCGTGCCGAACATCCAAATAACGCGTTGTTGTGGCCAGCTGATGACTCCACCTCGCGCCTGGAAGCCATAGACCTTCTTCTTCGACCTGGAGAAGCCCCAACAATCTGCATATTGCCCATAATATCAGTATTATCGTATGTCTGCCGCATATTCGACGTTCGTTGAGATGTCGCAGGGCACATCCCTATTGGCTGCTCCCCTGTTGACCTGTCATATTTGTAATCTTATCTCGTACTCGGTCCCCAAACAAGACGCGACTCGTACACGTGGTCCCACCGAACGTCACGGGCCCTGTTGATACATATTGGGTTTGTTGATATATCCCCCCGCGTCTAACTTCATCTCCAAAGTGCCCACCGCGCGATAGAGTACATAGGCATCCTTCATTGATCCCTAGGCACGCTATCGTTCGTGCTATTTTCAAATATTAACGGGTGCTAAACCCTCGTTTTCACGGCCTGGGTTGCTAACCTCCTCGTGGCTACAGCAACATTCGTGATGCTGCGACAGCCACACGCGTTCGGCATCTTGCCGGCAGCCATGTCCTAGCAGTACTGGCGGTGTGGGAGGCGCTTCACATACATATGATGCATACCACGAACCATTCAAAGTGCTGGTATGGCCGGCATCAATACTGCGTTCGTCGTAAGTCGGGGGGACTTTTGGTGTGATGTCTCTGGCTTGTTGGGTATGTACGTACCTCGTAACGTTGTTGACATCATTGGGCACAGCCATATTGACATCTCTAGGTAATACCTACGTACGGCATATGCCCCGTGGTTGTAGCCTCTCAAAGTTTATATATACCACAGTTCTCGCGTCTGTCCCCAGACCATCCTCCCGAACGACCCCATCATTGTCAAAATCTGCGAGACTCCGAACACAATACGTTTGACCCCTAATTTTCTCAATTTTTTTTTAAAAAAAAACACACACACAAAAAATGGACGCCAACAACGTCAACAACAACACCGGCGCGGTTGCCGACTCGGCGCGGGAGTTTTTTTTAATACATCATGAGTACGTGCGGCACCTGGTCCACCTTAAGGACCGCTTCATGGAGGGTCTTGTAGGCCCCAGCTACGTTCGGGAGGAGATGCGGCGAAGCTACGATTTCGTGGCGGGCAGCTTCATGGAGTCTATCCAGGGCTCCTTTGACGAGGCCCGTGTATCACGGGATCTCCTTCGACGCCGTGATCACGAACGGCGCACACAGGAGGCCTCCTCCTCCACCACCACCACCGCCCCCGCCCCCGCCCCCGCCGCCGCCATCGACACGGCCTCCTCGCCCCCCGCCGCTGTCGACGCGGCCTCATCCGCCCCCCGCCGCCGCTGTTGACGCGGCCTCCTCGGCTCCCTCCGTCGACCCTGTCGACTCCGACATATGTCACCGCTGTGAAAAGCGGGGACATCATATTTTTCAGTGTCAAGATGGGTCGGCACCCAAACCAGAGGCTCTAGGGCCCCTAGACACCAATATGGTCGATCGGCCATCTGGTTTGGGCGAGGAGAAAAAAAAGGGGCCTGCCGCCGGTAAAGCCATTAGGTCTGGCCCGGCTTGGTCGAAGCTGCCAAAAGCTTCGACAAAGCCGGCTCAGCCTACGGCGGCGGAGACGAAGAGGCCTGCAACGAGAGGCTTGAAAAGGGGGGATTGAAGACACGAAGTCCTGAAAAGGCGTGTTTAGTAGATCTCCTTCCCTCTGTGAGTACTTCAATTCTGACGATCTCTACTTACTACATAGATTTACTGACAAGTGGCAGCGACGGCAGGAACGATGGCCTGGGGCTGAAATGCCTTTAAGATGTGTCACCTTGTGAGTCCGTAAAGCTGAACCTCGCGTTGATGGGCGTTATGTATTGACAATGCCTATACACAGATTCGGGTAAATACAGATCGTTCGGTAGATGGCCCCTCCACGTGACAGGACTATGTACTTCTTGACTTCATGCTCGGTATGTATGGCTTGACAACGTCCACATCTACATAACAGATCGGTGCTTTTGCGCTAGGGAGATCGCAAGATCGCAGCCCTCGCAGAGAGATCTGGTGGATCGGATCGGTGCTTTTGCGCTAGGGAGATCGAAAGATCGCAGCCCTCGTAGAGAGATCTGAAGGGCAGTCTCGCGCATATTGAAGTATGAAGTCTTGGAGAGAGTTCACCTGTTCGGCTTGTTGCCTTACAGCTATCTAGCTGGCTGCTTTACGTACAGCAGCTTCACGAGGAGGGGTCTATATACCATTTTACTCAATTTCGGTACCGTTCGGGGGCATTGGATGGCGTTTTGAAGGGGTGTTCAGGGGCATTGGATGCGGCGGTTTGGGGTATCGACGACATGGGTGTGTATAATGGTAGTGCAGCTACATACTTCACGCACCTTCGAATCAAGAAACCACCGTTCGTTACTTGCAGTTTACAATGCGTTACAAATTCCACGGGCGTGTATGCACAGAACAATACCTACAAATGCTATATACATACGTGTGACGCGGGTCATATATCGCTAAGGACCTAACCTGTAAGACAAGGCGTGACGATAGTCTAGTAACGGACTGCACGGGATATGGATCAATAGCTAGAGGCGCGGAACGTAGTTCAATTCAGCTTATAATTGATTATGGTCGCAAGGGTCGCTATGCTTCTACTCCTCCTTCCTTCTCTAACTCTCCGGGCTTGCGACCCTCTTTATAACTCTCTCCTACGGCCTTCGAAGGGCCTATCGTAATATCGCTATAGTGGGGTCGGGCTTGTTATTTGGCTAATTCCGATCACAGGAATAGCTAATGTCTCGGGGCGTTTGCTTTCGCTGTTTGGTTCGTGAGTCACCACGGTGGGAGTGTGTGTTCTTGGGCTTTGAACTCTGCTTTCCCATATACCCACCGACCCCACTTAGGAGTGGGGCACGTGGGAGAGTGCTCAGCCCCGCTTAGGGCATTTCCGAAAAATTATTAGTATGGTGAGCAACCCACGGACCCTGTGGAAATGAAAGTCCTCAAGAGATTATTGATGACGTCTTAGTCGTGTGAGACTCGGGATTTGTCCTGAGTCTAGAAGGGTCTTTCGGGGACCTAACGATAACCGTAGGGCTCCTCATTGGCTTGTGCAAAGCCCGAGAGCCCGAACATATAGTGCGATGTCGGCAGTGTCCTTCGGGGGACGGGTAGTTCGGCAGGACGCCCCCGAATAGTGATGATACCTGTAAGCCTCTGGAACGAGCTGCCGTAGAGGGTGAGAGCCCCGTAACAGGATATCATCACAAAGAGCCACGGCGGTTGAGCCGACATGCATCACCTCGTGTCGAGAGCCATGACCTCCACGGCTCCTCCGGGCCTGACCCCCTGCGAGCACAGGCGGTTATCTCCCGCCTATCCTTCACACTCAGCAAGGATCATATATGGGGCAACAGAGCGTCAGGCCTCCCGTGGATGCATGTCTGGCGAGACACGATGACGTGTCCGTGTCTCCCGCGATATGGCCCAACCATCGTGACGAGGGAGCGTCCGGCATCGTGCCTGTCGACTGGTTAGCATCGTGAGCCATGTCCCGGCCTTAGCCGTGTGACATCAGCTCCCCCTTTCTCAAAGGGCGTCTCGACCGATATGTTAAACCTTGACCACCGACCATGTCCTTCGTAATTAGAGGGGCCGCCGCAGCCGAGAGGACTATGCCATAGTGTGGCAGCCAGCTAACGTGACTCTCCTTCGGCACCCGAAGGTCCAGCAGCATTCTGGCCCGGGCCTCACTACTCAAGAGACAATAGCCATCGCGGAGGCTCGCTAGTGAGCCTTCTCTGAGCTGCCATCGGCTTAGTGAATATGGCCACTACTCAGGGGGGAAGTGAGACAATCGGCTATCGGCTTAACACATCGGTATAAAGAATAGTACTTGTAATCTCAGCTCTCGCAGTCATGGGCCTGATCACGGACGTTGCTCTTGGGCTTAAAGAGAGACTCGCTTGTGAGTCTTCCATGGAACCACCGCTAGACATGTTGAGAAGAGAATCAAGTACTTTTCATAAAAACAACTAAACATGAATCAGCATATAGTCTAAATACAAAGGGACAATCTGAACTCTCCGTCTTAGCTATCCTCCTAGCCCGTAACCCGGCTATGCCTCGGCTTCGTCGGATGCCTGGAGTGAAACTCGCGCGGGGCATCCATCGCTCCTTCACTATCGAAATGCTCGATAGGTTCCCAGGTCCAATGCTTCTTTGCCGGCCATCCTTCCCATTTCACCAAGTACTTGACAGTGTTCCTGACCTTCTCAGAATCCATGACGGCATCGATCGTATATTCCTCCGACTCTATTGGCCCTGCCTCTCTCAGTACTTGCATTGGATCCGGTCGTCCTCGGGACCCTTCTCGGTACGGTTCAACAAGCGAGACGTGGAAGGAATTATGAATTCTCCATGTCGACGGGAGCTGCAATCGGACTGCAGTTGGCGAAATGACTTGCTCGATCTCAAACGGGCCTAACATCTTCTTGTCGAGCTTCTTGGCTGGCCGCTTGGTCTTGATATGTCGAGCGTTGAGCATAACCAGGTCTCCTTTAGCGTAAACAGGACCATCCTTCCTTCGAGCATCGGCCCAAGCTTTTATCCGTTCACGGCTCTTCTCTAGGTGTCGTTTGGCGTCTTCGTGTACTTGAATCATCCAGTGGCTGTAAAGTTGACTTCCAGGGTTGTGGACTTCTTCGATTTGCGGGTTCGTAGCGACAGGATGATATCCGTAGTTGGCGTAGAATGGCGACATTCCGATAGAGGCCGACGATGAGTTGTTGTAAGCGAATTCGGCGGTAGGTAGTAGGTCTTCCCAGTTCGACATCTCATAGTTGACAAATGCGCGGAGGTATACTTCCAAAGTCTGATTGAGACGTTCCGTCTGACCATCTGTCTGTGGGTGGAATGCCGTACTCATACGAGGCTTGACTCCTACGAGCTTCAGGAAGTCTTGCCAAAGATGAGCTGTAAACCGGGAGTCGCGATCGGATATGATGTCGAGGGGGATTCCGTGAAGCCGCCAATACGTCCGAGCAAATATTCTGATAAGGTGCTCGGTAGACTTCTCGTTGACCTTCAATGCGACGAAATGTCCCATCTTAGTGAAGGGGTCTACCATTACCCAGATAGAGTCACAGCCGTTAGACAGCGGAAGGTCAGTAATAAAGTCCATCGCTACCGACTGCCAGGGCTTGTAGTGCAACTGCATGGGCTGTAATAGGCCGTAACTCGCATGCTGGGGAGCTTTAATTTCTTGACAGATGCGACATCCTCGAACGTACTCTCGGACCGATTCTTCCAGCTTTGGCCACCAGAAGCTCCGCGTGATGAGCTCCATTGTCTTATCCATACCGAGATGGCCAGCAATTCGTGTGTCGTGTTCGGACTCCATTATTTGTCGACGAATTTCCTCCGGTGCGTATAGTCGTTGCTTTCGGTATAGGGACGCCATCGACTAATTCCATATCGTTACCAGGCTTTTGTACGAAGGCCTGGTATTCCGTGTCGCTTTTGGCTGCAGCCTTTACTTTGTCGAGAAATCCCTGTTTCCATGGCTGTACGGGAATACTAGCGATGCGTGCTGAGGTGACCAGGGCACATGCAGACCCTCGAAACATAGGACCTGTCGAGTTACTGAAGTGTTTCTCTTGCAAGACCGACGTTATCGGCTGGTCTTCAGCTCCCCCCTTTCTCAGGCCGATGTTGGGGCAGTCGGGACAAAATATCGGCCTTTTCGTTTTGTTTGCCGGGGCGGTAATTAATGACGAACCAAAAGGAGGACAGTTGCTGCGACCACCGTGCCTGTCTTCGGTTCAGGACCTTAGCTGTCACGAAGTAGGCCAAATTCTGGTGATCGGAGTAAACTTCGATCTGATGCTTACTTCCCTCCAGATAATGTCGCCATTTGGCGAACGAGTCAACCACAGCCAGAAGCTCCTTGTCGTGAATCTCGTAGTTCATCTCCGCCGGGTGTAACTTCCGAGAGTGATAGGCCACCGGGCGAAACTTCCCGTCATCGCCTTTCTGAGAAAGGACGGCACCAAGGGCGAAATCCGAGGCATCCGTCTCGATGTGGCTAACTTTGTCAGGGGTCGAAGTGGGCGAGGACGGGAGCAGTGGTGAAGCAACTCTTAAGCGCGAGAAAGGCAGCTTCGGCTTCAGGGCTCCACTTCCAGGAACGAGCGTCAGCACTGTTAGCATCCGTAATAGGCTTCGCCAAGTGAGAGAATCCTTTAATGAACCGTCGGTAGAAGTTGGCGAATCCAATGAAGCTCTGTGATTCCCTCAAAGTCTTGGGTGATTGCCATTCCAATATGCAATCGACCTTGTCTTGGGACATGCCGATGCCGTTGATGCCCACATTGTAGCCAAGGAACTCTACCTCTTGAACTCTCCATCGGCACTTGCGTGGCGCAACTGCCAGATGATTATCCGTCAAACGCCGGAGGACCTCTTTGACCAGCCGATCATGGTCCTCCACTGTGTCCGCATAGATAAGTAAGTCGTCGAGGTAGGTCAGTACTCCAGCATCGAGCATATCCCTGAAGATATGGTTCATCATGGACTGAAAGGTAGCCGGCGCGTTGAGCAGTCCCATAGGCATGACGTTGTACTCGAACAGGCCATACTTGCAACGGAAGGCAGTTTTCCACTCGTGCCCCTCCTTGATTCGTACCAGATAGAACCCGGACTTCAAGTCAATCTTAGTGAACCACTTAGCTGACCGAAGCCTGTCCTGTAATTCTGATACCAACGGGATGGGATATCGAACAGGTATGGTCCCCTTGTTGCATCCCCGATAGTCGACCACCGGGCGTAATGGATCCTTGGGGTCCTTCTTCTCGACGAACATTAGTGGCGCGGCACACGAGGGACTCTGATTTCCGAATTTTCCCTGTCTTGAGCATCATTTCCAACCATGGTTTTAGCACTGCGAGCTCTCGTTCACTCATGGCGTAGAGAGGACCAAAGGGGGGCGTGAAACCTTCCTTAAAGTCAATCGCATGGTCCCATGGCTGGTGGTCGGGTAACCGGCTGGCTGCCTCCTCGGACATTATGGGGACAAACTCCCGAAACTCTGGCGGTACGGCCTCCAGACTCTTCTCAGTTGCTTCCTCTAGTGATTGTCGGTCGTCGAGAGCCTTCTGAACCATCTCCGGAATGGATGCTACGTGAATGACCCCCAGGCGATTGAGTCATTACGATGCTGCTGGTACAGTGTCGTTGGCAGTGTTCGGAGGCAAAACGAATCTTCTCGGATTTGTCGAAGAAGTATGACGGGGGATGTTCCTCTAGCCACCATTGGGGCAGGATGATGTCGCATTCTGTGTCCAATCCACTGACCTCAAAACTGATACGAGTGAAGTGATCATCTTGGTGACGGAGGACGAGACTATCCGTGAAGTATTTTCCAGCCGTAGGAACAGGCTTGCCGTCAAAACCAACTGTCTCTCTCGGTTGCGTTCGGCGTACCTGCGGCAGTCCCCATTCCTTGGCCTTGGACATACTCATGACAGGCACGCTGCTTCCGGTATCCAGAAGCACCTTTACCGGCTGCTCAGTGGCGTTCCACAAGAGCGTCATTGTAACAATAGGGCGAGATCCAACCTTGGGTTCTGTCGGCGGGGCAGGTGTTGTGTCGTTTGAAGGCACTGGGTATTTCCGTTTCAAGGCAGCGATGACACCCTTATCAGGCCTAGATGTCGCACGGGGTGTGTCGTGGAGGCCATTTAAAAATCCGAATCGCTGTCTTCATCCTGAAGGTATTCCAATGGACCGGCATCTTGCATGGCGTCGTCCGATTCCATAATGTCAATTGCGTCGATGCGGACTTTCTTTGGACTGGGCTCCGTTTCTCCTTCGTCGTCGGAGTCGTCGCCTCGCACTCTCTTCCCAATCGCAGCGATTTTAGCCTTAGGTTTAGGCAGTTCATTACCTTCTTCATCTCGTGCGGCATAACATGCTCGGGTGAAGTGCCCTGGCTTTCCGCATCGCCAACATTCGGCTCCGGCTTTCTTTCTTCGTTCAATAAGGTCAGATCGTATGCCTTGTAGCGCTTCTTTAGTCGTCGACCACACGTCTTCAGCCATGGCGCGGCGAGGCTTTGGCTCAAATGTCTTATGCCGGGGAGCGGCGAGGGGACGGCTGGACCGTTCTTTTGACGATGTAGCTGGGTCTCGAGCGAGGCTTGGGTTCATCTGCATCATCTCGTATAATAGGCCTGCCTTCTTAATAGCTTCGAGGAACTCATGATCGCTGGCTGGAACGCCGCCATTTTGGCTGTATAGCATCTCGCCAATCTTCCTGGGCAGCGTCTTGATGATGTGGTTGCGGAAGGTCGTGCCGGACCACTGAACCGCGATGTTCAGCTCCATCATGTCTTGAAGGTACTGGCAGATGTCGTTCTTGTATTCCATGCTTTGCATTTTCTTCGCATTCCGATATTCTTCTGCTTTGTCGGTAAATCGTTCTTCGAGGGCAGCGGAATAACTGGCATAGGTGTCGCTAAGCTGCATGGACATAATCTGCTCGACTCGAACTCCATGCCACATCTGGGCCTTGCTGGTCATCAAGGAACCGATCCAATGAATGATTTGGGCGTCAGTGTCGAAGGAGTCGGGAAAGGCCTTGATGTATGAAGTAACTTCACACCACCAGGGCTTGAATTTCGATAGATCTGTCCCCTCAAAGCTGGAAGGCCTGCGAACACTGGCGGCAGCAGCCTTCGATTTGGCTAACTTAAAGATTGATTGAGCCATGAGATCAATGGCTGACTGATTCGACTGGCGAGTGTCTTCCGGCATATGGTAAACGTGATCTCCCTCGTCGTCATTGTCCGGGAACTCCGGCTGTGCGCGGTAGCGAGGGGGACCTCGTGGTGGCACTCCACCACCAAACCCTGAAGCCATGGGATACCCGGGCACGGCTCCAGACATGGCTGCCCGAAACTGGACATGAGCCTTGTCAGCCGTAGACTTAGCGCGCTCCGACAGCAGATCATGCCCCCTGAGAATCGAGTGTAGTCCCGAGGAGGTGGACTGCTTTGGTTGGAAGTTATGAAACTCATGGCGATTGTCGGATAACATTGGGTCGTGGGCTCGAGACTTTGTCCCTCCGTGACGAATGGGCAGCTGGAACGGTGAACCTTCTCGCTGTCGTGCGGAACTATGGGAGCTGGCAATACTCTCGACAGTTGGGCGTGGCGCGGTGCGTGAGGCCGCTCGTCGTCTGATCGATTCCATGATCGATTGATTGTCAGCGGGCCGGTTGGCTTGAATTTGTGCGCGGACTTCGTTGATAACATCGTCGGTGTATCCCCGAATATCTTGTAGCTGACGATGCATCTGGTCCGTCATTTCCTGCGGGCTGATGAAGTCTCGTGCCAAGAGATCAGCAATTTGAGATTCCTTCTGAGTAGCCCATGTCGAAACATCGGCTTGAAATTGCTGTTGGCGTCCCATGTCTTGTTGGAGGCTCACAATGTCTTCTTGCTGTCGAGCTGTGGCTGAGATCAACTGGGTAATGGCTTCTCCACGGGCCTGACTATCCTCTGTGAAGCGGGCAATGGCTCCGTAAACCTCCTTGGCAAAGGCGTTGCTGGCTTCGCTACATTGCTGGCGGAACTGATCAATGAGGCTTTCCGAGTTGGCCATGTTCATCCGGTAGGTAGACATAGTAGCAGTGTAAGCCGTGCATAGCTGGTTGTGCTGTTCTCGTAGCTGGACAATTGTACTCCGATTGTCTTCCGACAGGTGTTGGGCATAGGCAATCACAGCTTGGTGAGAAGCCAAGAGCTGACGATTGATTTCGGCTGCCCACGCAGGTGGGTTGTTCAATGTGTGAGCTCCCGTTAACGGCGGTGCATCAGCCATGACCACGTCAAAGGCCATAGGGTCGTAGACCACAACGGCGTTGTCGTTGCTGGGCTGGGGCGTATGTTCCGACATGGTGATGGTGGGCTCCGTAGGTGTAGTAGGGGCAATGAAACTAATAGGCAATGGTGGTCTTGCCGTAGTAGTTGTGGGTATTGGGATAATAACTGATGAAGTTTGAAGAGACAAGTGCTGCGAGGCTTCGTCCGCAGACATAGAGATGCTTGTAAAAGCGACGAGCTTCTTGCGAGGGTAATCAATTATATGTGACGCGGGTCATATATCGCTAAGGACCTAACCTGTAAGACAAGGCGTGACGATAGTCTAGTAACGGACTGCACGGGATATGGATCAATAGCTAGAGGCGCGGAACGTAGTTCAATTCAGCTTATAATTGATTATGGTCGCGAGGGTCGCTATGCTTCTACTCCTCCTTCCTTCTCTAACTCTCCGGGCTTGCGACCCTCTTTATAACTCTCTCCTACGGCCTTCGAAGGGCCTATCGTAATATCGCTATAGTGGGGTCGGGCTTGTTATTTGGCTAATTCCGATCACCGGAATAGCTAATGTCTCGGGGCGTTTGCTTTCGCTGTTTGGTTCGTGAGTCACCACGGTGGGAGTGTGTGTTCTTGGGCTTTGAACTCTGCTTTCCCATATACCCACCGACCCCACTTAGGAGTGGGGCACGTGGGAGAGTGCTCAGCCCCGCTTAGGGCATTTCCGAAAAATTATTAGTATGGTGAGCAACCCACGGACCCTGTGGAAATGAAAGTCCTCAAGAGATTATTGATGACGTCTTAGTCGTGTGAGACTCGGGATTTGTCCTGAGTCTAGAAGGGTCTTTCGGGGGACCTAACGATAACCGTAGGGCTCCTCATTGGCTTGTGCAAAGCCCGAGAGCCCGAACATATAGTGCGATGTCGGCAGTGTCCTTCGGGGGGACGGGTAGTTCGGCAGGACGCCCCGAATAGTGATGATACCTGTAAGCCTCTGGAACGAGCTGCCGTAGAGGGTGAGAGCCCCGTAACAGGATATCATCACAAAGAGCCACGGCGGTTGAGCCGACATGCATCACCTCGTGTCGAGAGCCATGACCTCCACGGCTCCTCCGGCCCTGACCCCCTGCGAGCACAGGCGGTTATCTCCCGCCTATCCTTCACACTCAGCAAGGATCATATATGGGGCAACAGAGCGTCAGGCCTCCCGTGGATGCATGTCTGGCGAGACACGATGACGTGTCCGTGTCTCCCGCGATATGGCCCAACCATCGTGACGAGGGAGCGTCCGGCATCGTGCCTGTCGACTGGTTAGCATCGTGAGCCATGTCCCGGCCTTAGCCGTGTGACAATACGCGACAGTGATTGCGCCTATAAAGGCATGATGTCCATAGAAAGAGAGCCGTACGGCTATGAATGGAATATTCAAGTAGGATGTTCGTACAAACTACATGATCCGTACGGTAAAATGGCGGTAGGATGTGGTACATGTACATTGTATAGGTGTAATACATATGTAGGGCCAGCTAAATTCAGCCCTAGAGGCGATAGTACGTACGGAATATTTACAGTTCGACGCGTCCGCAGACACGGTCTTCATCCTCTCAAGGACCTACCCTCGTCAACAGCCCCCTCTGCATACGTCTCGGAGCACCTCTACAGCTGTCTGTCTCTTGCTGCGATGCCCTTCAGACCCCCCCCTAGACCTCATCGAAGCCTGCCACGAACGTACCCGGAGAAGAGCGCCCTTTGCCACTGTGGCACAAATGTCGAGTACTACAACACGGAATGCGATTACCGAACGGGAACGACAACGAATACGTGAATATGCCAGATCATATCCACACCTGAAACAGGCAAATATTGTGGCTTGGGCGAGCGCAACGTTCGGCCGCGAGATCAACCAGTCTATTGTCAGCAGGTCTCTCCACGAGAGATTCAGCTATTTGGATACAAAGACTTTGATGCCACGAGACCCCGGGTCCAAGCGAGGCTCTTCCGTAGACCACCCTCTGCTGAAGAAGGCCCTATTTGAGTGGTTCACTCGGATGGAGGGTCAGTCTATCACGGTCTCTGGAGACATGATTCAGGAGGCTGCCCGCCACCTGTGGCGGACGATGCCAGACTTCTACCTTGTAAAGGAACCAACATTCTCGCAAGGCTGGCTGTCGCGGTTCAAGAATAGGCACAAGATTCGACAATTCAAGCAGTCCGGCGAAGCTGCGGATGCGAATACCACCACGTCTGCTGGAGAAGTTCAACGTATTCAGAGTGTCATCAGCAGATACGAGGCCAGAGATATCTTCAACGCAGATGAGACAGCCCTTTTTTGGCTGATGACACCAGAATACACGCTAGGCACCAAGGCACGTTCGGGCAGGAAGAAGAGGAAGGATAGAATTACCGTGATGCCTACGTGTAATGCTGATGGCACGGAAAAGCTAGATCTATGGGTCATAGGCCACTACGCCAACCCTCGCCCCTTTGGTACGAGATGCCGCAATATCCAGGACCTCCCGTTCGTCTGGCGTTACAACGCCAAGGGTTGGATGACGACCCCCATCTTCATCGAGTATTTACAATGGTTTGACCGCAAAATGGTCGGCAGGAAGGTCTTGCTGTTGATGGACAACTTTGCGGCGCACTGCAGTGCATTCAAGCAGCTAGTGACGAACGCCGAATCTCCCGTTCTGTTGAATACCACGGTTGAATTTGTAACGCGGAGGTCAAATGCAATTGGCCAGGCAAGGTGATGGCTCCGAACGGCTAGAATTCCAAGAAGTGCGTACGGACATAGACTATAGCCTGGCCAATCTCCAGGAGGCCTCCGGCCCGGGATTCCTAAATATACAAATGTGCCCCGGAGGTGGGGGAGTTTAGCCGGACTTACTCCGAGCGGCCACGTATCCTAACCCGTCTCCGGTCAGCCTCCGGCTGCCCCCTACTCCGCACGTGACCTCTCCCCCTAGTCCGGCTGGCCCCCTTACACTGCTCCCCCCTCCCCTGACTGCCGGTCCCCGGCAGTGCCTGGGCTGTCGGGTGCCATGTCAACGTAATTGGCCGCGTGTGCCTTGGTCCGGTTGACGTAGAGTCCCCCTTTTGACTGCTGGGTGGGCGCTCCGGTTGACGTAGTGCCCCCCCTTTCCACGTTCTATTTTCGTCCCGCTGGCGGGTTCGCGTATCGCGTTGTTCGCGCTCCGGTGGTGTGAGTTTCCGGTTGACGTAGTTCCCCTTCCTCCGTGTCCTATTTTTGGTTGTCACTGGGGGCCCTGCGCGCTGTTTTTCCCTTGCTTTCCCGGTAGTGTGGTCTCTCTTCCGACGCTGTGCCCTGATGGCGTGTTCGGTGGTTTGAAGTCTCGAGCGTGGTCGGTGATGTCAGGGAGGTGTGGATCTGGGCAGTGTGGGTGTGTGGCCTCCCTCGTGTTCGGGCATAACGCGGTCGCGGTCTCCGGGGGGTAGCGCGGGTGTGTCGCGTGGGTGACGCGGTTGTGTTTGCGGCCGCCGCCCCGTTGACTTGGTATCCGTACAGGCCAGACCTGTCAAGGCCCCCCCTCCGCGTCGCGGGACGCGTCGCGTGTGTCGCCCCCTGTCCGGGTGTGGGCGTGACTGCAGTGCGCCCCGGAGGTGCATAAATAGGGCCCGCTGGCACCCGTTCCCTGCCTCGTCCTTTTCCTCCTCTGTGCCTCGTGATCCCTCTCTTCTGCCATGGATCGCTCAACGTTCCTTTCTCGTTACCCTTTTGACGCGGAGACAGGGTGGTCACATCTCGACCGGACCGTCATCGTCACTGGCGATGATGGTGCGGGACGAGACCCCTGACTGTCCACGCCACGCAGCCCTGCTCCGCCTGCGTTATCCGCTGCCACGGCGACCTCCCCCAGTCGCTGCATCGTCAGGGAGCCCGGACGTGGTACTTGCCACACCTGCATCGCCGGCAGGCAGGGTTGCCGTTCTGTAAGTCTCCTCGCTCTGCTCCTCCCTTCCGTCCCTGGCGTGGTGCGCTTACCCGGTGGTAGACGCCCCGATCTTACTAGGTGCGGCCCAGGCTATTACCCGTTTCGCCTGCTGGGTGGAGCCTTACGCCTCTCGGGTCTCTCGACACTCCCCCCCTTTGTCCCGTCATAATGCTAACCAGTACGCGGCTCTCATCGCCCCACTTGCATCGTATGGCCGGGTCTTGGAGAATGCAGCGTTTGCCTTCCGGCGCTGCCTGGAAGAGGAGGAGGCGACGGTGAGTAACATTAGCGATGCCTGCCGATCCGCGTACATGCACCTGGAACTGCAATCCCTGCGACGATTCGCTCAATTGAACTCCGAGATCACGATGGTAAGCGCATCCGGTCCCTGCGTAGTGGTGAGTGTACCTCCGGTGCTGGTCCTGACTTCCTTGTGTTTTGCAGCGGGCGCAACTTCGCGACCCCATGCCCCCTGACGAAATCGCTCTGCGTATCCGGGACTCCGTTCCCCCACCGGAGTTGACGAACTTCAAGCTCCAGGAGCTGGCCTTTTGGCTGGATGCCTTGGACTCCTTCGATTCTCTCCATGCCCTTCCGGATCATTACCCTGACTGCGCTGACCCCTCCGACTGGTCCTCCCTTCTGGACCCTCCTTCGCGCTTCTACCGTCTGGAGTCGAAGTTCTGGCAGGATTTCCGTTACCTGCTGACTTCTTCAACTAACAATGCTCCGGACCTCCTTGGCCCTCGTCTTCCCGGGGTTGCGCAACAAAGGACGCCCCCTGGTTTTCTCCGGCGCGGACCCTGACACAGCATCCGGCCAGCCTTCGACCGATGTCGGGGCCACCGTCACGACCCCCTGCTCCGAAGCCTGCTAAGAAAGCTCCCTGCCCGGACCCGCGCCTCTCGTGCCTCTCGCCTTCCAGAGTTGGAAATGCCCTCCATTGAGGAGGAGGATGCTCCGGATGTCGACGAGGGCCATTTCGATGACTTGGAGTATCTTTACCCTGCTGTTCCGGTTCCTTCCACTCGGGTCCCAGCCAAGGTTACTCGGTCCCTCTCGACCCCAGCTCCGCGAGGTGGCACTTCTCGTGCTTCAGTCACCTCCCCGGGACTCATCCGGTGCCTGTTATTTCTCCCATGAAACCCTTGTTCCACCGTGCCCCCCGAGCGTCGTTCCTCGCAGGGCACCTCTGCCCCGTGGTCCTGTTGTCCCCGAGGCCTCAGGGAGTGTTCGCGAGCGACGTCGTTCATTGTCCCCCTTGGACCCATTGGCCGAGGAGTTTGAGGATTCGGATGGGGGTGCTCCGGCCGAGGAAGAGCAGGAGGTTGAGGCCGCAGGGCGTTACCGAGGAGGTCGACGAGGAGGATATAATGAGGCCACCGGAGGACACTCGGGAGGATGATGAGGATCCCGAGTTCGAGGTCGAGGAGGATGACGGCGCGGAGGAGGACGAGGAAGAGGAGATTCCTGCCAAGGTCCAGACTCGCTCTAAGGTGACTAAGACCTATGGCAAGCCGCGGGCTCCTGCTCAGTCTAAGGGGAAGGCTCCGGCTCGCAAGTAACAGGGGCTGTCCGGAGTGGTTATGGGAGGGTTGTCTGGTCAGTTGTACTTATGGTGCTGAATTCTTGGTGGTTCGGAGGTTCTGTGTCTTTGCCTTGTGTGGCTGCCGTTCCTTTTACTTACTTATCCGGTTGAATACATACGTGACATACGGACTGTTCCCTTTTGCCTTGTCTTGGTCCGAGGTGCTGTTTTACTCATTAGTACCTCTGGTTCGTTACTTACTTGTCCCGTGCCAGTGATGCGCTTGGGGGTTGTTTCTTCTTCTTCGGAGTCACTTTTTTCTCGGAGTATTGTTCCTTTAGTGGCACCGGGTCTCCCCTGCCTTCTAAATGGTGTTGAATAGGTGTCTTTCTCATTCTGATCTTCTAAGTCCGCTGGTTCCCTGTAGAGTTCGTGGCCATGCTCTCCGGTCCACTTGATCTCTGTTGGCGATGCTCCCCTGGTCTTGCCAGTGGTCGCATGCCCTGCCTTTTCTGGCTCATGCTTATCCTTGTTGGCGATGCCCCCTGGTCGTGCCAGTGGTCGCATGCCCTGCCTTTCGGCTCACTCATCTCTGCTGGCGATGCCCCCTGGTCCTGTCAGTGGTCGCATGCCCTGCCTTTTCTGGCTCACTTATCTCTGCTGGCGATGCCCCCTGGTCTTTGCCAGTGGTCGCATGCCCTGCCTCTCGGCTCCGTCCCTGGTCTTCCCCAGAGGTTCTCCTCTACCGGAGGTCATCCCACTTCGGGTGCCTCCTCCGGGCCTTCTTCTCGTATCTCACCAGCAGCTCCTTGCATCCGGTCAAGTTGCTCCGGGGGTTCCCACGTGTTGTATTCGACCGGCCACCCTTGCCACTTCACTAGGAACTCTTGTTGTCCCCCGGTCATCGCGATGTCTCACTATGTCTTCCACTTCCCATTCGTCTTGCTCGTCTTCGAGGTCCGGAAGAGGTAGGTGGTCGTTGTCCTCCCGGGGGCTTGCCTCGCCAGGGCTCTAGGGAGGAGACTGGGAAGACATCGTGGATTCTGGAGTACTTGGCCGGGAGTTGGACGCGGTAGGCCTGCGGACCTACCTTCTCCGTGACGATGACCTTGATGTATGTGGGTGCCAGCTTCTTGCCTTGCTTGAACCGGAAGTGGGCCGTGGATAGGCCTACGACTTCGTTCACCCGGAACTCCATGGGTGTGTGCCTCTTGTTGTAGTTCCTCTGCATGGCCTCCGCGGCCCTTTCCCAGTGTTCTGTCAGGGGCTCTCCGGACCGCCGCCGTGTGTTGAAGCCGCTCCCGCACGCCCTGAACTTTGGTCTGCATCCGCGCAGGTACGTACTCAATCATCCGGGGGTGGTACCCGTATAGAGCCTCGAATGGGGAGCACCCGGTGGTAGCGTGGATGCTGTTGTTGTACGCGAACTCTGCCTCCGGTAGGACTCTAGCCCATCCGTTCGGGTCCCGGGCGGCGTACTTGCGGAGGTATGTCTCGAGGCTCTGGTGCACCCGCTCGGTTTGACCATCTGTTTGGGGGTGCCAGGCGGTGGATAATCGGCGCCGGATCTCCCGCTCCTCGCATAGGTCTTTCCAGAACCCGCTGGTAATGAGTTTGTCCAACTCCGCGGCGTTGAGTGTCTTCCGCGTGGGGATGAATAGGACCATTTTTGTGAACCGGTCAACGATGACCAGGACGGCATCGTAGATCTCCCCGTCCATCCGGCTACACGGGGGCAGGCCGGTGATGAAGTCCATACTCAGTTCCTGGAACGGTTGGTCCGGGATGGGTAACGAGCGTAGTTGGCCATACGGCTTGTGCCTAGGGATGCGGTTCCCGTTGCACGGCTCGCACGTAATCACGTAGGTCCGGACGTCTTGATCCATGCCTTCCCAGTGGAACTTCCTTTTGAGGAGGTCCACCGTCTTGTTCCCTCCTACGTGGCCCGCCCGCGGGTCGTCGTGGTGCTGGCGTATTAGGTTCCTGCGGAGTGTCTCTTGCGCTTGGGATTACCAGGGCGGCCTCTGAATAGAAGCGTGCCGTCGTGGTCTACGTGGTAGCCCCCTCGCGTCCCCGCCCGGCGCTGTGCAGTGTCCCGGAGGTATTCTACGTCCGGGTCTTTCTGTTGGAGTCTCCGGACCAGGTCGTAGAATTCCCGCGATGTGTCCGACCGGAACATCTTTTCGTCCTTCGTGGCTTCCTTCGCCGCGTGTGCGGTCAGGTATTGGTCCGGCGCTATCGCTCTCCGTGCCTCGCCTGCCCCGGGGGTCCTCCTCGTCCGCCGGGGGTCGCGCAGGGGAGCTCGGTTGCGCCGCGCGCGTGATCGCTGCGACGGTGGCGTGTCGTTTTCGTGGGCGGTCGCAGTCGTCATCGCCGCTGCCCCCCCGCCGGGGCGCCCCGCGTCCTCGCGATCGTCTGCCCCGGCGCCCGTGTGCCGCGGCGCAGGGCAACTCCTCTAGGAGTCGCAATCGCTTCTGGAGCGTGGGGATCACGTCCCCGTACTGGATGTCCCCAGCCATGTAATCCGGCCTCCGGGACAGCCCATCCGCGGGGTTGCTTTCTGGCCGGACCTGTGGCGTATGTCGAAATCGAACTGCGCCAGCCCGATACACCCACCGTGCGAGTCGGCCCCTCAGGTCCCGGGCCGGGGAGTTCACCACACCCTTCAGCGCCATGTGGTCCGTCCATATCGTGAACGGCTTCGCGGTCCCCTCCAGGAACTGTCTCCAGTGCTCACAGCTCTCCACGATCGCTAGCAGTTCCTGTTGTCCCGTGGCCCACCGGTTCTCCGTCTCCGTCAGCTTCCTCGACCAGTAGGCCACCGGGTGCCACGCTGCGCCATGCAGCTGCGATAGGATCCCCGAGACGGCTCTCGTGGATGCGTCCGTCTCGACCTTCGTGTCGAGCGCCCCGTCCCAGTGGCGCAGTATGGTGGCGGAGGTGAACGCGGTCTTCACCGCCTCAAATGCTTCGTTCGCCTCCGCGGTCCATTGAAATGGTGGCCGGACTCCATCCTTCGATTTCAGCAGGGCCGTGATCGGGGCGGTAATGTGTGAGTACCGCGCTATGAACTTCCGGTAGAAGTTGGCGAAGCCTAGGGAAAACCTGGATGTCGTGCACGGAAGCCGGGGGTTGCCGATTCGGCAATCGCGGTGACCCGCCGGGGAGTCCATCTGGACGCCGGAGGTGTTGACCACGAACCCCAGGGAATTCTATCTCGTCCCGGAAGAACTCACACTTCGACAATTTTGCGAACAGCTGATATTCCGCTAGGCGTTCGTGGGACCAGCCGGAGGTGTTCCTCGTGTTCCTCCCGGTCCCGGGAGTAGATCACGATATCGTCTAGGTAGACCACGCATATGTGGTCGACCAGCCCAGCCAGCGCCTTATGCATGTAGGCTTGGAATGTGGCCGGGGCGTTTGTCAGGCCAAACGGCATGACAGTGTATTCGAAGTGGCCGTACGCTTGTCCGGAACGCCGTTTTCCACTCGTCCCCCTTTCTTAATCCGGATGCGGTGGTAGGCGTCCCGGAGGTCCAGCTTAGAGAAGACCTCGCGGAGCCCGGTTGGGACATGATCTCCGAGATCAACGGTAACGGGTATCGGTTCTTGGACGTGACTCGGTTCAGGCCCCGGTAGTCCACGCACAGCCGAAGGGTGCCGTCCTTCTTGGGTACGAACAGTACGGGGGCTCCGGCGTCAGCGCTTGAGTACCGAATCCTCCCTGACCGGAGGTTCTCTTCCAGGTACTCCTCCAGTACCTTCCGTTGTGCCTCAGTGGTCGGGTAGATGGGTCCGAAGGGGACCCGTGCCCCTTCCACGAGGTCCATGGTGTGCTCCGCGTCGGGTAGCACCGGTAGGCCTTTGGCGCCAGCCTCCGAGTATACCTGCGCGAAACGCTGCAAGCAGTCGGGCAGGCGTATTGCCTCCCCTTCCGGCTGCTCGTCGTCGTCGATTTCCGGGATCGGGAGCTCCCCTGTAACCCCGGGCCGGTCATGTTGGCGATGTACGCCTGTTCTCCGGACATCACGACATCCGCAAACTCCTCCGGGTCTAATTCCTCGTACCCCCCGAACCACCATTGGTTGGACGCGGTATCCAATACTATCCCCTGCCGGCCCATGCCCGGCCGTGACAGCAGGAGTTTTGGCGCTCCCGCCTCCCTTCGTACTGCGAAAAACACTTGGGTGAACGTCCGTTCTACCCCCTTCACATCGGTCATCCGGACCACAGCCTCGTAAGCTCCGTGGCACGTTAGTCGGTCCCCGTGGGGCCCGCGAGTGTGGGGATAAGGGTATCGATTCGTTTGAGTCTCTTCCTGGCGAAGTCTTTACATACAACATTGACTTGTGCTCCGGTGTCCATATCCACCGTTACTTCCTTCGCCTCCCGGCCACCTCACTGGTTGGGACCTGTGCAGTGACCCGGAACGGGTGGCTCAAACTCATCGCCCTAATTGGTTCCGCCAGAGTAGACTGGACGTATTGTCCTACTCCGGCCGGCCTTTTAACTCTTCCTCTTCGTCCGACCATGCTCCTATGTTCTGGATTTCCCCTCGTCGGGGGGCTCAGCGCGCCGCTGGGGGTCGCGCGGCCCCCCGTCGGTGCGGGGCCTCGGCCGCCATGCATTCGTGCGTCGTCTGTGCGCCTGGACCTGCATTCGCGTGAAAAGTGTCCGCGTCGTCCGCAGTTGTAGCAGCGCAGGTCTCCGACTCGATTCGGGGCTGGGGGTCCCCGCGGTCCGGCGTCGTACGTGTTGTTCACGGGGCGTGGGCTCGCGGACCTGGCTGCCCTGCCTGTAGTCCGTCCCACGTAGGCGTGGGGGGGGGGATCGCGTATCTTGCCAGGGAGTCCCAGATGCGCCCCGCGTGAACGCAACGTCGGTGCGGTCCCGGAGTGTCACGTTGTCCCGGATCATGGCTCGTTGCAACGAGGGTTGTAACCGGACCCAGAAGTGGTGGGCGTGGTCGCGCGCGTCGGTAAGGTCGATGCCGCCGTACAGCTTCCGGACGAGTACCGACCAGCGTGTGTAGAAGTCCGCGGGGGCTTTCGTCCTTCTTCTGTCGCATCGTGTGTAGTAGGTTGCGATAGTCCCGCTCATGTTTCTCGGGGTCTTGGGTTTCCTTCCGGACGAACTTCCAGAAGTCTTCCAGTTGGGCGTCGAACTCCGGATCCGGGTAAGGCAGGGTCGTAAGGTGCCCTCGCCATTGCGCCTGCCGGGTCCATTCCATGTGGCTGACCGCCGATCTATCTGGATGTGGTCTGGTCGCCCCGGGCGGTGGCTGTTGCCTGTCTTGATCGCGGCGATCCAGTCTTCGATTTCCGCGGGGGTGGCTCCGGACCCGAGTCGTTTGCAGTTGTAGTTCGGGGGGTTTGCTGTCCCCTTTATTCTCGGTCCGGCTTGTCAGTTGACGGAGGAGCTGTTCCCTGTCGCTCCGCCTGCGCGCGTATGTCTTCGCGCGCCCGGCGCAGCTCCCGCTCTTGTTGTCTTATCTGGCGAGATTGTTGGGCGGTCATGTTGGCGTTAGCCTCTAGGGACCGCCCGGGCCCAGGCGGGGATGCCTTCCAGGGTTTTCTTCCCGGCGGGGCCCTCGATCGAGGTCCGAGGACGAGAACATCTCGCTGGGAGCGGAGGTTGTGGATAGGGAGTCCGTGGTGCCGTCCTCGCTCGGAGTATCTTCGCGCGGAGGCCCCCCCGGTTCTGGGAGGTCTCCCTCGGTTTCCTCCGACTCGCGGCGAGCTTGCGCCCGGGTCGTCATTCGTTCGGCCATCGCGTCGCCTGAAGGTTAGGTAGAGGCTATAGAGTGTAACGCGGAGGTCAAATGCAATTGGCCAGGCAAGGTGATGGCTCCGAACGGCTAGAATTCCAAGAAGTGCGTACGGACATAGACTATAGCCTGGCCAATCTCCAGGAGGCCTCCGGCCCGGGATTCCTAAATATACAAATGTGCCCCGGAGGTGGGGAGTTTAGCCGGACTTACTCCGAGCGGCCACGTATCCTAACCCGTCTCCGGTCAGCCTCCGGCTGCCCCCTACTCCGCACGTGACCTCTCCCCCTAGTCCGGCTGGCCCCCTTACAGAATTCCTGCCAGCTAAAACCACCTCGGTATATCAACCGCTAGACCAGGGCATTATTAAGAACTTAAAGGTGCATTATCGCAAATTGTGGTTGCAACAGATAGTGTCTCTTGCGGTTGCCAGGAGCGACCCATACTCCAATATCACCATTCTGAATGCGGTACAGTGGATCATAGAAGCCTGGAATAGGGTGAAGCCGGAAACAATATCGCACTGCTGGCGACACTCGCAGCTATTTGGAGTCACGTACGGTCCCGATAAGGCACCGCCAGGATGGGACGAAGAGACTCATCTTCGACAGCTGGCCCAGGCAGCCCACCGCCAGGGTGTAATCAGGCGAGCAATGGATATCAACCACCTCATCGATCACGATGACGAGGTTGTGCGGGACAGCCCGGAGGATCTGTTAACGCACGTGGCGGATACTTTTAGTCAGGTGGCTGACGTAGACGAAGAACCAGTTGGCGAACAGCAGATTGTTGAGGCCCCGAAGCCAGCCGTTCTGCTAGATGCCCTCAACTTGGTGCTGCAGAATATACCCGCCAGCGCACGGGGGAATGTGGATGCGGTGGCGTGGCTTCGTCAATATCGATTCGAGATCACTCAATCCGCCATTGCGGAGGAGTCAAATAAGACGCAGGCGACATTGGATTCGTTCTGGAGAAGAGTGGAATAGTATTACGTATGTAGCATACATAGGGCAGAGACCGAACTATGTATGTACATAGAAGGGAAGTCAACGATCGAAGTCATGGATCGCTACGTCTAAGTCTAGGCATTGCGAGGGTTAACCTTGCGATGCCATGACTAGACGTAGCGATCCATGACTTCGATCGTTGACTTCACTGCGCCGAAATCGGGCAAAATATAAGAGCAACTAGACTCGGGAGTATCCAGCCGAACGGTCAATGTTTGTATATCAAGGAGACTCAGCGGCGTCAGACCGAACGGTAGTTTTGAAATTTGCAATATTATGTATAGATATTCACTAAGGGTCGATAGACTATGCCATATTGAATCTGCCGTTCTGCTACAATACTAGGGGCGACGACAAGGCTGGTGATACATTTTTACACTCATTTTATATCACGTGACTTAAAAGTGGGTCTTCACGATAAGCATATCTCCCGCCATAAGCATGAAAATGGGCTGTAACAGATTTATGCTTATGTCGAGGTTTGACTGTACGGCATATGTGGGCGGAGGTACTTCTGCATACATAAGCCACACTAGCCCCTCTCTGAGGTCGGGCCCCCGATTATGTGGGTACCTATGGTGGATCCGGTGGACCCCGATGACTCGCCAGCCCGTCAACGGTCGGCAGTGGCATCTCGTCGCACTCAATCGCACCGACATGCCTATTTTCACAGCACGATCATCCTTCATGAGACCTCCACACAGTCAATACCTATTCACGTCTTCTTTCACCTGTTAACGAGTTCCGATGTCCAAACAAAAAAAAAGAACAAAAATATTCAAGACCAGCTCTTAATGCTATGTAACAGCTAACGTTTATTTTAGTCTCTGCGCATGAAGCTTCTGCCAGCTTAGCCCTGCCTTTCTGCGATCATCTTCAACGATCGTCGCGATGGCGGCTTTGTTGTACGAAGTACATGCTTCGTATAAACAGGCCGACGACTCTTCCCCCAATACTACCTACCTTCTTTGTCGTCTCAGCTCGTATGCTAAAGGGAACAACAGGCTGAGCTTCTGCCGTTCAACACTCCAAATGGATGATGTAAGAATGAGAAAGGTACGCGACCTGCACTGCGTAGGTAGTGCTTCTGGCTACGTATTCCATAGAGATCTCTCCATCCTTCGTGCCGATGATCTTACACCACGCCCTCTAGCGTTGGTACTCCAAGCTCAAGCTGGTAACGCTTCCGGCCGATCCGTCCACAAATAGGCGGCTCTAGGGCCACCACGTTCTTGAACAGCGTCGGCTTACACAATTTTCGAGCGCTAACAAATGCCCGAGACATTTTTGTCAGTGAGATCTGTTTACTCCGGCGTACCTGCTGCTAACCTCCTGCTGCTATGTGACCCTGCCCGTGATCGACATCGTTGTGCTCGTTCTCGTTCGTGTGATCCTCTCTCACTGAAACAACGTGTCTTGACTCGTTCCAATCGAATGAACTCGGCCTCGGCATACGAGGAGCCGCTCTTTATTGTTCCCTGAATGAACATAACATACATCCGTTGTTGATATAATCCCACCGATACCATCGTTATTTTTGTTATTTTTGTCAGGTTTTTCGGATGCTGTTGATTGATTGTGCGCACTACCACCGTGACCCGAGAACCCTCGTCGCCTGCCTCCTTATTTTCCAAAACCCGGCCCGCCATCCGGAGCTCGAAGTGGATTGAATCCGACGGTGCCCTTGCGCTGGCTTCCCGATCGGCGATGTTGCTGCAACGGCCGCTGAGCGGTTCACCTCGTTAATACCTAATAATACCACGTTATGTCTCCAATGGGCGAGCCATTAACCCATGGCATACATTCAAGAAGAAAGTCAGATTCAGACAGTACAGATGCGCGCCGGGCCTGGCGGAAGTGGTCGCGCCGGAAGTGCCACCTCTTGAAAACGACGGCATATAGTCAGGTGTTACAGCTGTACCAGAGGTATTTCATCGAAGCCATATTGCGCCAGAAGCCCCTGAAGCCGTCCAAGGACGGTCGCCATGTGCCGCTGCAGCTCGACGGCTATTCACAGCCCCTCATCGATCCGAGACGTGGCCATCCGTACATCTCGAACGCCATCCGCACGTCTCGTTACACCATCTACGACTTCGTGCCGAAGCAGCTGATCTTCCAGTTCACGAGGTTGTCTAATGCCTACTTTTTGGCCATTGGTATCCCCCAGACCATCCCGGGTTTGAGTACTACCGGATCGTATACGACCATTATCCCACTGCTCTTTTTCGTCCTGCTGACGATTCTGAAAGAGGGCTACGATGACTATAAGCGACATCGTCTGGATAAACTTGAGAATGCGAATGCGACGACCGTCTTGAGAGAACGAACTGGTGCGCAGTTGATGCCCACCACGAATAGATGGCCGTGGTTCAATCGCCAACACTCTCTCATGAGATTCGATGCCTCCCCCGAGGACCTTGATGAGGATACCGACTATGGCTGGGCCCAGGTCAAATGGAGAGATATTCGAGTCGGAGACATAGTGAAGCTTCATCGCGATGAACCAGTTCCCGCTGATATTGTGCTTCTTCGCGCGACTGGCGAGAACGGTCTGGCCTACATTGATACGATGGACCTAGACGGTGAAACGAACCTCAAGAGCCGGGAGTCCCTTCGTGATCTCGAGAAGTGCAATACGATAGCAGGACTTCGATCGGCCGTGGCCGAATTTGTAGTCGAGGATCCCAACCCGGATCTGTACAACTTTGACGGCCGTGTTACGATCAATGGCAAGACTATTCCTCTCACGTCACAGGAGGTGATATACCGCGGGAGCACGGTCAGAAACACGAGCTGCGTTATCGGCCTGGTCATTAATACCGGAGAAGAGTGCAAAATCCGAATGAATGCCAATCAACACCCCGACGCAAAGAAACCCGCGCTGGAAACAATAGCAAACAAGATTGTTCTTACACTCGTTTTCTACGTTGTCGTACTCACGGCTGGCTGTTCTGTCGGCTATGTCCTGTGGCGGCGGTCGACGGAAAGGAAGTCATGGTACATTTCAAACGCCACTGTTGGCCTCAAGGAAATCATCATAGGCTACGCCATTCAGTTCAACAACATTGTTCCCCTGTCGCTATACGTGACACTAGAGCTGACAAGAATTGGCCAGATGCTTCTGCTGAATGGCGATGTAGAAATGTACGATGAGGCAACAGACACGCCAGCTCGATGCAATACAAACACGATCCTCGAAAATCTTGGACAAGTCAGTTATGTGTTCTCCGATAAGACGGGGACCTTGACGGACAATGTCATGAAGTTTCGAAAAATGAGCGTCGCCGGAACGTCCTGGCTCCATGAGATGGATCTGACCGAGGATCAAGATGGCAAGCAACAGAACAACCAGCATTTCACCACCCGAGCGCCTAGTAAGCCACGGGACACTGACAGTGTCATTCATGAAGATTACGAGCTAGCTTCGCTTGCCTCACCAAAGACAGCCAAGTTCTCCCAGTCGGGGAGCAGGTCTTCTCAGTGGACGTCAACTGGACGACCGGACCATGTGCAGCAAAACTTCACTACGTCGGACCTCCTGGAGTATGTTAGGCTGTGCCCGATGTCACCCTTTGCACGGCGGGCTAAGGATTACATTCTGTGCCTGGCACTCTGTCACACTTGCCTTCCCGAAATTAAAGACGGGCGGCTAGAATACCAGTCCTCGTCTCCTGATGAACTTGCACTTGTACAAGCGGCTCGTGATCTCGGGTATTTGGTAACTCACCGATCCTCCCAGTCTGTGACCTTAAGCGTGACGACCGAGAATGGGGATACGAGGAAGGAGACCTACCAGATCTTGGATGTCGTTGAGTTCAGCAGCAAGCGGAAGCGCATGTCGATCATCGTACGCTACCCTGACGGACGGGTCTGTCTCATTTGCAAGGGGGCCGATTCTGCGATCATGCCGCGATTGAAGTTGGCGCAATTGGCCAAAGAAAAGGCTACGGAGGTGCGCAAGAGCGCTGATTTAGAACACGAGATGCTGCGTCGAAGCGAGCAGTTGGAGGTTCGGAATAGTTTTGGCGGACGTCCGAGTTTCACATTGCATCGCAGCGAATACTCGGAAGCACGAAACAGCCTCAGCGGACGCCCAAGCTTCACGTTGCGTCGTAGCTTCGCGGCAAATCGGAACAGTCTCGATCCAAACCTGTTAGCCGCGCGACCGATTCCCGAACGAAGTAGATCCGTAGGGCCTTCGAGATCTCCATCGCCTGGAAAGAGAGGCCGGCCTTCGCTCAATTCTCGCACCACATCTCTGGACATAGCTAGGACATCGTCGAAACTGAGTGCCTGGACTCCGGCATCCTCTGCCCGCAATAAGTTCAATTTCCTCGATGATCCATCCATCATGGATGAGGCCTCCATCTTCAGCCGCTGTTTCAAGCATCTGGACGAATTTGCCACAGAAGGGCTTCGCACGCTCCTCGTTGCTCGCAAATTCATTCCCGAAACGGAATACACGGCATGGAAAGAGATCTACCTTAAGGCAACAACTAGTCTAGTAGATCGTCAGGACAAAATCGAGGATGCAGGTGAACAAATCGAGCAGATGCTGGATCTCGTCGGGGCAACGGCTATCGAGGACAAGCTGCAAGTTGGTGTTCCCGAAACCATTGACAAGCTTCGACGTGCCAATATCAAGATTTGGATGCTCACAGGCGACAAGCGGGAGACGGCAATCAATATCGCACACTCGGCAAGGATCTGCCGTCCTGGCTCTGATGTCTTCATACTCGATTCCTCCAAAGGAGACTTGGAGGGCCAGATTCGCGATGTCATGGAAGACATGCAAAACGGAACCGTCCATAGCGTCGTTGTCATAGATGGACAAACATTGGCTGCCGTCGAAAAGTCACCGAGTCTTACCGAAATCTTCTATACCCTCATCCCGAGCGTGGACTCGGTTATATGCTGCCGCGCATCGCCTGCTCAGAAATCCACGATCGTCAAAGCTATTCGGCAACAAGTTCCACAGGCTTTGACGCTGGCCATCGGCGACGGAGCAAATGATCTAGCCATGATCTCGGCTTCCCATGTAGGCGTAGGCATATCGGGTAAGGAGGGTCTACAAGCCGCTCGCGTCGCCGACTACGCAATTGCGAAGTTCCGCTTCCTGCAAAGACTGCTTCTCGTCCACGGCCGATGGAATTATGTCCGAACAGGCAAATTCATCCTGGCCACGTTTTGGAAGGAGATGTATTTCTACCTACCCACGGCCATGTATCAGCAGTACAACGGTTACAGCGGAACGAGTCTGTACGAGAGCTGGAGCTTGACGGTGCTGAACATCTTGTTCACGAGTTTGGCTGTGCTTTGCATGGGGATCTGGGAGCAAGACCTCCGTGCTGAAACCCTGCTAGCTGTCCCCGAGCTTTATGTCCATGGCCAGCGAAACCGCGAGCTGAACTTCCCCAGATTCGTCAGCTGGATAACTCGAGCTGTCATCGACGGTGCGCTCGTTTGGGTGCTGATTTGGCTCGGATACAACGTATTTGGCCTGCCTCGTGATGATGGTCTCTTTGCCTTTGGTGACCTAGCATTTTCTATCGGCATCCTGTGGATCAACTGGAAGCTCCTGTAAGTCTGCCCCTTGCCAAACATCTGCATTGTCATAACCAACTTACCCGCTTTTTCTTAGCATCATGGAAACTCACTACAAGATGGCCGTCATCGTCGGCTCATTTGGTATAACCGTCTCCGGCTGGTTCGCGTGGCAAGCATTCCTCTCAGGCGTCTATTCCCCACAGCCGAGTCCGTATGCCGGACGAGGCGCCTTTGTTAACACATTTGGCAAGGACACGCTATGGTGGTCTCTTCTCTTCTCCATTCTACTCATCCTCATCACCATCGATGTTGCCCTGAAACTCGCAAAACGCTACTTGATCATGTACGGCGTCTGGAATTGGCCACCTTGGCAGGGGAGAGATGCCGACGAGAGCCCTGACAACTGCGAGAACTGGGATCGGCAGCTGTGGCAGGAGCTTGAGCAGGACCCGACTGTCCAGGAACATCTCCGACAAGCCCTCCAGGACGAAGAGCAGGATCGTCCTCCTAGTGTTGCGCTCCATGTGAGCGATGGGGAGGACGCAATTTAACGTATGTACAAATCATTCATGTGTATATCGTATAAACAGCATGTACAGCAGGCGTTTGGGGTGTTGCATGCATGATACCACGACTAGTACATAGATTGTTTGTGACGGCTTTGTGGCCGCAGGATTTGGATGACGAGCATATTCATGGGGAATTCACTGACGCCCCCTATATCATCTCTTACACAGCATATATATCCCGAGCAATATATTGCCTATGTTCATAGACCGGTTATCGTGTAGAGGGCCAATGATGGACCTCGCTTCGTTGGGGCTTGTCTCATGAAGGTCGTGTTGTTGACTGTGTGTGTCGCGTGCTCGTTCGTACGAGTATGCAGTCTCTACGAGTCGTACGTCACAGTCGGAGTCCCGTCGCGCAGGATCTGGTCCGGCATTGGCCGTCGACATCGTGTGTGATGGTTTGTTTATTAGGTAGGTAGTATAGTAATCTCGACCACAACAGCACTTGCAGCGGCGATCTCTCAACGTCGTTGAAAATCTTCCAAAATTAGACATGAAAAACAGCTATGTACATAGACATATTCCGTACATAGTATGGTTCATGCAGAAGTTCAAGACTATTGGCCGTCTTCAGCTGCAGACTTTCAGCTCCTCACTTGACTGACTGCAACGCCAAATCTGCAACTAGATGGCGTTTATGACGGATCACTAACCGTTCGCAGGGGAGATCTGCCGGCAACAGAGTCCAGATTGGACTGCATGCAGTAATACCGTCCAACCACGTTCTACCTATTCCATTTACCGACATTCTGCTCGTGGCCTCACCGTTGGGCCCGAGGATTGTCGTCTTCCTAGCTCCCAGTCTAAGTGCCGATACCACCGGTGTGAGTCTATTAAGAAATCCCCAAAGAAGATCCAGATGCGTGGTTTCCTTAGTGCCGGGGACTAAACTCCGCTCGATATGTTGCCGTCTGCCGGTAGCATCGAGTCTCGACGACGACACCAAGCTGCAACGCAACGTTCGAAATCCGCCAGGATTCAGATCTAAGGCGAGACAGGAAGGGTTGTGAACACGTTAACGAAGAAACAAAGGCAACCACGAGGGCGAGAGCGAGAACGAAAACGAAGACGAAGGTTGAGAGAAAAAAAAAAGATCATCACAAGACCCGAAACATCGGATCTCACCACTGCTTCGGGTATTGGGATCATATGGTGGTCGCGGATCGCCCTTGTGCGCTGGCAAGCTGATCCCTAGAGTTGCGGACGTCGAGACAAGGTGGCAGTGGCGGCGGCGGCGGCAGGGTTGCACATCGGTCGGCCAACCGTCGGTCTGTCTATCGGAAAGCAGTAATTTTAGCCTATCGGTCGATCAGTCAAGAAGGATTTGAGTCCGCTGGCGGTCGGCCAGTGAGGTTGGACCGACCGTTGAGGCCGATGGTCAATGGATTTACTGGATTATGGGCTTTATCAGCCTCATTTATAAAGAAATCTTTCTTTTTTGTACAGTAGACCGTCGGTCAGCCGACGGAATCAACGGAATCAACGGCCAACGATCGGTCGGTTGATGTCTTTTGACCGTTGATAGCGGTCTAATATCGGATGAATTGTGGCCAGCGGTCTGTCAGGCTCCAGGGGGGCAAAACCGACCGATCCGACCGATGTGCACCTTGAACTTGGTGGCGTGACATCGGTGCGTCACTGTATGGGTATCAATCTCTAATTCCATATTCCATCTACTTCGTCTCCTCCGGAAATCGTACACTCACACCCACACTAAGGTCTGAGATCTTCTGCGAGTACGTCGACTTGGGTCATGAAGGTGAACGGCGGTATCCAGTAGCCCCAATTTGGCTCTGCTTCTCGAGACGGTTCAAAAGTTCATATAAGTAGAGTTCTCATCGTCCGAGGGAACAAGCTGAGAGAGTGTTTGCGTGTGTGTGTGTGTGTGTGTGCTATTATCAAGCAAAGGAAAAGAAACCCACTTCTACAATGGTCTACCTCCCTCTCAAACTGGCCGTGCTCTCCGCCGGCATGGTCTCCGCCGCGGCGACGGTCAAGAAGTCAACGACCCCCGCGATGCCTGCCCTCGCACAGTTCATCAACCAAAAGGCTTTCAATGCGCTGCCCACCGTCCTCCCGCCAATCCAGTTCAACGGTTCAAATGTAAGTTAACTAATTCCGAACAGAAACTAGAGAAAGGGGTGATTGACCCCTGAGTTTAGATCTTCATCCCACCTGGATATGATATGGACTCGCTCAAGGCAAAGCCCTTCCATGTCTATGATGAGGAGTTCTATGATGTTATCGGTCCTGACCCTTCGCTTACGCTCATTGCGGATACGGGGTCGGATGTCCCTTTCTACCATGAAGCTGTTGTATGGTACGTTAAGGCGACTCGTGACTTATACCGAGCTTTAGCTAACAAGAACTACACAGGTACCCTCCCACAAACGAGGTTTTCTTCGTCGAAAGTGCAGGTAATCCAGCAACTGGAACAGGTGAGTCTGAATCTTAACTTCTATCACATCAAATAAGATAACGCTAACAACACCAAATCGAAGGCCTGAACAAATCAGCCGTCGTTCAAAAGATCAGTCTCGACGAGGCCCAGGCCGTCTCCGCCCAGGGCACGGGCTCAGTCAAAGTCCAAGTTCTCGACTTCAACCCCATGATCCGGAATCCTAACGGTAAGCCAACCCTACTTATCCCAGATACCAAATAGATAAGCAACTATCTAACACCATCCAGGCGGCATCCTCTACCACGACCAGATCCTCTTCGCCACCGAAGGCCAAGGCGCTAACGGGGCCCCATCCCTCGTTCAGATGAACCCTCGGGCTCCCTACAACACAACTGGTTCGTCCCCGTCCCCGTCCCCACTCGTCTCACGATCACACTCACTAATAACACGCCCACAGTTCTCATCAACAACTTCTTCGGCCGCCAATTCAACTCCTTGAACGACATGGCCGTCAACCCCGCCAACAAAGACGTCTACTTCAACGACCCCATCTACGGCTACCTCCAGGACTTCCGGCCCAAGGAAGGCCTTCCGCACCAGGTGTACCGGTATAACGATGCCACCGGCGCGATCACTGTCGTTGCTGATGGGCTGCAGCAGCCTAATGGTACCTTCCCCTATTTCCATTGCGTAAGCCCATTTATAAGCTAAGAGTGACTAACTGGCATGCAGGAATCGCGTTCTCGCCCACCGGCGACCACGTATATGTCTCTGACACCGGCTCCCTGGGCGTGCAATGGGGTTACAACGCCAGTGCGCCGGCGACTATGTATGTGATCTCGTCCTCATAAAGCTCACGCTACTCTTCGCATCCAACCCAACACAGGAAAATGCTAATGCGGATCTAGCTACCGCTACGACGTCGCCAACGACGGTACATTCTCCAACCGTCGCACCTTCGCCTACGTCCACCCCGGTATCCCCGACGGTATGCTTCACCCCCTTTTCCTTCATTTATCTTCATGATATGTATTAGTATCAAGCTGACATAAGGAAAGGTATCCACGTCGACAACAAGGGCCGCGTCTACGCCGGTACCGGCGAAGGTGTCCAAGTCTTCAATCCCTCTGGCACCCTGATCGGCAAGATCTTCCTTGGCGGTACCTCCGCTAACTTCAACTTCGTTGGAACCGACGCCATGGTCATCTGTGCCGAGACGAAGCTGTACTACGCCAAGCTCTCGGTCACCACGGGTGCATACACAGGTTTTTAAAAATGTTTAATGACTTAAAAAATATTTCTCGACGGAACTAAAAATCAAATGATGCTTGGTATTATCTAAGGGGCGAAGGGAGTGAGGATGGGAGGCGCGACTTTCGTATATCGTATACAGATAATGATGAACATGATGATACCCCCAATAACGCCTATTTCTTCATGGAGTCAACGTACTGCTTGACAACGTCATCTGCATCCTTATCTCTGACCAAGCCAAGCTTCAAGGGCGTGGTCAGGTCAAAGTCAACAGGCCAACTTCTCAAAATGCGCTCTGTCTCAGGAATCGACTCCTCCTTCAGCAGCTTCAACTTGTCCTCGCCTCCGTACTTCGCCAAGGCATCCATAAGCTCCTGGGTCGAGACCGCGATACCGGGTACGTTGAGATGGCGGATGTGGGGTGGCAGGCTCGCGCTGTCCAAGTGCAGCACGCGCCACAAGTTCTCCTGAACCGAGCCTGGCGAGCACATGTTCGAGCGGAAAGAACGGTCGCAAAGAGGAATGGTAAACTCATTGCCGTTGAGAGGCTCACGGATCATGTCTGACAGGAATGACGAGGCAGCTCTGCTGGGTCCACCGGGTCGGACGACGAGAGTGGGGAAGCGCAAGATGAAGGCATCAATAAATCCCTTGCGGTGCATGTCGTTGATGAAGTACTCCGTCATCATCTTGTGGGCTCCGTACGTGCCCTCTGGTGTCGGGGTCACGTCATCTGTCACGACCTTGGGAAGCGGCTGGCCGTACACAGCCTGCGAAGAGGCGTAGATGACGCGCACTCCAGGGTTCGAGAGGCGCAGCGCAAGCAACATGTTGTGCACACTCTTGACATTGACAGAGAGTGAAAGGTCATAGTCCGACTCGGATCCCACAGACAAGATGCCGTGCAAGAGGAACACGGCATTCAGAGGTTGCGCCGCGGCGATCAGGGTCTGAGTAAAGGAGTCGTCGGCGATGTCACCCTTCAAGCACAAGGCATTCTCCGGGTACTTGACGCCTGCTGGCACAGAAACATTGAAGCGGTCCGTGAGAACCACTTTGTAGCCCGGTTCGTTGAGAAGGCGTTCAGCGATCAGCGAGCCGATGAGACCAGCGGCGCCAGTGACGAGGATGTGCTTGAATGCCGGAGCCATGGTGAATCAAAGAGACTTTGTCTTGATTGTCGTGATGTGACTTGTGTTGGTAAGGGGAAGGGAAGAATTCCGGAGAATTGTTATAAGTCTTGTGAATAGGAGTTGAGCAGTGTTGTTATCGTGAGGTGATGTCGTATCGTCATGAGAAAACCGTGGGAGAATGAAGCTTTATAGAACGACATCTTGTGTATGCCATCGCGAGGAGTGGCAACTTGAAGTCAGCAATGCGTTGGATTTGACAGCTATCTCTGTGACGTACGATGTTGAGATTTGGAAGCTCCTTGGAGAAACGAGGCTAGTTAGAACTAGTGGTCTATCCAGCTGCAAAGCGGTTGGTGAGGCCTCAAAGTGTTGGAAGATCGAGTCTGGATGAATTTAGTTGGTGTTTTCAGCTGCCAAGCCGTGCATAACGGCACTAGTACTCGTAATAGGACAAATCTCCAAGAATTTCTGCGGCTTTTGTGACGAATGAAAGGGACATTTTCTGGAGTTAGGAGATAGGTAGGCTAAAGCAGCTGTCAAGTCAAAAACGGCAATGTCGTCGCAGCTTCGGTACATGCAAGCGCCGGTGACGGGGACGATCACGCCGGACTGCGACGGACTGCGGACCGAAGCACGGCGCAATGCATGGAATGTCTTGCCTCATGCGTTCAGTAATCCGCGTTCAGTAATCCGTTAAGTACCTGGTAGTTACTAATCATTAACTCATAGCGAGAGTCGAGACTCGAGACTCGCCTCAATGAATCCTTCGTCGCTCGAGGCTGACCTTCTCGCTCGGATGACTCAACTTTTTCTGAGTGAACTGAGTGAAAAATAGCGATCTTCGAGGAAACGAGAGCTGAAGCTATCAGCTGCCTCTCTGAGATAACATCCGTTCGCCGCCAATCCATTCCTAATGCAGTTATCCGTGATATGACGTCTATTCCGCGGGCATCCACGTGCTTCAATACGGACCCGGCAGGATCAGAGTGCGCCGTCATGAGGCATGTTTCAGGAGAAGGTTGTGGCAATGAGAAGGCGCTGCTGTGATGGTGGAAGCTACGAGTCTCGGGGAGGCAGCGTGATCAATACTCTCGTCGATTCAAGCAGGCACGTCCAACGAAGACTTTCCGATATTGGCAAGAGCATGACGATGCTAACCTAGTATTCCACAGAACTGCCTATTATGGAAGTGGCATCCGGATGTGGCTCATCACCGAAGAAGTTAGAACCCAGATCCCAAAACTTCAGCATTTCAATCTGCCCAATCAGTCCTCGACCTTCTCCTATTTGTACTGATATTCAGCAGCTGGCAGTCAAGTCCGTTCCTATGAATTTGCCGCGGCCTGTCTACGGAATAGGGGATGACCTTTGAGTCACGTCTGTATCACTTCGCTCAGCAGACTCCAGTATGCCAGACGGTGCCCCTTTGAAATGGTCGAGTTCCCCCACAATGCTGGTCTCACGGAATGCGGCACTAACAAGCACAATGCAGAAGATCACCAGTGAAGATTGAACTAGCCAGCTGCCCTGATACTTGTCAATGCAGCTTCATCCCATTTTGTGAGCTTTCCCGCGTGGTTCACTGAGGTGTTCCGTTCCCTCGCAAGTACGGCCGTTTCGAGAGCTGTATCGATAGCAAGTCCAATAGCACGCCCGACTCCAGTCGAGGCATTGGTCAAGCCGCCGCCAGGTCTTCTTGCAAGAGTGACTTGGACGTAAATAGTGTCATGCAAGGCCATGTGATATCAGAGCCGATCACAGATAGGATGAAGGCCGGCAGTCCAAAGGCGAAGTATGACGTTCCTCGAGGGAGCAGTACGGAAAACAGCAGACTCGAGATCGACACGCTCGCATTTGCGCACACAAGCAATATCCACGTTGGCACGCGTGAGTTTAGCCGACTAACAACGACGGCGACCATGACGCCAGTGAGAACAGTGGGGATAAATCGCAAAGTTGTTTGCAAGGGACTACGCCCCTGGTAATCCTGGAAGAAATATGTCGCATAGAGGAGGAAACCATTGAAGCTGGCATAGAACACTGCCATGATCACCAGGCCCGTACAGAATTAGCCATTCCTGAACATCGCGACTTTGATCAGTGGCCTCCTTGTAGTGTGGTTCTCAAGGTACCACTGCCAGGCGTAGAACATGGCGAGTAAAATGAAAGTGGCCACGATTAAGACGAAAATCCAGGAAGTGTCCCAGCCCACAACATTACCCTTCGTTGGTCCGAATAGGAGAGCAAGAAGACCCACGTGGCGAAAAACCCCCCAGCCAATCTACAATCTCGAGAAGAGCGAAACTTTTTTTGGTTGGGCGCGAGGACTCCGGTGGGGGTGGTATGAAGAAGATAACGGCAACAGTGATCAGCAGAGCAAATCACCCGAGAGCCCCAGATACCCATTTCCAAGTGGTAGCCGATGCGATGAAGCTCACGAGCAGATTTCCAAATACGCTCCCTAAGGGGGCACCGGAAGCTGGTGATATTTCAGCATAATGATGCAAGTGACATAGGACCACGACTTTTACTGACCATAATACGCACTGAACGCATAGTTTTTCGCCTTACCCGGGGGAATATCACCCCTTAAAAGATGCCGATGGCAGTTGGACTCCATATCAACCTGCTGCTGCTGAGTCTTGACTGCCGCCTACCATAGAACCGTTAGCCTTCGGCATCCATTCGACCGCGCCGGACTAGGTACATACGAAGTACGGACTAGGTACATACGAAGTACGGACTAGGTACATACGAGTCGCGTTGGACTATGTACGAGTACAAGTATTTCGTATGTATTTCGTAAAGACAGTGGACGCTAGTATCCAGTAGTGCCGCGCACATGTACCGACCTTAGGTCGTTACAGTGCGAGATATGGCGCTTATTGTGCGCTTCACACTGTACAGCATCATCAAAGCCGGAATCGGATGTTATGCAGTGCAGGTAGTATTTCGTACTCGTACGAGGAATAGTTTCACAGGACAACCCTTTTTGTTCAAGACATCAATTAGTAGTCACGAGTACGAAGTACATAAAAGAAATCCGTATGGCTCAAATAACTTTGTACGAGTACGAACACAGCTGGGGTTCAAAAGTTTCCCTGCCTAGTGCTACTCGCCAGGACCTAAAATCGGCCACGGCTAACAAGCACAGCTTATTAGCCAGGGCCGCCTATTCGTACCGCGACACCTATTCGTACCAAAATCCCGTATACTTCTAAATGGCTGGAATTGACTAACAATTAGAAGTAGTCTCTATTTAATTCATACCATCAATTGATGCAAGTGAGCACATTCAGACCAGAATTTCTTCAGTGCACAGTCTGTTTGTCTAGATGCTTACTTTAAATTCTCTTCCGTACAGTTCAGACATATTTCCAGTTCATTATAATATGTTTTTTGTCATTGAACTACATTTGATGATGTTGTATGTATATGTTTGTGTTCTTTGGTTTGGGTGTTTATGCACAGTTGTGGTGGGAATGACTTCAGTTTTTTCAAAAGTATGCGCGTAAGCATTATTAGTTATGTTTTTATGGTGCGTTATGCAGGGAAACGCAGCTACTTTTAATTTGGTGCGTTTTACACATAAATTGAAGTACCCCGATTTTGGTACGAATAGGTGTCGCGGTACGAATAGGCGGCCCTGGCTAATAGGTTGTACCTATTAGCTTTGGCCGGTTTTAGGTCCTGGCGAGTAGACCATGACAACAGGTCGATTCCTTCGAAGTTCCACCTGATCTACTAATAGGTAGGTAGGTAGTACCTATCTCGGCCAGAACCTCGCGTGGTGGTTTGTTCAGCTCAGTATCCATTCAGTGGAATGAAGTTTTTTTTTCTCTATCTAGGTATGTCGTCGAACCGAGGCTCAGCTCTGAGAGTGGTAGGTCTTCTCAAGCGGGCCTTCTCAGCTCTGAGAGTGGTAGGTCTTCTACAAGCAAGACCCGCTTGAAAAGCTGAGCAGATATGTAGGCATACCTTATGTACTTCATAGGTAACGGAATGCAGACGAAAGTACGGAATAAATCCCCTATTCCGCAGGCCAGAAGAGCCATGCCACAACGACGGCGAGCTTCAGTGCGGCACAGACCCACAGAGCGCCCGCAAAGCCAGCTGAACTCTGCGCCAGAATGCCACCAAGGATCGCCCCCGCAAGAAGCAGCAGCGGTGCCGCTACCCGTCGGTTTCTCTCGACGTTGTTCGCAGCAAGCAGGTTGACGTCGGAGAACAGGTCGAGGTAGATACTCGTGAGCACGACGCTCGTGAGAGCATTATGCTTGAGCGCCCTGCTGGTCACGGCCTGCCCGGCACTCTGGAAGGCGATGAAAGCAATGGGAACAAGCTCTGTCCATCCGATCGCTTCCTTCGGGTCGGCTGACGTTGGTCCGAATTCTAGGATTGCCGCCGCCGCCATGGTCACGGCTGTTTGGATGAGGAAGGATGCACACAGAACCCATCGCCGCTTGGGCGAAAAGTAACGGTGGAAGAAACTGAAGAAGACGGATCCCACGCAGAAGAAGCCGATCGACGTCCCTGACTTGACCCATCTCGTGGACGCGTGGGGTGTAGCTATGCCCAATCCAAGATATACGGTGTTACCTGTATCGCATCAGCTCTGATGCTCGGTCCAGACGAGCAGGAACATGAATGGAATGGAAATCTTACCCGTCTGCATCGAAACGAAGGAACCCCATGTCGAGATAGAGGCACTATCAAGCAGCCCAGTGACAATGTAGCAGACAAGCAGAACAATGTCAGACCAGTCTCGACGGATGTCAGTCATCATGCTCTTCCGCCATCCCGGCTTGGAAGACCGGCGACCTCCTAACAGCGGCGACTCTTCATCCACAGGCCCTGCGGCCCGGTTCGAGCTACGAACGTCGCCGTGTCCATTAGACATAGCAGATTGCGCCATGGCAAGAGCACAGAGTTATTGGTGGAATCTTCCCAGAAAGCCGACGCCGAAGTGTGATCTTGCAAGCAGAACCAAGAAAGCAACGACGAGAAGCCGAGGAGGTGAGTTGTTTATGAACCCGATAACCAACTATTCTCGAGTGCATGACGTCAAGGTCGCACATAAGCGATCACATCGCAGACTTTCTACCTGATTGTTGCATACTTGATGTCTTGGTTGGTCTTGGTATGCAATAAGTACTCGGCCAGAGGACTTGACCGGGGGGACCATGTGACAGCCGGAGCATCACAACACATCTCGTCTACATACGCAGTGCCTCCTCGTACATCCAGTCATCACAAGACCACAATTCCAGGCACAGTTAACATAAGTCTAGACTCTATGCTACCTATTCCTTCGGAATGACCCAGACCTTTCTGATCAGAATGCATAATGATCCCGCTATTACGTGCATGTCTACCTACATACAGTAACCCCCGGCTGAAGGATTACTCAACAGTTTATCCAACCCGCAGCCGAGCACCAATTCATCTCGCGGCCTTTTTCGGCTTCTTTTCCAAGAGTCGCAAAGTCTGATAGGTAATGCTAATAAGAGGCATGTTCTATTCATGTCAAAGGACGTTACAGAACGTTACAGACAATGGCACCTTGGAGATTGCTCGGGTTTGGCTCGGAGTCTCGTAGTGATACCCTACGATGAGGCGCAAGGCGACAGTGACAGGGGCACACGACACTTCTCACCTCGCTTCCATCGTCGACGCGCCTCCAGAGAGGATTCGCGGGGTCAAACGGGGCCAAACGGGGCCAAGCAGGGTCAAAAGGGGTCAAATGGGTCAACGGGGCTTCTACTCAACGCGGGAACCCGGAAAGCTCCATAGAACGGTATGGCATGATAGTATGATTGTTGTATGATGCTTACACTACTCGCCTAGGGCGTCTAGTCTGGGGGAGGACCACCGGTCATCCTCCCACACCGTTAAAGCGAGTGATCCCGTCATAGCTTCTGGCGCATTCAGTTTTGCTTTGCACATGCCATCGCACCAGAGTCATCCGGTCCAAACCAATCAAGTGCAGTGAAGTGTCATCCTATCAACCAAAAATGCAGCTTCATGGTGTTTCCGTGCTTGCGGCCTTGGTTTGGAGTAATCTTGGCCTCGCGGTCCCCGTCCAAGACAGCCCGCGCCAATACCTCCTGGCTGGCCTGGAGTTGCCCCCCAAGTACTCGAAGAACTCCAAGTCCCCCTACACTCCCGACTACAGAGATCCCCTGGACCGCGCCGTCGATTCAGTGGGCAAGGAGTTGGATCCTCTACCTTACCGCAACCGCCTGGGCACGTCCGTGTTGGGACCATGGAACTTTGAGCGTTCGCGCCAAAGTCCGGATCTCGTGCGCCCTCCTAGCACCGACCATGGCAACATGGATAACATGCGCTGGAGTTTCGCCGACTCCCATATTCGCATTGAGGTTAGTGAAAAAGTCCGCAGTTGAGAAGCCATCTCTGATTGATCCGAACAGGAGGGCGGATGGACTCGCCAAACCACGGTCAGAGAGCTGGGTACCAGTGTCGACCTTGCCAGTGTAAACATGCGACTCGACAAGGGTGCGATTCGCGAACTGCATTGGCACAAAGAGGCCGAATGGGCCTATGTCCTGGACGGCGAGGTCCGGATTACCGCAATTGACTACGAAGGCGGAAATTTTATTGACGACTTGAAGAAAGGCGATCTTTGGTATTTTCCCAGTGGTGTGCCTCATTCCCTACAGGGTCTGGGCGACAACGGCACGGAGTTCCTGCTCATTTTCGATGACGGGAACTTCTCGGAGGAGTCAACGTTTATCCTCTCTGACTGGCTCGGTAAGTGCTAAGGAGCAGTGTTACGACTTTCAGCGAGACTAATAGATTCCAGCACACACACCCAAGTCGGTTATTTCCAAGAACTTCAACCTAGCCCCAGAGGTCTTTGCCCACCTTCCCAAGGGTGAGAAGTACATTTTCCAAGGAGAGAACCCAGGCTCTATCGACGACGAAGCACCAACAGGCAAGAACGTGAAGAAGTCCAAGCTCAACTTCAGTCATCGCATGCTAGATCAGGAACCCGTGGTCACCAGCGGCGGCGCTGTCCGTATCGCTGACTCCAAGAACTTCCCCATCTCGACAACCGTGGCCGCTGCCCACGTCACCATCGAACCGGGCGCTATCCGTGAGATGCACTGGCACCCCAACGCAGATGAGTGGAACTTCTTTATCCGCGGTCGGGGTCGCGTCACCATCTTTGCTGCTGAGGGCACGGCCCGGACCTTTGACTACGTGCCTGGTGACGTTGGTATCGTTCCTCGGAACATGGGTCACTTTGTCGAGAACATCGGCGATGAGCCGATCGAGATGCTCGAGGTCTTCAAGGCGGACGAGTTCCGCGACTTCTCCCTCTTCCAATGGATGGGCGAGACGCCGAAGAAGCTCGTTGTTGACCACTTGTTCCAGGACGATCCGGAGAACGGCAAGATCTTCTGGGAGAAGGTCAAGAACCCCCAGAAGGATCCTATCACGATGCCGGACTCTGATGCTGGCCTTGATGACCCTGAGGAAGATGTTTCTGAGCTGTAGAGTTTTGGCGTCTTATCCGCTAACGTAGCTGTTTTGTTCATGTATCAAAACCGTGCCACTGACGCCCGTCATCTTGATGGGTGCTACGCACGACAGGATATCAACTCTTTCGTTTTCGAACGTCACATCTTTCAGCAACCAGTATCTTGTAATACATCACATTCTTAGTCCTTCCCTTCATTATTGACTCTTATCTGCAACAACTTCGCATGAAGCTGGCTGTAGTATCACTGTATATACACACAAGGGTCAAGCATACCGAAGGGTCAGATATGTACATACACAAGAGAAATACATGAACAATTTTTGTACACGAAAAGGTCAATCATGAGGGTCTTTGATGAAATGGTCGTTGACATGTGTCGATACACGTGATCGCTTCACCTCCTGAGTCCTACCTACGCAGCTCTTCTACGCACCCCATACCGCAGTTCAGCTCAGATAGACAGCAATTCCACCCACGTTTCAGGTCTTTCATCTCCGCCTTCTGCAGCATTCCCATTGTGCCACAGTGTTCCCACGGCAAGGTCGTAAGATACGAGGCGATCAGATTCAACCGCGGATGCAACATAGCCAGGAGGACCCTCACCACCACCACCATCACCACCACCATCTCATCTCTACTACCCGGTTGGCTGACCGCCATCTTCCCTGCGCCATCTGGCATGCTCGGAGGCATTCGGCATTCCTACGGTAGCATCGCCATAGCTATAATCTCATCGCAATCCGAACCCGACGAGGTCGATGCCGTGCGGAGAAAAAGCGACAAAAGAGGAGGCGGCAGGTCGGTACGAAGGGCAAGGCCTACGCGTCCGCCACCGACGATATCAACGGGTAATCATCAATCGCGCCCCCCTTTTACCCTCTTGGGAAGCTGCTGGCACGACGCGCAGTAGACGAGCGGGCCCTGCTTCTCCTCCTCCTCCTCCTCTGGGATAGGTGAAACGGCAAGAACCTCATTGGTTCGACGCCACTGTATACTAACCTATATCAACCGGCTCATATATTTTGGGTATACGAGTAGATGGGGAGTTCTCACCTGGTACCTAGTTGGGGTCAAGTGGTAGGGGTTAGGCTGGACCTGGATAGGTAGGAGGACCACACACCCCGGGTTACCCCGTGCCGATTTGATTATTATGCAGGGAATTCGACTTGACGTCGCATTCAATGACAAAGGTATCCACAGGGGCTGCGGCGCGAAGGCCCAAAAGGACTTTCGTAATTCTGGGACGTGGCTATCATTCCTTTTCGGATGAGTTCGCGTTATGTTCGGGTATGTTCAGACTCAGAGGATTTTGCTGTGATATAAGAGGAGGAAAATATATGGAATTGCTCGAATCTCGTGAGAACTTCTTACGCGCCGGCGTAATTGCTGACAATTCTTTTTTTCAACCTGCGTTTTGCCGTTCCAGGATTCACGGTCTCGACTTTTTGATCCAGGTGAACTAATCACAGGCTCACAGCTCAGCTTGGAGTAAGGTTGTAAGACATCTTCTTTTTCGTCGGACATATTGTCCCAAACCACCACCCCCTGGTCTCTCTCATTCCTTTCATTGAGCCCGGCTATATTGACTCCGGCTCCCAATCCGGGATTCCGCATCCTCGAGTTTCAATTCGCAATCGAGAGCCTTCGAGGGTCCTCGAATGCAACATCCGGCGAAGATCGTATTGTAACTCGTCGAGGAGGGGGACAGATACACATAGACGGAGGGAAAAGGGATAGGGATAGGGAGAAAGTGTGTGTGCGTGTGACGTTGTGGTGCTCCCTCTCTTCGTGAACTGGGACACTGAGAGTAATGCCTATCACGCATGTTTCCCCGTTATGTCACTTTCCTCCTTGAGAAAAACGGCCGACAGATAGCACATGTACGATGATCAACTTACGTAGAAACACACACACCCATCCAAACTCGTCCTTGTCTCTCAATCGTCGACGGCCGCGTTCAAGACGTAGAGGTCCTGCTGTGGGTATAAAATGGGGCCAGTGGAAGGGGATTCCACGACTTGGCACGAAAGCTTGGTATGCCTCGCTTGCCTAGTTTCATCTCCCAGAGGCCCGTCTCTATGGTTCTTGGTTGATCCTTAGCTGCGACGACCACTACCACCTACCAAGAAGCAGATCAACCAAAAAAACAACCAACAGGTTTTCCCCCCGTGGGGAATTGGCTTGCTCCTCCCTTTCTTTCGAAAACAGAAACTCGTTCAGCCCTAACGCTGAAACCACGACGCCGGCCGTCTCCCTATCATCACCATGGCTGAGAAAGGAATCGTTGACGTAGAGAAGAATCTCGGCGCTCTGAAAGAGGAGATCCGGACGGATCCTAACCTGACCAGGGCGAAACATTACTATGAGACAGTCCCACGGAAGCTCCCCTCGGCAGCCAAGCATTACCTCCTAGACAAGCTTCCAATTATTCACTGGCTTCCTCGGTATTCTCTATCATGGCTGGCCTCGGATTTCAGTAAGTACCAACTCTCGTACGAGAACCGACTTCTCGCCCCCCTGACTGTCTGAGATCTCCTGCATGAGAACACTCGAAATGCAGGATTCTTGCATCCTGTAACATTCGTTTTCATCGTGAAAGACACCTGTGAAATGTGAGATGTAGCTAACCATGTCTCTGAATAGTGGCTGGCTTGACGATCGGTGTCATGCTGATCCCCCAGGGTCTCTCCTACGCCAAGATCGCCACAATCCCCATTGAACATGGACTATACAGCAGTTGGCTACCGGCGGCCATTGCCGTGATTCTCGGAACTTCAAAAGGTACGTTGCAATAACTTCACGTAAACAAAAGCAAGGTGCTAATTCCATGTCCATGTAGATTTATCCACCGGCCCAACCTCCCTCATGGGCCTCCTCACGTCCGAAATCATAGCAGACCTCCAGGACCGCTACACGCCCACCGAAATCGCCGCCGCCGTCTCCTTCATGGTCGGCGTCTACGGCCTCGCCATCGGCCTCCTCGACCTCGGTTTCATCCTCAACTACATCTCCATCCCCGTGCTCACGGGTTTCATCTCCGCGACCGCCCTAACCATCGGCTTCGGCCAAGTGGGCAACCTCGTCGGCCTCTCCGACACCCCGGACAAAGTCTTCGACATCATCGGCGACGTGCTCCGGCGTCTGCCGAAATGGGACGGCCCCACATCCGGCATCGGCTTCGGCACCATCGTCATCCTCTTCCTGCTCGAGAAGCTGGGGCAGAAGTATGGCAAGAAACACTTCGCCATCAAGTATATTGCCAGCAGTCGCGCCATCATCGTCCTCGTCATCTTCACCCTCATCTCCTACCTCGTCAACCGCAACCGCGAGGAGATGCTCTGGTCTATCACCAAGGTCCACACCGTCGGCATCGCGAAGCCCAAGGTCCATGATAATAAGCTGCTGTCTCTCGTTGCTGCGCGTGCTATCACGCCCTTTGTCGGCGGCTCGCTGGAGCACCAGGCTGTCGGTAGGGCGTTCGGGCGGAAGAACTACTACAGTATCGACCCGACGCAGGAGTTCAACTACCTCGGCACCACGAACTTGGTCAACAGTTTCTTCGGTTCTATGCCCGTCGGTGGTGCTATGTCGCGTACTGCTGTCAATTCGGAGTGTAATGTCCGCAGCCCCCTGAACGGAGTGGTCACTGCGGCTTGGATCCTCCTGACGATCTACGTCTTCTCTCCGGCTTTGTACTGGCTTCCAAATGCCACGCTGGCTGCCATCATTGTAAGTCACTTGACCCTTTAACTCCTTTTATGAGATATGGGGAAATGGCAGCTGACATCGAAATAGATCATGGCCGTTATCCACCTCTTCGGCCCCTTCTCTCTCATCTACAAGTACTACCGCGCCTCCGTGGCCGATTACATCGCCTTCAACGTCTCTTTCGTAAGCCACCCCGCCCACACCCATAACCCCCGCCCCAACTAACACCCCAAAGTTCGTAACAGTCTTCGTCGGCTCCGAATACGGCCTCGGCTCCGCCGCCGGCTGGGCCGCCTTCTGGACCCTCCTCCGCCTGCGCTTCGTCAAGCCCGAGATCTCCACGACGCCGGAAACCACGCTCACGACCAGCGCCATCGCCTCGAGCAGCAGCGGCATCAAGCCGGCCATCGAGGACGGCATCCCGGACCACACGGTCGTCGCGCGCTTCGAGGACTCCGTCTTCTACCCCAACGCGCAGCGCACCAAGGAGCAGATCCTCGAGTCCCTGCAGCTCGTGTACCCGGCGACGAACCACAACACGGGGGCCTCGCGCTCGTGGAGCGTCGCGGGCGAGCGCAGGCTCGCGCGTCTTCGGGCGGAACGGAACGTTGTGCAGAAGGATACGCCGCTGGCTGTTGTTGTGCTTGATTTCACGAATGTCTCGTTCATTGATTCCACGGGCGTCATGGTGCTTGAGGAGTTGAAGGCTGATATTCGACGCTTGCTAGGTGGGATGGTGGAGATTCGTATGGCGAATCTGTATCCGCGTGTTAGGGCGCGCTTTGATCGTATGCGGTGGAAGTTGGTGGATGCGGATGGGTTTAAGGACGATGGTGCCGATATGGTCTATCCGTCGGTTGAGAGGGCGGTTTGGGATGGTAGGGCGCTCTCGAATGGGTCTTCTGAGGGCGTTGCGTACTTGGAGGGTGTTGTGGCTACGAAGGCGTAGACTCGACACCGTTGGGAATGATTGATGTTGGATTTCTGTTTGGTTTGGGTGTTTGGGTATGCCATGGAACGCCGTTGCCCCTGATGGGGCGATGAGGATATGATATGATGACGGTTCTGTTTATGAATGAATGCAATGTTGGAATGGGAACAAGGGCTTGCAAATACAAATGCATGATTCTTTCTTCAAAGCTCGAGCACGCAATGCCATGATATGAAATGATCAACGAAGTCTAGTGTCTATTATATGCGAAATCACGAAGAAAGTTGAGATGCAATCGCCTCACCTGTTTCCTCTTCTCTCTAGTAGGGCATACGCATCAAAGCTTAGCCTTAGGGATGTCCTTCTTCGCCAGCTCTCTCAGCTCCCTCCTCAGAATCTTGCCAGATTGACTTCTAGGGATCACGTCAATGAAGGCCACGCCGCCTCGAAGCCTCTTGTAATGTGCGAGCCCTTGGTTAGCGAGCCACTCGACGATTTCCGGACCAGTGATCTCTTTCCGGTCAGCCACGACGACGTAGGCACTGTTGATATGTTAACCAGTTATCACGACAACTAGTATTGAGCTTGCTTACCGAGGAACCTCTGTGCCTTCGCCCTGTACTCCAATCACAGCTGCATCGAGAATCTTGGGGTGCGTGATGAGCACAGCTTCGAGCTCAGCTGGCGCGACTTGGATGCCTTTGTACTTGATGAGTTCCTAGATGAAGAGAAGAAATGTCAGACATCAACACTCCTCTGTGACTGAATAAACCCCGCGGATAACATACCTTCTTTCGGTCCACAATGAAGAAGAAACCGTCTCTAAAGATACCGATATCGCCAGTGCAGAACCAGCCATCTTTGAAAGCCTCCTGGTTTGCCTTGTCGTTCTTCCAGTATCCCTTCGTGACATTAGGTCCTTTCACCCAGATCTCACCTGGTTGACCCGGCTCCACGTCTTTCTCGTTATCGTCCACCAGACGCGCGTAGCAGCTAGCTTTGAGTGCGCCAACTGATCCGGGCGGTGATGAGTGGGTTAGTGCAATTGGCGTTGTAGTAAAGCCACCGCACTACAAGAGACGTGGTTAGTATTTCCCATTCCCAGACAAAACCGGCACGTGGATTTATGTATCCACCGGAAGAGGATCCATACCGTTTCGCTCAGGCCCCAGGTCTGCCGTAATATCGTAGTCCCTTTACCGAGTTTCTTGTTTACCGCGAGTTGGAGCTCCTGGCCCATAGGGGCTGTGCCAGCTTGCGCATCTTCCCAGGTATCGAAGTGGTCTTTCACCAATGGCGACTTGGCAATCATGAGGTAGATCGATGGCACGCTCAACATGGTCGTCGCTTTGTACTTCCTAGCGTATTCGCAGAAATTCGGGAAATCGAACTTTCGCATCCAGTAGCAAATGCCGCCTTGGTAAGTGCTGTTGATGACATACCCTTGCACGCCGGCGACGTGGGCTATGGGCAGATGGCCTATGGTAACAGCTGCAAACCGGAGTTAGCAATTCAACTTCTGCTGACAATTGTGAAACTTGGAGTTCAGACGGGATAGTTGTGAATCAAGTGCTAACTGCGAAGTGTCAGCTGCTGTGAATTGCCATTACTCATGAAGAAAACACGAAGGAACAGTTACAAAAATAAAACATACCCTCTAAACCCCTCAGGTTTGGTTGCTGCGACGTGCTTCCTTATAGGCGCAAACGTAAGAGTGCAGGATGCAACGATGTTTCGCTGTGAGAGACGCACGGCCTTTGGCAACCCCGTAGTACCGCTGGAGAATAGCAAGCACAAGACAGAATTCTCAAGCTCAACTGGATCCGTGATACGCTGCCAGTCAAGTTCCGTGTTCGAAATAGGCACGTTGGCGCCCGAGGCTGCCTCTTGGAGTTCCAAGCCATTGGTTCCACCATAGACCAGGACGTTCTTCGGCGGCAGTCCAACCAACTTGGCTGCTGCGAGGGCAGTCTCTTTTACGTCCGCGGTGCAAAATATGAGCTTAGCATCGGTTTGGCGTAGCTGATACGCGAACTCGTTCGGGGTGGACGAGGGACTTGTTGATGAGTAAATGCCGCCAGCAGCGATTATGGCATAGAAAACGATGGGGCTCAAGAAATTGCCCGTTGACATGTTAAAGACAATGTCCCTGTCTGGGCTGCTGGCGCCGATTCCATACTGATGCCTGAGGTTATGAGCCACCCGTTTTGCCCCAATTCGGAGTTGCGCCTTGGTGAGGTGATGAGAAGGCTCTGCGGCATCCACGCTGTCGAGAATCGAAGATAAGTGTTTGGTTCAAAAGATAGGACAAACCCTTTCGAGTAAGAAGTTGATAACTCATTGGACCGGTTGGCCAGGAGAACAACTAGAATTAAAACGGTTGGCATAAGTGAAAGGGATGCCTACTGAAGGACTGTATCTTCCGGAATACGACAAATCTCTGATTCTATGTGTACAAGTCAGCTCATTCATCCGTCAAGGCTCTCGGTTTCAACAATTACCAAAAATCAAAGTCATCAAATCGAGGTTAGGGACATCCAACACATTAGCCGGCTTGTAGATGACTTGGCCATTGGCCTGCTTCTCGTAAGTCGACGCCATCTTCAGAACGAATCAAGTCTACTAGGAGTTGAGTTAACAGCTCGTGACACAATCTCAGACATCTGGATCAGATGCTGCACAACCTTTATATGGATAGGCACGACGTTGGGAATTCTTCAATAGAGAACTAGGTAGTATTATGCCTGTTGGACTGGGCAGGGTGGAAACCTGATGCAGTAGCCCCACAGGTAGTGAGAGTCGTTCGAGAACAATGATTGGGGACCGCCGAGACTAGTTCCGTACATATCGTCATCCGTCGTACTCTGGGAAGGAATCGACATGCATACAGGATTGGAAGATCGTGTTGGGATAGGTTGAGCGCAGAACCTTGAGCAATATGCACAAGGGTGTCTATACCAGTACGAAATACCACTGACCGATAACGGAACTTGGTAAGATTGTACTCGTAGATAGATCATTTTGGAATCATAAGAGCGGCCGAATTCTACTCGTATATGCCCACGTCGAATAGAGAATTCGAAGAGTTGGTGATGGATAGTGTAATGTGTCTGCTGAGCCTTCGGTGAGGGACATAGGCGTAAGAAGGCAAAGCTCTGAACCGATATGTTTAGCCAATGATCTAAGAGCTGGCTGTTCGTGAGCGTCCGAAGCTGTGAGCGAAGTCGACTCAACTTGAACTCAGCATTTGGCAAATAGTGACCCTGAACTATGGAGTCTACCAATGCGTTCCGTAACTCCCGACTGCAAGCCATAGCTCTGGCAATACGTAGATGCCCGTCGAGTATCAATGGTACCAAGAACTACCTATGAAACAGGTTAGTCGGTTATGGGGCAGAAGCCGGTGAAGTCGAACAGTGTCAATTCTGTTCCACCAGTGAAGCGGATGCAAGCATGGCTCAGAAATGCCTTTACGGTGTCACTGTTGGGACTTGCTAAGTGAGTCACAACTGAGAGGGGTTACGACAAGAGTCGAAACACACAACTCGGAAGGACCATAGATCATAGTACACCAACTCGGAAGTATCTGGTTATCATCATCGCCAAAGAAAACAGCAGGAGAAGCTCTAATATCAAGAAGAAAGACTGACTCACGTTGAACCCATTGAAAATCGTATCATACAGACACTTGGGCTGTACCCCGGAGACGGCCGGTTGCGCTCTCAATCTTGGCAGTTCGTGAACCAAATTGAATCTATGAGTGTGAGCAACGAATTCAGTCGGCAGCATGGGTCTTCTTACAGCTTTTTTCTTCTTCCGTGCAGTAATAGGCAGGTCAAGCTGATCAGCCAAAAGCCTCAGAACTCGTTTGGCTGGCTCTATGATCGCGGGGTGAGAAGCGTTCTCAAAATCACACTTTTCCCATACCGCGCTGGTAATGGCAAAGCGCACGAAGTCCTCATCAAGAAACGGGAAGCGCACTTCTCGGCTCCAGTTTGCCATTATGCGGTCATCTCGGCCGAGGTTACGTTGTCCGATTCGGCTCACATCAAGCTTCAACTCCTCGATCAGACCAGTATAACCACTCCTCCTGAATGCTGCCTCATGACGGGAATAGCCGCCAAACAACTCATCTGCTCCAAGACCAGATAGAAGCACTCGAGCCGCGGTACTGACTGTAGGTGGTGAAGATTGCCATTCGGCTCGATCAACGTAAGCGTCACCCGTGCCTCTTGCTGCGAAGTACAAGGCAAACGCGATGGATAAATCCATTTCGGTATCATGAGGATAGATCAACGACAGCACTTTCACCTTGTGAGCCATTGCTTCTTGAAACGGAACATTGACCTGCGCACAACTTTAGTACTTGAGGCTATGCATTGTAGGATCGAGAGAGGTGAGGCACATACAGCAATGAAACGCCATGATCTCCCGGGACAGGAAGACTTGAGTTCGGCAAACGCTTCCCGTCCGGTTACTCTATCGGGGCAACTCTCATAGATGTCTGAGGCTTGTAAGTGCGGCTGTTTAGCTAGCAAAGCCACCTGACGTGGGTTCTCGAAAGCGACATTTATCAAGTCAAGGCCCTGGGTGATGGGGATCAGATCGTGAGTGAGTCGAGCAAGAACAGTGCAATCCAAGCCACCGGAAAACAGGATTGCAATGCGAACGTCGCTATCTGATGTTGCACCTGGCGGCTTAGGTACGTCTAACACACGCGGCCTCAATGATTCTATGAGCTTTTGCCTGAGAATTTGGACTGAGGGCGAGCCAAAATCTAACTTATGCTCCGCCGGTGGAAGTTCGTTGTTAAAGACACCGATGCTGGAAACCTACCAAACAACTGGTAAGTCCTCGATCTTCAATCCCGAGCCTCATCAACTTACCATCCCAGGGTCATCGGACTGCATCCAGGCGTGCTTCATAACGCGATCTTGTGAAGATAGGTCACTAGGAATCCCATTATACGTTTTGAGGTCTACTGACCAGATGCCTTCGGAGCTGACTTCCTCCCAACCAGCTGTAGGCACAAAGGGAATGCTACAGAGCATAAGAGAGCCGTCATCGCTCGAACGCTTGATTAGGAGTGATCGCCTTCCGAGACGATCACGGCCATAATACACGCGGGCCGCAGCTGAGTCATAGTAAACAAAGGCAAAGGGGCCCTCGATACTTCGTAACACATCTGCTACGTGGTCCTCTCGAGTCTGGTCGGGGGATGAGGCGGAAGCCTGGAGCATAGCAAAGATAGCTTCACCATCGTTTCCAGCAATAGGCTCGCCTTTTATACGCCAAGCCTCTCCATTCCAGCACAGGACCGAGCCAGTCCCTATGGTTTCCTCGAGTGGCTGTCTGGCGATATGGTCCCCTCTCAAGGCCAGAACCGTTGAGGTGAAGAACAGACGGAGCTTCTCATCTGGATTCGCGCATAATAATTCACGCTGAGCCTGACCGAGATGATCTGGGCCCCGATTGATGAGGGCTTGCTTGAACTCCGGTGAGAGTCCAGAATCGGCAGATCTTGTGATGGTCGCGTGAATGCCGCACATGTTGACCAGCGCGTTGGCAGCAGTGCCACTCGTGAAAAGGTAACCCGAGGGATCCCTAGTCCTGTGAACTTGCCCGTGGTCACTGGTCCGCGGTGAGAATTGATAAGGTTGGGAGGATGCAGTGAGTTGGGCGCATCCTTCCTAGCTGATGATGGAATGAGAAGCGTGGAAGTTGAACGACGCCAGCTTGAATGAACGGCGGAAAGTGGGTCGATTGCTGGCCTGAGACGGCGCCCGATTGGTGATCACCATGTATTCTGTCTACTACGATGCGCTGAACTCTCACTGATCGATATGTTGGCAAGTAGAAAACAAACAGAAAAAAAGGTCAAAGGAGAGTGGATTTTCGATAAAGATTGTGCTGTCTGACAAGAAAGGCCATTGTTGGTGGTGGTTGTGTTTGTGCGCAAGGTTGAGGCAAAAGGAACAAGCAAAAAAAAGTGAGAAAAAAAGAAATCATTTTAGCTAGCGATTGTTTCGATCAATCGACCTCCGGGTTATGAGCCCGGCGCTCTTCCACTGAGCTAGCTAGCTTGTGACTGGTTGGAAAGATAACTAGGAATCAGCAATTATAAGGGAATCTGTACGTGCCTACGGGATTGCCGTTAGCGCGCGAAAATCGGAAGCGCGGAGTCCCGGCCCGTTGGGTGCCGAAACTCACCTGCAAGACCACCAGCCGTTAAAACTTAAAAGGCTCTCAACTGTCAGCACGTGGCGCCAGAATCTTTGGACAACAACGCAGCTTCTTCAACCTCGAGAGTACGAAGAAGAGAAAATCACTCTCTTCGCTGCATAGCTCTCCTAACGCCGGGTTTTACACCAGATCTTTTTTACGGACTCTCTACGAAATACGGATTACAGTTCATACTCCAATACTCCGAGATCAGGCACAGAACATTCCGTTCTCGGCCGGAGGTTGGGAAGGTCTTTCATTATCTCGGCATCTAGGCCATCAGCCCAGATCTCTCTGAACTCTTGACCTCAAAGATATGGTATCTGAAAATGGGCATGTGTCTGATACATGATCTGGTTAGTACTTGTCGCAACCCTATGAGTCGTGTAACTTCCCGATAGTGCTGTACTTGCGTCGCGCGTGGCGGCGTGGTTTACGGAGTCACACCAACCGGTCATGTCTCGCGTTGATACGAATATATTAGTATTCAGATACTAATTCGATCAACAATTCTCCTGCTTGGTACTAACTGCAAGCAACCTCGATGTCCATAGGGCATCGGTCTTCGTTCCAAACCGGTATTTCGATCTTGGGTGTGCCGCTGACGTTCATAGACGCAACTGTCCTCGAGTGGAGTACTAGTTTTCTAGCATGAAAGGGTATCGGTACTGAATTTATTGAGGTTAAAGCCCGCAACAGACGGACTACTCATATTCATTGCAGAAAGTAAAATGACTGCCCTCTCGGAACAATAAGGATCAACGAGTGTTTCATTGGCAACCACATCGCTACATGACAACCCCTTGCCTCGCTGCTACACTGGTGTCTTCCGGAACATATCCAAATAACCTGCCTGGACGACAGAACCTCACATACATACCAACTCATAACGACATTCTATAAAAACCGTGCAGTCTCACTGGCCAATGTCTCAATCGTGTTACTACCGGGGCACGGGAATCTCGGATGGAGAAACTGCGCAACCCAGGGCGGAGAAAAATTTCATCACGGCGCACCACATCGATTTAATCCTGCTGTGCAATCTACCATGTCCGTCGGAATTTACAGTAAATCGGGTGCTACCCAGCGTCTCACAAGCATGTTGAGCGAGTTCCGCGAGAAGCAGCATCCCATATCAGTGTTGGCGGGATCGTTGTCATACTTGTCGAGATGACTACAAGCCAGGTACGAGACTTCAAGAACTAAGAGCATCCCAAGAGTATCCTGCAAGGGGATATACGAGTAGTGAACGATATTTCTCCATGTCAAAAGTCTTCACACACCACGAAGATACACAGGTCAAGTCCCTTGATGGCACATTACGGATTAGTATTTCGTAGTCCTCCTAGATCGAGTACTACTTACGGGACTGACTAAGTTAGTTCTACGTACTAGGTAGGTAGTTCAGATCTTCAGTCTAGGGAATACCGAGTGCTAAACCAAGAGCACTTATGGACGAACCAAGGACTCGGGAGCAAACCACTTTTTAAGTTGAAACATTCAGTATGGATGGTCGTTTCAACAAGACATCCATCCCTAGCAGCGCTCAGCTCAGCCGCCGCTCAGGTGGCGCGTGGTTACGCGGCGTCTACTTCGTACTAGTAGTCCGTACCGAGGTAATACGCCATTATCCGTACTGTACGGTACTTCCTCCTGAGAGATGCCCTAAACTAGGACGAGTAGGTGCCGTTGCCTCTCTGGTACTAGCGCTAGTAGTACCGCTAAACCCAACTGGCGATAGTGCTTTCGGTTATCAGCGATGCCCGTACTCACTACTTGGGATGCACCTAGGTTGCTCTTTGAGCCAACGATCTTTTACGTGGACGAGTTCAAGAGCCGGAGGTCGTGCAGCAGTATCACCTACACGGCACCCAAATCACGATAGCGCCACAAAAAGGCTGAATCAGAGATCTCTGCAGTCAGGACTACGTAACGTACCTACCTATCGTAGATACAATCCAGATTAGACACCCCCCCCCATCTTTCTCCACCAATCCATTCCAACTCACAAGTACGAGTAAACAAGTCATCACCATCAAGTCCGCAAGCAAGCGGGCAAAAGCAAGCAAGCAATCGAAGGTGGATAATGTTGGATTTTCTCTGCACCATCACATACCTAGACAATCCGACACAGGACCCGGTTGCCATTCAATGCAGCTTCATTCCTCCTCACATCCAACTTGGGGCTTTCTTGTATTCTATTTGTTCCCAACCCTTGTCGCTTAATATCGTCTGTCGTCCGCCTGTGGATTTGATGTACAGTACGAAGTAATTTTCCACCGCACTCGCTCCATTGCGCATCGACGTCGACAAGTACCTACCTACCTAGTCGGCCTGGAACACGCATACGTCCTTCCAGACTGGGGCACCGTATTCACACACCTTTGCACGTCTCCCCGTCTCAAGGGCCTCGATCCCAATTCCACTCCCCCAGGACTGCGAACCCGAATAATCAGAACCACCAGAACTGGAACGATACTAGAAGAGCAGAAGACGAATACACTTAATAACATAATAGCTATCCGATCATGGGGTTGGTCGACCGGCACCAGCTTCGCTCGCTTAGCGCACGGCTGTCTCGTTGGCACAAAGTCGCCCTCGGCCTCGTCATATCCTTCTTCGTTATCTACACCACGTCGCCGTACGATAGCAGCTTACGAGCCTTCTTCCGATTCCAGAGCAGCGCCATTGCGGATCAGTACCAGAGCCAGCGCCCCAGCGATGCGTGGCTGTATAGCGAACAGCTCTATCCCATCGACCCGGACAATGACATTGGTCTCATTATTAAGACCGGATACGGCACCAAGTACCGCGTACCCGGAACCTTGCGCGCCCTAGCCCAACAATCTTTCCAACCCGATATCGTGGTCGTCCAGGACTTTCCCACCTTACCGGAGCAGAGCGAGTACCGTCAAATGACTAGCAAGCAGATCTTCGTCGTCGACATTCTGGGCTGGAACTTGGCAAGAGGCGCCCTCAAGGGTAGAGACCATTTGGAGCGCATCTACAAGTATAAGAACCTCGCCGATGCTATTGAAGCTGAAGAGTGGGAGTTGGCCGAAGGCCTAGGCCGAGCCATCGGATGGGAGCTGGACGCTATGAAGGTATGATTGACACTTTGCGAGCTCCAGAGGATACATTAAGTACCCAAGTTGATATCTAACTGCGTCGTTACTATAGTTTCTTCCTGCATTGGAGTATGCCTGGAATACTCTGCCCAAGAAGAAATGGTATATCATGGTCGATGACGATACGTACATCATTAAGAATACCGTTAGCCTTCTACTGGGTCATCTTAACTTCGGTCAGCCCCATTACATCGGTAACCCGGTCGGAGATTACAAGGGTCGTTTCACTCACGGTGGTTCATCTGTTATTCTCTCTGGCGCCACGCTACGCAACCTGTTCGACTGGCACCCCGAAATCGCAGCTGCCGCTAACCTCGAGTCGCCTTTTGCTATTTGGGGTGATAAATTACTGTCGACTACGCTGATGAAGATTGCCATTTACCTGGACGAGACATACCGTCGCCTATTCAATGGAGAGCATCCTTGGATAACGCGCATGTGGGCGGATCGATTATGCCTACCCCTCATCGGTTTCCACGGTCTGGGCGACGTAGGGGCCATGGAACAGGTTGGAACAACGTTCGGCAATCGGCATGAAACGGTGTTGTGGAGCACTCTTGCCAAGATATACCATGTTCCCGATTACGAGACGTTCATCGACATGCCCATCCGACCGAATATGAACTATGTGGGACGACTCGATGATAGAAGCACGACAGTCAAGGGCGTCGACACAGTTGGAGAATGCCTCAACATTTGCGAGCGACAGCGCACGTGTATGGCATGGGTATACGACCCTATCACGCAGCGATGCGACTACGCGCCGTGGGCCATCCTCGGAGACGTCGCCGACGGCCTGTTCTCGGGCGTCAACGGTGAATTGGGCAAGGAACTGACGAGCAGATGCCATTCGCCCTCGTGAAGTCGTTTGCGCGTCGTTCGTTTCGCTCGTCGTCTTTGATTGGGTTCAGAGCATGTATATATTTGCGTCTACGGGTATGTTATGGTGTCGGTTCACGGAATGGGCAGCTGGAACGGGCAGCGGGCGCCCGCTGCTTGTCGTCGGACTCTGCACGTCTGGAACCGGAGTGGGAGTTTCGATGAAAGACTCCCCAGGTTTGTTTTTTCCTTCTTTTATTTTCCTGTCTTTCCGTTCTGAACATATGAAAAATGATACCCGGGGTTGTCTTGTCCGTGTAACGGCAGCAGACTGCAACACTCGAGGATTAGGTATGGGGGATGCAATCGCAATGGAGATACTTGGACGCTACGCTACGACGACATACCTACCAGGTACACGGAAGACAGATGAATGGCATGTGGTTTTCGCAGGATGTGCGTCATGATGACTTAAAGCTCTGGGAGAGCGGGATGGGAACGGGGTTGTTTACTTACACATGGGTACCTGGTGCTGCTCCGTACATTGGGTATATACCTTTCTAGAGAAGATGCACAAAAGAAAATGCCACGACCGTCGGTATCCTGAGTGGTATCCGGTAGAGATTCCGGCCCGTATTCTTGCTTCTTTCCTTGCAATGCTACCCTCGTTGCCGTGCCTGGTTCTGCTGTAGTGTTTCGTACGACCGAGCACGAGTTGTCAGGTCGTAGGTGTCATCCGGTGTAGTCGAGCCGTCATGCCGGGACGACAGTCGGGGTTTTGTGAGATGAACAAGGGATTGGTGGAGACGGCAGGGGCCCACTTAATATGGGGGCGTAGCACGCGCGCCTGCACTTTACAGGTAAGGTACGGATTAGTGCATACGCAGCAGGGGGACATGATTCGCTAGAGCGATAATGTGGGGAATTGCCCCCTGTCCCGGTGGAGAAGCCGGGAGGGGCACCTTGGCGCCTGGGTGGGAACTGGGTGGAATCGCACCTTCCTCGCGTTGCTTTTTGACGTCAACCCTATCAGCTGCGGTCTGCCTAGGTTATTTTCTGTTTAAAATATCTTGGAGCTTTATTTGTCCGATGATCTCGTCCGTCTTCCTAAAGTAGTCCGTTCGACGCTACCCCTTATACATCTCGACTCGGCTCGCGGCCATTTCTGCCTCTGTCCGTAACGGAGTACTAGAGAAATATACACCAAATGAGCAAGCAAGCTGCTGCGTGTCCCTGACTTTGTTTATCCACATCAATCTGTCCTTTGACTGTTTGCAGACGCACGCCGTCATCAACTCGGACCTCCGTCTTCCAGACATCTTCGAGTCCAGCCCATCCCGATAACTCCGGCCAAAAGTGCATCCGCCAGCTATAAATCAGTCTCGTCCATTGACATCCATCCATCTGGCCGTGGACTGCCGCTTGATTGCAGTCCCTTATACTGTTACTTCACATTAATAGCACGACAACTCCCATCATCATGTCCGACCCGGCACCGCACCCCCAGGCGAACGGCTCCAGCTGGACTGCATTCCTCAAGGTGTGTTCTTTGCTGCCAAGAATAATACGTCCTTGTTTCCGACGTTTGCGTTGCTAATCATCGCCGACTCCTTCTCCCATAGTCCATCTCCTCTTTCAATGGAGACCTCTCCTCTCTAACAGCCCCTCCTTTTATCCTCTCGTCCACGAGTCTTACCGAATTCAGCTCGTACTGGTGCGAGCACCCCAGCGTCTTCGCTGCTCCCGCCAAGGAGGAAGACCCTGCCAAGCGGGCTTTGCTGGTGCTGAAGTGGTTCTTGAGTACTCTTAAACAACAGTACGCCAGCCGGAGTGAGCAATATGGAAACGAGAAGAAGCCCCTGAACCCCTTCCTGGGCGAGCTTTTCCTCGGAAAGTGGGAGGACGAGGCCGGCACGACTGAGCTAGTCAGCGAGCAAGTCAAGTAAGTGCCGGAATCAGTAAAAGCAGATACTATTGGGGACACAGCAAAATTAACGCAACTATGCACAGCCATCACCCTCCTGCTACGGCTTATAGTATCACCAACAAGGCTTCTGGTGTTCACCTGCAAGGCTACAACGCGCAGAAGGCCAGCTTCTCTAAGACTATCAACATCAAGCAGATTGGCCATGCTGTTCTCTCCGTCCCCGTACCCTCCAAGAACGAGACCGAGTCCTACCTCATTACCCTGCCTTCTCTACATGTCGAAGGCCTCATATTCGGTGCGCCTTTTATGGAGCTTGACGGCGCGTCATACATTACATCTTCCTCAGGCTACACAGCCAAGATTCAGTACGTCGGCAAAGGCTGGCTGAGCGGCAAGAAGAACTCGTTCTCAGCGACCCTTTACCCAACTGGAAACGAAAAGGATGTGCTCTTCAACTGCTCCGGCCAGTGGACGAAGCCTTTTGAGATTCACTCCGGCTCTGGAAAGCACAACTCACCCGGCACCGTAGTCGACACATGGGACCCCGAAAGAACACACGTGAGCGAACTTATCCTCGCACCCATGGAGAAGTTGCACCCTCTCGAGTCTCGCCGTGCCTGGGCTGGCGTGGCTGAGGGTATTGCTAAGGGCGACATGGAGCTCGTCGGTCGGGAGAAGACGAAGATCGAACAGGCCCAGCGCGCGATGCGAAAGCAGGAGCAGGCGGAAGGCAAGGTCTGGCAACGGAGGTATTTCACCGCCTGTGCTGGCCCCGACAAGACTCTTCAGGCTCTTGCCCAGTACGTGAGCTTGGATCCCAATGGCGATTCAGACCGGACAGGTGGCCTGTGGCGGTTTGACGCAGAAAAGGCCGAGAAGGCTAAGGAGGACAACCCTAGCGAAGAGGAAAAGAAGCGCCTCGCCCGCGAGTTGCTTGGCCAATGAGAGTATGAAGAGAGACAGGAGAAAGGGTTTCAATTATCGAGTTCATGCATAATTACTACTGCCACATACACATATAGGTAGGAGGATGGCATCCCCCCTGGATCAAGCAGCATCTGGTAAACTGGTTAGAGATATTAAACCGCTATAAGTGCGTAGGGGTTTTAGCGTTCTAGCAAGAAAATTAATTTACATCGTATCCATGAGTTTGCGGTGTCAACAGTCAACTGTTTACTTGTTTAGCTGTCGGAAACCACTGACTTGAAGTAATTATGTACGTCCGACTACCTTAGACCGGAGTTGGAAGGGGATGGCAAAATAACAATCGATCTCTCTCATGCCGCCAGGTTTCTTTTCTATTACCAAGTGTCCTTCAACTATGTTCGTCTTGGCCCTTGCTATCATACCGAGTATAGAGGTCCTCAAAGAGAAAAGATGTGCAAGAAAACCGCCTCCTTTTTTACCAACGACCCTGAAAGCCAAGAAAACCAGACGATAGCCGGAAATGATTTCGTACTCGAAATGTTCTTCAAAGCTGAGGTTCACATACAAGTCCCCCCTCTTTTCCCCAATCATCTCCCTTTTATCTCCTTCCCAGCCGCAGAACTGAAGAAGAAGAAAGAAAAAAAGAAGATGAAGAAACATATCTAACTTCTCACACGGCATTCGCCCAACTCAAATACGGCCACGGCGGGTGGTCCGCATTCCTCGTATCCAGCGCCCGTCGCGCCTCGGCATCATTATGTCTGAGCATGCAGCGCAGCGCGTCCTCGTGCGTCGGCCGGGGCTGCCAGCACCCGGGCCAGGCACAGTCCTCGGGACACCTGCCGCCCGAGATGGCGATGCGCTGGTGGTTGCGGATGTGCAGCTCGAGGGAGTCCTCGTCGGTCATAATGGTGCGGCAGTTGCGCCAGTGGCATTGGTAGGGGTGGTGGCTGGCGATGTGGCGGTTGGCGAGGTCGCGGTCTCTGAAGATTGGGACGGGGGATGGGCAGTAGGGGCAGATGAGACGGCGGTTCATTTTAGGAGGGTTGGGAGTATGGATGCTAGTTTGGCGTGTAGGGATGTTGATGAGGGTATAGGTGGTGGTTTTTGTTGGAATATCGCGAGTGGTTTTAGGGTCGGTCGTTTGTGTGCAGGCATATGGTAGATGGTTTCGGTGAAGGGCCCAAGATAGATTTATCGGCCAGAAGGACGGTGTTTATATCGTGGTTTGTAGGAGAGTCGTCGTTGCTCACAAGGTAGATGAGCTGGTGTTCGCTGACTGACGACTGTCTGAAGTGGTGGGTTGCGAACATAACGAGCATGTCTGTTTCTGTTTTCCTCATCATGACAGGTGATTCCGAACGGAAGAACCAGAGAACAAAATAAAACCCGTGACAACTTTAGTATATTTACCTCCTAGCCTACCGACACACGGGTATCAAGAGAGAGGGAGAAGGCCCGGGAGACACATTGGAGGATGGCAGCTGTACCCTACTCCGGGTGATAAATATTCTGACCCCTATTTTCCTGACTACCTAGAGCAGATAGTACACTTGAACCATCATATAATTCGTTCGATTGACCACCACGTGACGTTGTTCATGAAGACCTCGTACCCCTTTGAGTGTAACGAGGTAGGCAATGTGTGTGCCATGTGCCCCTGCTGAGATGCACGACGGAGTAACTCACAAGTTTGATGTTTTCAAGTTCTTTTCTCTTCCATAAATTTTCACGAAGCTTCAATGCGTGAGTTGACTTGAGGCAATGACCGTGACTCCTATTACTCTTTCTCTGTTCGGGATCAACGTTTCACAAGTCAAGGGACAACTGATTGACTTGGTAAACGTGGTCCCAACAATTCGTTCCCTATTAGTTTCATTACGTATCGTACCAACTACAGAATGTCCCGCACATGATGTTGAGAGAACAATTATTAACAATAAAGCACTCTACTATAGAGTGCACGACTCTGTATGTAACAGGCGTGGCCAAACAACATGATTAACGTCCTCATCTCATTAGACATAGAACAAATAGTCGGGAACTGTGCCACTAAGATGCCGAATGTATCCGGCTACGCTTCCACGCTGGGATAGATACCAGCGTTCAGATGTCTAGCCTGTCGCTGTTCGCTCTAGAGCCAGGTTGCGGCGTGACTTCTTGAAGCACGAGAACTCCGTCTTCGACTGTTCCCGTAAACGCTTGAGAAGCTCGCGCATACCTGGTAGCTCATCCTGGAGTTGACTACGGGCTTCGTTGTTGGTCTTCGAATCCAACACGGTGTAGATCTCTCCTTGGACAGCCGATGCTTTCTCTGTTGTGTATTGACTCAGAGCGTGAGCGATAAACTCGACATCGAGCGTTGCTTGCATCAATGAACCAAGATCGTACTTTGGCCGAGACTTGAAGGCCTCCAGGAGCTCATTGCTGATTTGCTCGAGGAGGAACGAAAGGATCTGGCTTGCTAGGGACGGTGCTGTAGTTGACACTTGAGTGTGTATCAGTACGAGGGAAAGTAACACCTGGTACACGTAGGACCGAGCCTCAGTGGGCTTCGCCGTGGGCATCCGGTCTGGTTCGTCCAGACCAGTACGGATAATATTACGAAGAGACTCCACGATTGGTCGGGTGTATGACTGGAACAGCCGAGCATCAATCTGGCTCGACACATCCTTAATGGTCTTGGACTCATCCGTAAGCTTGACAGAGAAAGCAGTTTCGAATTGGGTATTCAAGTTAGGAATAACCTCAGAACGAAGTGCTTGCAAGTTACTGAGAGTCAATAGCATGCGGACGTTCTAAATAAGCACAATTAGCAAAATGGCCAGGGGTCCACGGTCATGATATCAATACTTACGGGGTCGCCAATGTCTATTTCTCCCTTACCAGCGACAACCAAAGCCCTCTCAGCGTCGGTCTCCAAGGGCGCGCCAAGGTTGGCGGTCCATTCATCGTCGGTCTTCCTCACTTTGTCGTCAGCGTTTTCAACCATACCGCTGATTGCCTTGTATAAAGTCGTAACGTATTGTTTGCGGACCGTGCCTAGGAGCTTTTTCGACGGAGGCAGCATAACACCGCCGGGGTCCGACTTAGGGACCGCCTCTGATACGAATAAGATCTTCTGCATGCCGCTAATCACAGCTCCTTCAAACGCAGCGAAGGTGGCTGGCATGCACGTGACATCGCCGGCCTCTTTGGACCGCTGCCAGTCCTCCACAAGCTTGATGTCTTCGGCATCTTTATTCCATGCGGCGCAGAGAGCAGCTGCGCATCTTTCACGCGCGACTCCAACTAATGTCCTCAGTAACTCCATCTGCTTTGCGTCATCTTGACTGACAGGAGCCACACTAGCCATTTCTGCTGCTCCAGTGCCAACTAGTCCGAGCATCTTCGATAAGTAGTAAACGCCACTAACGGAGCTGGAAGTCGGTGGCCAGAAGGCAAATCTCTCATAGGATTCGCCCTTCTTAGGAGATTGCGGTGGGGGGTTGTTGGCGTCGAGGTGAAATCGTGGATCCCTCGCATCTCCAGGCGGTAGCTGTGCTGACATAGGAGTTGCAGGTGAAGGGGGCAACGGAGAAAACAATAGTGAGATATCCTCAGGGGGGGCGCCAGCAAAGAATTCAAACACATGAGCACGGATCAGATCCACAAGCTCGATGGTGGCTTTGCGAAGATCACGCGTACCTTGGGGTGACAGCCGGTGATGTTCACGCGATTCACCGTTATACCCCGTAGGCAGCGTCTTCTGGGCCTTTCCATCCATGAAGCTTTCTACCGTCTGCCAAAACTCCAAGACCTCTCCGAGCACACCCTGTGCAGATAAGAGACTGGATAAAAATGACACCATCTTTTCCCACAGTTCGATGACGTCGGCTGTGTCTAGCCCGTTCGGCTTGCTTCCTGCCGGATGTCGGCTGAGACTGCGCAGATGCGACGCAATGGTTTGCGGCGAGGGCGCCTCGACACTGGCAAGTCGGCGTCTCAATACTTCGATCTCAACCTTGGCTCGGTCGCCAACCAATGCAATTTTGCCCTTCATGTAGTCGTATCTACTCAGGAGCCAAACCCATATTGGATTATCCTCTACACCTATCTCCAGTAGTAGGCTGATGAGTTCCATATGTTGGTCTTGACCTGGGCCCCTTGTGTCTGTTTTTGACACGTTATGGAGCAAAGTCAACTTTCTCCAAATCTCACGCTTGAAGAGCTGCATTTGTTCCTCAACATCGAACCACATTCGAGCTGCAATGAGGATCTGCTGAATCTGGGCATCGGACGGCGGTTTCGAACCCAGGTCTTGGACAAGTCGTTTGGTTTCGTCGGAGAACTTCCTGGCACGTGTATATTCTTCTACAAGCATGTCGTAATCCTTCCGTCTTATACTATCGGCGATGTTGGCACTGGTTTCAATATACTCCTTAAAGCGATCGACGCAAGTAGAGACCACCTTGAGGTGTTCCTCCTTCTCGCGACCGCCCAGCGCTGGGCCCCAAACATCTTCTGCCTTTGCCGAGACATCCAATAATGGGCCTTTGATACCCAAAACACCGTAGTCGCTTTCTTTAACAAGCGCGTTCTTTTTCTTGCCGTCTCCAAGGGCAGCCGCTATGGTAGGGCTGGCTCCGATGTTGAGAGCACCGCCGCGAGCACCACCAAGGTTATTTTTGAAATGACCTCGGCTGGTGTGACGGGCGTGCGCTCGTGAATGTGCAGGGGCCGCCGGCGTTGGCTCCGCACCCTGGTACTTCATCTCTCTGTAGACATTATCGATGGTTGCCTTGGCGCGAACGAATCGCTCGAAGTTAGACTCGACTAGCACTTTGAGCGAAGCGGACTTCTGGTCAATGGATCTGGAAAGAACATCAAGACCATTCAGTAGCGATTCAGTGTCGGCATTAGCGTGCATCTGCGAGAGGAACAAGGCCGGGGAGAAGTTCGTCGAGGATAGCAAGAAGCGGTTGCCTATGAATAGAACATATCGGTAAGCTTGCATTTTCAGACTCATGTGATTCACGGCCCTACTCACGCAATCGAGTATCGTCTTGAACGGGGATCCCAAGCCCCTTCAGAGTCTTGACAACGCTCTCAGAAGTTCCAAGCGGATCAGGCTCATCTCTTTGGACCAGATTACTAACGCCACTGGCAGATATTTCGGAGCCAATGACGATGCTAGACCGAGTGCTGACAGCGCGTTCGAGGGCATCGTAGCGAGACTTTCTGCGGTTGACCTTCTTCTTCCGCATCCGCCTCTGCTGCTGCTCTTGGTCGCTATCAGAATCATCTGTCTTGTCGTTCTTCTCAGTCGGCCAAACGGTCGGCGTCAGCGACGCAATGCCGTAGAATTCGAGGACCTTGCGATCGAGTTCGGCCATGGCTGCAGACAGCGTACGGATACGCAGTCGGTGATTGAAGGCGAATGTCAGTCAGGTATTGGTGACGGCTTCGACTAAGCAGAATGATAGAATGGGGTCGGCTCGATGATCGCCGGGTTCATGGCGAGCTACCGGTGCAGCAAGGGTGTCAGACAAGGGGAATTCCTGTGATGTCGTTGTAGATTACAGCATCGACACTGATGAAGACAAAGGTCTTCTCGTGGAGCAGGAGCCCTTTTTCTCAAGCTCTGTAGGTTGATTCACGAAGCGGCGAAATGGTGTCTGACGAATGCGCAGTTCATGGATGTGCTTGCATGGAGAGCTTGAAGCAGAGACAGCGAGGATGCCATGCGGACGTGACATCTTCAGGTACCTCGAAGTTATGCAGTAAAGCAAGGTCCCCGGAAAGTGCCTAGCTTCCCGTTTGGACTCCGATAGATGGAGAAGAGAAACCCTGTGACGTACTAGTGTATGCAGATTTTGGTGCCAAGCCCTTTGATAGATGCATGCTCAGCATGTGAAACGACTAATGTTTGCACCTAAAAGAGCCCATAGCTCTGATAGATACATAGCTTGAGGAGACTAGTGCCTGGTACCTGCATAAGTACGGATCCCTGCCTATCTATGCAATCAACCGGGTGCTCTTTTTCGTCCGAAGCAACCCGAGGCCCGACAGCTGCGTCGGTGCAAAGGGAATCTGCTCTTGTGAAATTTCCCCACATAACCTACCAGGAATCTAAGCGCAGCCTGTGTTGGAACGAGTCTTCTCCCTCGCCGGTATTATCATTTTTTTCTCCCCCCCAACGACCTCCAATACAACCCTCCCCCCCGTCGCAACCTCACATCCGAAACCATGTTGTGCCTTCGTGCCGTCGCTGGCCCTGCACGGCGCCACTGCTTTGCCGCTGCGCCCCGCGCCGCCGCTACCTTCTCCTTCCAGGTGAGTCCATGTGAAGAACCTCGTTGCTCGCGATCCGTCCCATTGTCAGTCGCTAACGAAGGCTCCGGTTTTCAGAACGCCCGGTTCTACTCAGACAAGGTCGCCAAGTTCCAGGGTACCAAGAACGCCAATGTACGTGTGCCAGTCCATATATCCCGTCTATCCATCGGTTGCCCATTCGTCGTGAGCTTGAATGCAGAGTCCACTTGGATTCCACCAAAATAGCTCAAGCTTGGGATATGACCTTGCCTGGAGCTCCGCCAATGCTGTCGCGAGCTCACAGCTAATATGCCGCACAATAGGGCCGCTACACAGTCAGTATCATCGAGGGTGATGGTATTGGCCCCGAAATCTCTCAGGCCGTGAAGGACATCTTTGAGGCTGCCAAGGTAAGTTTCTCACTCTGAAGTCCGTCTCCTTTCACGTGAAAAAAAACTAATATCTCCATCTAGACCCCCATTGCCTGGGAGCCCGTCGATGTCACTCCTATTCTTAAGGATGGCAAGACCACCATCCCCGAGGAGACCATCAAGAGCATTGAGAGAAACAAGGTTGCCCTTAAGGGACCTTTGGCCGTAAGTCAACGGAGGAACCCGAGGTCCGACACTTCCGCGCATACAGAATGGCGGCTAATATACTATAGACCCCTGTTGGCAAGGGCCATGTCTCTCTTAACCTCACTCTCCGCAGAACTTTCAACCTCTTCGCCAACCTCCGACCTTGCCGCTCCGTCGCTGGCTACAAGACCCCTTACGACAACGTCGACACCGTCCTGATTCGTGAGAACACTGAGGGCGAGTACTCTGGTATCGAGCACGTCGTTGTCGATGGTGTCGTTCAGAGCATCAAGCTCATCACCCGCGAGGCTAGCGAGCGTGTCCTCCGATTCGCCTTCCAGCACGCCCAGGAGATCGGCCGCAAGAAGGTCCGTGTCGTCCACAAGGCCACCATCATGAAGATGTCCGACGGTCTTTTCCTCCGCACTGCCCGTGACGTCGCCAAGGACTTCCCCGATATCGAATTCGATGCCGAGCTCCTCGACAACACTTGCCTCAAGATGGTCACTGACCCTCTTCCCTACAACGACAAGGTCCTTGTCATGCCCAACCTGTACGGTGACATTCTCTCCGACATGTGCGCCGGTCTCATCGGTGGTCTCGGTCTTACCCCCTCTGGCAACATCGGTGACGAGTGCTCCATCTTCGAGGCCGTCCACGGTTCCGCCCCCGACATTGCTGGCAAGGGTCTTGCCAACCCCACTGCTCTCCTTCTCAGCTCCATGATGATGTTGAGACACATGGGTCTCACCGACTATGCCGACCGCATTGAGCGTGCCACCTTCGCCACCCTCTCTGAAGGCAAGGCCCTCACTGGTGATCTCGGCGGTAAGGCCAAGACCCACGAATACGCCGCTGCCATCATCTCCAAGCTGTAGATACCACTTGAACATTAGATCTTAACTTAACCTATCCCTTGCATTACCGCCTTCTTCCTCTCGGCCCAACACTTCCATCAGCTCCCACTACAAACTCTTCCATTCAATACCCCCCGCCGCCAAAAAATTCTGTTTCCTTTCTTTCGGGAGAGGGCAAATATAAAACAGAGAGGAAGAAGGTTTCTCATCCGTTTCTATGATAAAAAAGGCGACTAGTAGACTAGGACAGGCCGGTAGATAACAAACTGTACAATAAATTGAAGAACCGAGGATGGTTCGATTGAAATGAAACTGCAGACCCCGATTCAGAATGAGTAGTGCTTGAATGTGAGATCTGGCAATGGTAGTCCTGGCTATGCATCGAGGAAGCTTCCCGTGAGTATACCTCATGTTCTTGCTCGTAGTAAGCTGTCTTGTCGTTTGCACCCAACACGGGGTGAATCCAATCACTCATACTGGAACACCAACTACCAACTGTTACTATCAGTAAGAAGTCGATGATGAGAAGTCGGTTCAATAAACAAGGTAGCAAGAGTGAAGCAAACGATCAAAGCAGATCTAGTTTATTCGAGGTATTAATAGAGTCCATTTCCTTCTCTCCTCCCTTCTTCTTCATTAGGTATATACTTGTATCGTTTGTACAAGTAGGTAAACGTCGTGAGACCGATTGTAATTTACAATCTCTCTCCCCCCCTCCCCAGTATCATTATGCTATCTGTGTACATTATCATTTCCATCCATGCCGGTGGCCAAATATACACCTGATTTTTGTTCCTTGCCCCCCTTAACATATGTATAGGTTCTATACTCATTGCCGTCGTGATGAGGGCTTTTTCGTGACTCATGATCATAATACGTACTTGGGCGGCGACGCCCACATCATTATGCATCGTTTAAAAAAGGGAGAAAGAAGAAGAGAAAAAAAATTGTTCGCGATCGAGCGTTGTGGCGCTCAGAGTGTAACCGGCATAGAGGAGATGCGGCGAATATAACAGGGGTAGGGGGTTTGGTGCAGATAATATACCCTTATAATATAGATTTTGGGTACGCACGTGGCTGTGATAACGGCGAGCTTAGAAGTAGATCATCTATTTCGATGCTTCTTCCTCGCCGAGTTCCGGGAAGGGCAGTCCCCCCGCTGTGGGATGCTCTGTAGAAGCGAAGGCCGACAACGAACCCTGAAATATCTCCGGAGGGGTGTTTATCTCGGCAAGAAGTAAAACCTGCCAAAACGAGCCTCCAGAGAAGGTGCCTCAGGCTCGCTATGAGGGCTGTTACTTGGAGTCTCTGGATGGTTCTCATCGAGCGGCTGCCCCGCTGTGGGATCTTCTGTAGAAGCGAAGGCCGACAACGAACCCTGAAATATCTCCGGAGGGGTGTTTATCTCGGCAAGAAGTAAAACCTGCCAAAACGAGCCTCCAGAGAAGGTGCCTCAGGCTCGCTATGAGGGCTGTTACTTGGAGTCTCTGGATGGTTCTCATCGAGCGGCTGCCCCGCTGTGGGATCTTCTGTAGAAGCTATGGCCGACAACGAGCCCTGAAACATGTTCGGAGAGGGATTTATCTCGGGCATGAAATAAAACCTGCCAAAACGAGCCTCCAGAGAAGGTGTCTCAGGATCGCTATGAAGGCTGTTAGTTGGCATCTCTGGATGATTCGCATGGAGCGATTGCTGCAACCCTTTCGCGGCTTCCGCCTCTCTAGGCCTAGGGGAGGTATGCGTGGCTGGTGAAAAGTTCGTCGGATTAGCTGACGCTAACTAGGCGTTTTGGGACTTCTCCGACGAAAATTCATCAGCCTTATTATGAGGGCTGTGATGAGCAATGGCCTGAGCATTCTCATCGGTTGTTTCCTGGTGCGTATCATAAACAACCTCGTCAGAATCATTTAGATCCATCGTGTCATGAGCCATATTAGGATTTGCTTCAGATATATCTTCACGGGTGTCATGGGCATCTTCGCGGGGATTGGTTTCAGGCAATCCCTGATGGGGGCCATAGGCACTTTCTCCGGTGATTGTTTCGGCCATGTTATGAGTGACGCCATGGACTTCATGTACGGCCTGAGGGGTTCCATGAACCAAGGCTTGAGCGTTTGCCTCATGCACAGCCTGGTGGTCACTATGGGCTACCGCCTGAGTATCTGCCTCAGCTATCTCATGATGAGCGCAACGAGTCATCTGCTGAACGTCTGCTCCAGGCAGACCTTGTGGGGTATTATGAGCAGCGACCTGATGATGATTTGTCTCGGCCATGCCGTGAGGAGCGACATGCGACATTCCATGAGGACGCACATCAGGAGTTGCGTGGATGTCGTCTAAAGACATGGGATGGAACTCATTATGCGATAGAGGTGTGCTGAGGAGTAGCTGAGCACAAAACAAAAACTCTAGGGATCGAGAGTCGGTCGGCTGGAAGTTATGCTCACCATATCGCATTCGTAGGTAACGAGCTGAATAGCGTCAGTAGCTTCTCTCCAAAGAAACTCATTCTAGACATCAGGGGAATGAGACTCACGTGTTACATTCAGGGCCTCGAAATATCTCTGCACCATAGGATCCTCGCCATCAGTTGATACGGGCATATCGGGATCAGACTGAAAAGTCTTCGGGAGAATGTGTCTAATAGAGAGCAGCATCCGCAGTAACTCGGTCAGACTATGCCCTTGGTTTGTATAGCTGCTAGGAGGCCTCTCTAGGGGCCATTTGGGACGTAAATTCTCTTGGTCCCATGCCTTGAAGGCCCACGTCGTCTTCTCTAAACAGTTGAGAAAAAGCAAGACAGTGAGAAACATGGAAAAGCCGAGTTTGGTCTTGCCATCCTGCAAGATTCGCTGAATCCCGTTCAACAGATTCTTGCTAGCCAAGGAAGCCTTACGTTCGGCAGCAGCAGTAAGCTGCATAGAGATGTTGCTATATGCGTCGGTGTCGGGATCGTCTTTGATCCAGTGGTCTTCAACATCGGCCCCGGGGTACTTGGCAAGCATGGTCCACTGCCGCTCCCTATCCATCATCTCCACGATTCCCCAGAGTTCCAGCGAGCGCTTAAGCAACTCATCATTCGTCTCCTTGGCAATGTTGTCGGCGACCTCCAAGGTGAGTCGAACGTAATCCGACGGCTCATGAGCAATGTAGTGCGGTAGCATTTTTCGCATGTAGGCTTCCACCTTGACCGGAATGTCTTCTCTGTCATTGTCGATAAGAACGACCGGAACATGGGGTCCCATCTTGGAAGTGCTGCCATCTGCTTCTTTAGGCATTCCTTGAAATACCTGAAACTGGACCGTGTGTCCGGTCTCGTGGAAGTGTGAAACCTCCACGATAGCACCCGTATTTTCCAGGTGATACGACGACTTGTAGTCATTGATTCGCTTTTGGGACATGACGACTTGCACGCCCGCGGAATATAAATCAATTCGCTCAGAGAGCTTCGTTCTGACACATCCAGTTCGCCATACTCGAGGTGACAAGACCTTTTTGCACGTATCACACGGGGTTCCTCTAGAACAAACCTTTCGCAGGATACGGCAACGGATACAAGCACCGATACGACGAACCTCTTGGACTTCCTTTCTACGATCCAAATTAAATCGAGAGCGACGGCTGCGACGATTAGAGTCATGGGGACTGGATGTGGTGTCCATTCTATAACCACCTCGGTTCAGAACAGTGCCCAGCTGACTACCGTGATCGGTCACAGTAGCTGGCCCATGAATATCTTCGGCCATGTAGGTCATTCCTCCCCAGGGTGCTGGCGCTTCAGGAGGCGGAGTGGCATGGGGAAGCTGGTTTAGTTGAGCTCTATCATGCTCGGGATAATCTATGATCATATCGGACGATGGCGCCGCTTGGACAACCTGCTCAGCAAGAGCGGCATCACTAAGCATGTGCGTTTCGAAATTGGAGGACGTGAGGCGTGCGGTCGCAGCGGCCGCAACCGAGAGGGCGGTTTGCGAAGAAGACTCGGTGGATTGTAAAAGCTGCTGGAGTCGTTGTTCCTCGGCAGAGAGCTCGTGATGAGCGAAGTCGGGTTGCTTCTGTGAATTCGAGTCTACGATGCGGAAGTTAGCAATGCAATTGTGAGCAGAAAGCGATTGCACACACCTCTCTTGTCCAGACTGTGTTGATTGTTGTAGGAGAGAGGTGGATTCTCCATAGTGAACTGCTCCTGTAGGTCTTGCTGATTGGCGCTTGCGGCGGCCATGTTGGGGATCGCAGCAGCCAAGGTAGTTTGCACAGCTTCTGTGCTAGGGTCGTGGAGGGTTGCGGGCGGGTGGTTGTCGTGTTTTTCGTTAGCTTCAATCTGGCGAGAGACTTCGGCTAAGGTCTCTAGTGGCGTCCACATCTGATTCTGAGCCTGGCTCTGAGCATGACCGAGAGGCTGGTGCATGCTTGGACTAGCATGTGACAGGCCATGGTGAGACTGGCCAGCGTTGTGCGCGATGGACAGACCGCCAGCATCGGCAGAGGCAGGACCCCTGTTAGGACCAGAATGTAGAAGGCCGTCATACTTGGCCCCCGATTCTCCAAGTCCGGCGTGAACCAGCAATGCATTGATGCGATTAGCCTCTGAGATTGCTGGGCACTTCTTGGTCAGATGCCCGATCAAAGACTCGGGGCGGCCTTTTGGGAAGTCCTCTCCACAGGAGCGGCAGCGGTAGTGATAGCGGTTGCTGCTGTCGTTGAGTTTCGCTCCTCGTTCGAAGAAGCGAAGGATCAGGGGATTGGGTCGGCGACCCATGATGCACCTATTGCTCTATAGGCAAGAAGCGCATGTGTGTCGAATGTTTCGTGCGGCGGCGGAGGATGCGACGGGCAGGTGGGAGATAATAAAACTGGCAGAATGTGAAGCGGTGAAAGGAAAGTTTTCACCACCTTCTTACTGTTCCTCGGGATTGGCTTGGAAAACTGGGGCCGAAATCGTGTCAGGTCCGTTTAGCTAAGGTGCCTGAGGTACCTACCTATTCCGTATGTGACGTATGGTAGGTAGAACACCGCGCGGCGGTATCGTTGACCTCGGCAGGCGATTCTAGGGAAGACTGGAGTTCGTACTGGGTACTTTGCGAGTGCCGCATAATGTCTATTCGATATAGGTATCTAATACGCAGACCCTTCTCTCTTTGAGTGCCCGAAGACTGTAGACACGACGACTACTCAGTCACCACTCCTTTACAGAATATCCGCATATATCGATGTTCTAATATTTCGTACTCGAGGATGGGGGTCCTAGTATGGGTATGGATGTGAAAGCGTACGTGTGTAGTACCTATCCCGTACGTACGTCCAGCAAGCAATGCCTTACAATATTCCGTAGGGCTACTAACTTTAATTGTCCCCAGGTAGGTAATTACCGTGCTACATTATTCTGTGCTTGTTGGGGAATTACTTCTACCACGGATTATCTCGAACCTGTTAATCCGTATTTCATCACGAGTCCCTAGCATGGTCTCACTGCTAATTCGTTACATTGGATGGTTAGTACTCCGTGATCCGTTAGGTATACTGCTCACTTGTCTTTCCATTGTAAGATCGATGGTGACTTCTTGGGCAATTGATAGAGATTTAGGTAGGTACCGAAGTCGGAGCCCACTGCCCAGTTGTCATATCTACGAGTAATTCGCGATTACCACCTAGAGTTCGTAGTTGCCAACTTGCCCTGGGTATTTCGTAAGGGATGGGTAGCTGTCGCCGAGAAATACTCGTAATCATGTGACTTTGAAGGCCTCTCCTCAGCCACTTGAACAATGTGTCTGAGGCTGATACACTGTCTCGGCGGGCTAGGGAAGGGCTACCTGTGGTCGGGAGGTAAGGATAGGAAGGCCCGTAGCGCACATCATGGTGCCTGTTCCGTAAGGCAGGAGGCACCTTAAGGTAATACCTACCTAACCACGTACCTGATGGACGGGCTAGGTACCCAGGTGCACTACGACCGACCTGCCACCTTCCGGGTAACCGCGATAAGCAGACGAGAAGTACTGATACCAAGAAGCTCTCCAGTGTACAATGTGCCCACCTCAATGCCCCGCCTGAACTGCCCTATAACAGCTGGTGTCCAAGTACCGACGGCGCACCTTGACGGGATGTACCTCGAGAGCCTAGCACAGATACAGCCGGCGTGCGTCTTGCATAGAACAGCCTGGTGCGCTCCTTCGGATTGCAGTTAGCACTTACCTTACGAACCAACATCTTTTCAGGTGCAAATTACATGTACCTCTCGTATTAAGATGCCATACCTAAACAACAAGTCCCAATCAATCACCACCACCTTGTCCACGCTGCCGCTCCGTCTCTGCAACAACACATCCGATTAACGAGCACCACTTAGCCACCATCGCTATCGCACAGCAACGAGAAGTATCTTAGCCTCCTGTCTCTCTTACGCTCCCTCCTCCAATCATCTGTGTCTTGTATCTACGTATTATCGTATCATCTTCCGTCCACCCCTCCGGGTGGCCCGCCCTCGTAAGCTGCCGACGCATCGACACCGACCGCAGCCAACCGCCAATTTTCCCGCTGCTTGCTCGGGGGTGGCCTCCAGCCTGCCCGTTGTCGCGGCCGTTCGTCCGCTCCAAATAAAGCAAAGCATAGCGCAGATAGGCTCGGCGTATCCCCTCGCGTGCAGCCTCGCCCGGCGTGCAACTTTTACTGCTAACGTCTTGTGTGGTGGCGGTTCCAGTGCGTGTGTTCCCCGCGAATGCTGATTGCGCACCTCGCCAGACAGCAAGTCGCATTGCCATTCACTCCATCGCCCTCCGCCCTCATCCCCCCTTCCTCTCCTACATGACTCCAGCCCGCCGTGCGGTATAATAGTTCCAGTTTACTCGGAATGCCCGCCAATCACAACAACGGGCGGTCCACCGCCAGCGCCGCTGTGCCGCCGGCCCCGAAAAGCACGGCAAAATATACCAACAAAGACGGAACAAAATTCATCTCTGTTCCGAAGTCCTCTGCATCTACTCCACCTGCCCAGCCATCCCCGACCACGACCTCCTCCTCACGCGGTGCCCCGACCAATGGCCCCGCTACCGAGCCCCATCCACCGATCATGGTGAACAGGAAGAAGCAGAAGCGCCGCGCAAAGGCCGCTGCCAAAGCTGCCGCCGAGCGAGAACAGGCTGCTGCGAACGGTCTGGCCAGCCCAGTATCAACAACTGACAACCCTCTCTCCGCTTCAGCAGCCCCATATACACAGCACGCGCCTGGCCAAGGACATGGCGTGCCCCCCGCCGTGTCAGGTTCACGTCCTAGCAACCAGTTCCACGACGATTCCGGCGACGAGACAGAGAGCGACGAAGGCCATCAGCATGACTCTCATCATACGTCGCAAACCGGCTCAACGCCCAAATCCAAGAAGTCCAAAAAAAAGAAGAAGCCTAAAAAGGAACCTGTAATGGACGCTGAGACTGCCCGCCCGTCCGGTATCTCAAGAGAGAATATATGGAACACGTCTGGTCCTGAAGAGCGGGAGCGGATTAAGCAGTTCTGGCTCAATTTGGGTGAGGAAGAACGCAAGTCACTGGTCAAGGTTGAGAAGGATGCTGTGCTTCGTAAGATGAAGGAGCAGCAGAAGCACACGTGCAGCTGTTCAGTATGCGGCCGTAAACGTACCGCGATCGAGGAAGAGTTGGAGGGACTTTACGATGCCTATTACCAGGAGCTTGAATCGTTTGCGAATCAGCCTCATGGCCAGGCCAACGGTGGATCCATGTTTACAAAGCGGTTCGAATCCATGAGTGCGCTGCACCCATCCGATGTAATTCCGTCTAGGTACTCCAACCATCCTCCTCCTCCACCTTCACATGGGCGCATGGTAGAACACGTGGATAATGACGAAGACGAGCTCGAGGGCGGAGACGAAGAATACAGCGATGAAGAGGACTTGGAAGAAGAAGAGGAAGAAGATGAGCCTGAAGAAATTCCGCGAGACCCATATCCCACCGACATCTTTAATTTTGGCCAGAGTTTGACGGTCAAAGGTAGTGTTCTCCAACTGACCTCATTTTTCTTGAGCATTGAACAGAGTTAACTGACATTGGTAGGTGGCATTCTTACGGTAGCAGACGATCTATTGAAGAACGATGGCAAAAAATTCATCGAGATGATGGAGCAGTTAGCCGAGCGTCGCATGGCCCGAGAAGAAGATGCTACTCATTATCCTGGCAACTTTAGTCACAATTCGAACGGCAACCTATCAAATCCTCACACTCATTCTCCTCCTGAAGATGAAGAAGAGGAGGAGGAGGAAGAGGAAGAGGAGGAGTATGAAAGCCAAGAGGATGAGTATGAAGAGGAAGAGGTAAATTAATTGGTACCACCAAGTCTCAAAAAAAAAGATGTGTTCTGATTATCGTCTAGGACCAGATGACTGAAGAGCAACGCATGGAAGAGGGTCGTCGCATGTTTCAAATCTTTGCTGCGCGCATGTTTGAACAGAGGGTTCTGACAGCTTACCGCGAGAAAGTCGCAAGAGAGCGACAAGAGAAGTTGTTGGAAGAACTTGAGCAAGAAGAGACACAAGAATCTCAGCGCAAAGCCAAGAAAGCAAAAGATGCCCAAAAACGCAAGGAAAAGGCGCTCCAGAAAAAGCAGGCTCTTCTTGAGGAGAAAGCTCGGCGCGACGCAGAAAAAGCCAACGAAGAAGCCGCGCGACTGGCCGAAGAGGCCGCCCGAATAGAGGAAGCTCGAGCCAAGGCAGAGGAAAGGCGCAAAAAGAAGGAGGCGCAAAAGAAGGCGGAAGAAGAGGAACGTTTACGAAAAGAGGCTGAGCGACAACGCCGTGCTCATGAGCAGAAAGAGCGACAAGCTGAGCAGGAGCGTAAAGCTCGTGAAGCAAAAGAACGCGAAAAGAAACTCAAGGAGGAACAACGACGCAAGGAGCAAGAAGCCCGCGAGGTTAAGGAACGCGAAACGCGCGAACGACGAGAGAAACATGAGAAGGACAAGAGGGAGAAGGAGCTGAGAGCAGCCCAAGCTAAAGCAGAGCGCGAGGCCCGGGAAAAAATTAAACAGGAGGAAAAGACGGCAAAAGCTCCCTCGATTGCTGCTCCTATTCCGACGCCGCCTGCCAAGAAGCAGCCCGCTATCTCCGTGCCTGCTCTTCCCCAGCAGCCTCCTGTGCCTCCCGTGAATCATCCTTCTCCTCAAGTTCCCGTTGCGACGCCGGCCTTGCCTTTGATTCACACTCCTGTCAAGGCGCGTTCTATCTCTCAAGATGTAACGCAACCTCACTCACAGGCGTCTCATCCGGCATCGGGCACGACATCACCACCAGCCCTCAGTCCCCCACGTGCGAGTCCAGGTCCAATCGGACCGCCTAGCAAGAAACAGTCGACTGGACACCCGCTTCAATCCATGTCGCCGCACCACAATTCTGTGAAAAGCCCCGTCGGTCTGCCGCAGAGTCTCCTTGATATAGGCATGCCTCCGATACAGATGCCTCCTACTATGCCAACACCGAATCATAACTTTCTTCGGATGCATGATTCGCCTATTTTCCCGTCCTTGACTGGACAGTTTCGCCCACCTGTCTTACCGGCACCGCCTCCAGGCCTGGGTGGCCCAATTAGTAATAGGTCATTCCACATGCCGCCCCCGGGATTTTCCCAGCCAGCCGTAGAGTCACATCTGCCAAGCTTGCATCAGAGTTTCTCGTCGTCAGAGAACGCATCTCGCCGTCCTTCGTCGCATTCGCGACAGGGGTCCACGGCTTATGATGCGAATCCCCCGGCACTCCAGCCCATTGGAAAGCCTACGCCAATTGGCCGGCCTGATACGTTAGCTGCCATGCAACGGAACCGTGATGAGATGGCTGCCGATATTGATGATATGAGCCAGCACCTCGGGAGCAGCGCTTTGTTGGGTGACAACGATGAACCATTGGTCGACCTGGATACCTCTCGCCGGCGTACTAGTACTGTGGCCCCAGGAGCCCCAACGGCCAGACCCCCATTTTCTGGTCCATCATTCATGAACCCGACTTTCGCTGCCCCTAGTGCTCCATGGGGTGCACCATCTGTATTCCCGCCTCCGCCAGGATTCGGACCATTGAGCGGGAATTCAGCTTGGCCCCCGAACCCAACATTTGGGATACCGTCTCACGTGTCAAGAGCATCGCCGCCTCGTTCGATCTTCATTCGTCAGTTACTTATTCGGGCCTGCAAAGAACTCGAGACCTGCGCCACAGATGCGGATGGTTATATCAATTTGTCCCTTATTAAGGGTCATGTCGATTCAATCGTACCGTCTCCGCCCGAGTCTATAGCCGAGGCAGAACTACTCGAAATATGTGAGACGGAGGGGAGCACCCAGAACGGTGGTGGGAGTTTCGACATCCGCCGCGGCAAGAACGATACTATCGCTATTCGATTTGACCAAGGCTTTTGTTCGTACCCCAGAAACGTCGGTGCTCCCGGTGAGATTGGAAGCCCTATTGTTGGAGCAGGCACGCCATTCTCCCGTGGATAAACATCAACTTTGAGAGTATGATTTTATCCAGTGCGCTTGCTTGGTATGTGGTCCTACACCTCCTTTGGGCCATGTGAAATGGATCTGAAGTCTTTCTATGATCATCATTCTGCCTATCACATAGCGTACACGAAAGGCCCCCCTTCCTCTATGAGCAACCTACTTAACACGAGTTTTACGCGCATCAATGTCGAGGGACTCCAAACCGCGTGCTGGGTGAGCATGACGCGGGCTCCACTGTACAATAGATGGCGTTTTTTTTTCTTTAATTCAGCATTTGCAGTTTGCATTCTCCATGCTATGGCTAGAGAGCTCATATCCGGGTGCCCTGAGGCCCATGCGGATGGACCAAATCGGCCGCACCGCATCGCCTCGTCTGGTACCTACTGTATTAGTCAATAAAGACCTTTGGTCTGACTGATGTGGGAATCTCTTACCACCGCACGTATTGGAGTGTGATGTCTGAAGATAAGAATTGTACTTAGGCGACGCCATTCGAATACCTTGGCTGTGTAGAGCGATTAGCTGTGTGAGACGAGAAACAAGGTGAGAACCAGACGACTGAAGGGCCATTCTCGCACTTTCCAGTACTTTTGTAATCCATACACAAGATCAGCTCAGTCGGGTTAAATCAGTAGTTCCTACCTACATGCCTGCCTAATCCACCTTGAGAGTTGCTATCCACTATCATGGGACTGCATAAGGCAGCTCCTCGAGATTCAGGTACGGTTGTCGGTAGTAGCAACGCCTTCGTATGAGACTCATAGGTACTCGTAGCAATGCGCAAGTGGCCAACTTTGCTAGCAATAATGTACCTATAAATCTATGATAGCTAGTTGTGCCAAAGGGTTCGCAACAAGTGAGGGACCATTCAGTGACGTTAACATTGAAGCCAGTACGTGAGAAAGCTATTGCGACGCCTGGATGACATCTCGTCAACTTGGGTAGGTGATGATGATACATAGGTCTGTAATATGGGTTTATGCGTAGGTAGTGTACCTAATCTGTAAACAAGGAGTAGAAAGTGATCCGTAACTACCTAGCCTACTACTACCTATTTCGTATATCTATACGGATTACTAGTTTGGAGCCTCGCCAGAGGACAAGACGATGATGATGATGAAGGTTCTGGGAGAGATCACGGTTTTGATTGAGGAGGAGGCATTAGGCGGTCAATCGAGTCAGCACTGGCATTAGTGTCTCAGAGCTGTATATCATTCTCCGCTCTGGGTAGGTGTTTTGACGCGTTCAAATTACCTACCCAGCATCGCATAGGTACCTAGATTGTGATGTGCCTACATATACCTACGGATTACATACCGTACATAATGCGTATGTACATAGGCAGGAATTGACTGTTGGGCCCCCTCCCTTGTCCCATTTTTGGTATAGGCCTTGATTCCTGAGGAGATACACATCACGATCCCGGCTTCATTGCCAAGCTCGGCGGATCGAAGCGTGCTCGGTAGATCTGGACTCACTTAGACAGGCCATCGTGCCGAGCGGCCGGTGGAGGTTGTCCGTCGTCCACTTGGGCTTGGCCACCGAAAGTCCGACTGCAGTCTGTGTGTAAGACGGCGGTGGGCAGGGTCTGGTTTTTATAGAAAGACGGGCGGCCCATTGGCAGGCCGGGAGTCTGTACGAGTACTCGCGTAGTGTAGGTAGGTACGGATTAATCCGTAGGTACGAAGCACTCGTAGAGAGATCTGAAATGCGAAGGGACACGCCAGACACGCCAGGAATAGGAGCAGCCAATCAACACGTGGGGAAAAGGGGGCTTATCTATTAGCTCTCGTCGCGAACGCCCGCGAGCGCCCGCGAGCGCCATTTGGCTGGTGTCAAACGTGGAAGAACAGCGAAACGGACCCGATGATCCAATTTCCCGTTCATTAAAGTTTTTCCCGTCTAGGCGGCCTAGGTGCCACAATTTACTGCGCGTTGCGACGCCCAAAGCAGCCCAAAAAAAGGCCCGAGTAGGGGCCAAGCCCGCCTAACGTGCTGAATCAGTCAGGCTACGGGCGGCTGCTGTAGGTAGGCTGTGGCTAGCCTGTAGCTGTAGCGTAGCGTACCCACTGGCTAATCAAACACGACACTAATCCATAGGTAGGTAAACACGCTCTAAAACAGCTGACCCGAGCAGCGAACTGGAGGCTTGGAAAGAGAGACGGTCCAGTGGCAGTGTGGGGACCTGCTATGTAGGTACCTACCTAACCTAATAACGGTGCAGCCACGGTCCACGGGGGGTACGTGTACAAGCACCTAGCTGATCCGCACCGCTACAGTAGCCTGGCTGGGCAGCTACGGAATACAACCACCTGTACCTATACTTAGTGCAGGTCGAAGTCGTCCCGGTCCCGTCTCGAGTTCCTCCAAAAGCTGAGGTCCCGTCCAAAAGTTTCCCTCCCAGATTTTTCCCTTCCCGAACCGAACCTTCAGCATTCTTTCTCACAACCATCCGGAACACCACACCCGAGGGCAAATTAGCAGCACGGCTCGCTCTGTGAATTCGCCATCGCCCGTAGCAGTCTGCCGCTGACTTCTCTATTCCGTCCATTCGCTCACCATGGGTGCTTCGGGCAATGACGAGCGCAAGCTCGAAAGCGGAGGCGTGTCGGCGCCGCCAACCCGGAACATCCACCCGGCCTTCTACATCGCGTAAGGGAGCAGCCATCATCACCCGAGTCGCCGTCACGGTGCTGTGAAGTCGCTGACTTGTGTGTATCTCCGTAGCCTCTGGATTGCTCTCAGTTCCAGTGTCATTCTCTTCAACAAATGGGTGCTCTTCACCGCCAAGTTCGGTATGTCTCTCTCCCTCTCTCCCTCTCTCTCTCTCTCAGCCCCCCCTGACCCTGCTTTACCCCACGGGCAGCAATGGAGGCCCGTCTTCCGTGACGGCGCGAATTCAGATCTGAACGGCGACTAACATGGTGATTTAGACTATCGTGAGTGATACACTCGAGCTGTGCGCCTGGTTTTGCGACCGGGTTGGCACACAATGGCCTGTGGACACGCACTGACATTCGCATTCCGCAGCTTTGTTTTTGACAACATGGCACATGGCCTTTGCTACCCTAATGACGCAGATCATGGCCCGATTCACCACCACGCTTGATTCGCGCCACAAGGTGCCCATGAACACCAACACCTACATGTGAGTACGCTGCTTTGATGCTGCGTCGTGCAATTGATGAGATCCATCAAACTGATCACGACATGGATTACGAAATGATACTGACAATTGCCACAGTAAGGCCATTGTCCCCATCGGTATCATGTTCAGTCTGAGCTTGATCTTCGGTAACTTCGCTTACCTCTACCTGAGTGTTTCCTTCATTCAGATGCTCAAGGTTAGTGACTTGCCTCGATGCCTTTTTGGCTAACATTGAGCCGTTCTTGAATATTCATCTAACCTCATGCCAGGCTACCAACGCCGTCGCCACTCTCTTGGCTACCTGGGCTTTCGGCATGGCTGCCCCCAACTTGAACAAGCTGGTCAACGTTTCTGCCATTGTCATTGGTGTTGCTATCGCCTCTTTCGGCGAGCTCAAGTTCGACGGCCTCGGATTCATCAGTATGGCATAACTTGCTTCGCATCGAAAGAAAGGGAATTTCTCACACCATGTTTAGTCCAAGTTACCGGTATTGTTTGCGAGGCCCTGCGCCTTGTCATGGTCCAGCGCCTGCTGAGCTCTGACGAATTCAAGATGGACCCTCTTGTTTCCGTCTACTGTAAGATCTGCCCCTTTGTATCTTGGTTTGAGGTGATGCACTGCTAACTCATCCTAGACTATGCTCCTGCCTGTGCCGTCATCAACGGCTTCTTCACTCTGTTCATTGAGATGCACCGCATGACCATGGGTGACATTCTCAATGTTGGCTTGATCACACTCATTGTCAATGCCTTTGTTGCCTTCCTCCTCAACGTGTCTGTCGTGTTGCTGGTATGCCATCCTGTGTCCTCTCTTTTACCTGTTGGCTTCACAGTCATGCTGATCCCAATGAATAGATTGGAAAGACGAACGCTGTTGTCTTGACCATGTCTGGTGTCCTCAAGGATATCCTGCTCGTTGTCGCCTCCATGGTGATCTTCGGTGACCCGGTCACTCTCCAGCAGTACTTCGGTTACTCGATTGCTCTTGCCGGTCTGGTTTACTACAAGCTTGGTGCCGAGAAGCTGCAGCAGATGTCCACGGATGCCAAGCTTGCGATCAACGAAGTGCGTCGCAGCAACCCTGCCGGCTTCAAGCTCGGCATGCTCTGCGGTGGCCTTCTCTTCGTTGGCTTCATTTTCATGAGCTGGTCTCGCGACATCCCCGGATCGTCGCTTTCTACGACTCCCATGTAAATCGCCACCGGTCTCTGGCGACAACGACCACGATCAAGTTCTCGATCCTAATGCCCTTAGGGATTCGAATAATGTTCCGAATTCTAGGGAAGGGCTTCTTTTTAAACTTGTCTTCTTACGGTGTCCTGCTTCAGGCGAATGGGAATGGACGGATAGATGGGGTGAAACAAGGGAGAGCTGCGCTATCACTGCCTCAATTTGTCTGCATCTGGTGAACCAACGGGGTCTTTTCGAAGAGGAGGTACCTTTTCACCTCCTCGGGGCTCCGTGGTAATTTTCTAATTCTACTTTCCTGCACGTACATACCTCGACTCACCGGGAGGTTGGCTCTTGTTGGGCTATTTGCGGCTAGGGATACTTCTTCTTCTAGAGAGAAAAATTAAAAGCTAATGATGATGATGGGAAAGAGTTGCGGTGCGTGGCCATCATGCGGTTGGATTTCCTCCCCGCGTTGGGATTGTGATCGACAAACACAAGTCTTCACTGATGCTCAGGACGAAAGAAGAACGGTTTCAACGATACGAGACGTCTATCACGGGGCGCTGCGGCAATCGTGTGTGAGACTCGGGAGTTGAGTAACGAAACAAAGGAGGCACAGTACACGAGTCGGCAACTAACTATAGATAGACAACAGACAAGTTTCCAATACATCCAACGCTTTATTAATCGATTTTCCGTACCTACCTGCCTACTTGCTTAGGCGCGATCCATTCTCCTGGCACCAATTCCTGCACTACTAACTGATGGATTTTCTCGATGGGGATAGGTCCACAGGGGAAAAGGACGATCGACTGTTTGCCGGTTGATTCGAGCGCGTTGCGCGACACGCCAAAGACCTCGATCTGTTTGCGTTATCAGGCTATCTTGTTCGTATTGTATCTGGTTTTCCTTGCACGAAAGCTTGCAGAGGTGATACGTGAGGACGAGACTGAGAATACCGAATCCAATGACGACGTCTACGAGATTCTGGTTAGTTAAGATCCAGTCGTCACGGAACACGCCAGGACGGTGTTGCGCCAACCAAGGAAGCGAAACGGAGGAACAGGAGTGCGGCCAGCCATATCATGTACACTACCGGAAGCATGGTAAAGACGATGGTAATAAGGTCAGCAGCAGAGCTACGAGTTCAGGACGCTGATATTCTGTTCGACCTGTTGGGCTTTTATCCTTCTCTCACGGTACGGCGTCCGCGTCATCGCTGATCCGTCTATAAGATATCCTGTTATTGCATCAAAGCCTCAAGCAGTCGCCTCTTTCATGCCGATTCTCTGTTATAGTGACCGTCCTGATAAGATCACCAACTGTCTGCGGGCTGTTATGTTTCAGTCCTGCACGTCACAACGCAGTCTATCTGTGACACACATGAACAATGCATATTACAAAGAGGACATGAAATATTATAGATCGATGAGATAAGAGGGTGCACAAGGCGAATAGTATCAGGTGTTGATATGGTACTCAAGTCATGGCGTACCTTTTCACTAATTTTCCACCTGAATAGTACTACAAGTAAACAGCATAGTATGGTAGAGGTACACACGCTATGCCGATTAGACCGTGATGCGATGAGATCACAGGTCAGGTACGTTCTCGACAGGTACGATCTACGTACTTCGTGCCGCGCATGCCTCAGCTGAGGGGATGGAAGGGCTAAGGCTGACGTCACTGACTGAGTGGTGTTGCCTAAGCTAGCCGAGGAGAGATCGAATGACACTTTATAAAGAGGAGCCGGGCCGTTCTCGACTCTACCAATCCACTGTTATCCAACATCTCCTACAAACGCATCGATAGTATCTACTAAGAACATCTACCACGCGCACGTTGAAGAAAACAAAAAGCAGTTTAACGAAACGAATCAACATGCCTCTCATCGTCCCCGGTATCACGTCCACGGGCGATAAAACCCAGGACTGGGCCAACAAGCTCGTTGGCAAGACGGTGTCGGACGAGTCGCACAGCGAGACGGTATGTTTGCTTTGATCCTCGAGGTCTTTTCTATGTCGAAGTGTTGATGTGCATACGATGACTGATAATCTATGGGGACAGAACTTCTGCAAGAAGGACCTCCCGCAACAGTGTCGCGTCATCACACCCGGCATGATGGTCACGAAGGACTTCAACTCCGAGAGACTCAACGTCCATGTCAAGGAGGACGGCACGGTTTCGCATGTCCAGCATGGTTAGACTCGATCAATATGTTTTCTTGAGTACCTAATGATTTGAAGGCCCTGGAGGAATACGGACGCTGGTCGGATCGGCTGGAGATGAGGGGTTCACGACATCATTGCGCTGGCTGACGGGTTCATGCCTACCTTATAATAACGAGACCATAGCTTTTACCTATTCACAGTAGTAATGAAACAATAAATTTTCAAAAACAGCTGCATCTCTGCATCTACTATTATCTCTATGTATTCCGTCTAAAATCTCTACATATGTAATCCGCACCTACCCGCGTCGCCATCGTGAGACGTGAGACTCGTCCATATTTTAGCTGCCTCAGGCCTCGAAACTTACTAGCGTCACCGCACCAAGGTTTAGCGTATCCACTCTATCGTAGCGAACCCCACTCTGTGGAACCCAGCCCCTCAATGGCCCAAATCCATCGCGGGGCAAACCAAATGGTGGGACCAAACCAGGAATAATTGCCCCTCCAAACTTTCACAAGCTTCAGAGTTCCAGACTTGACTTAGGACCTCATCGCACCATTTATAAACCCCGTAAACCACAGACTATAAACATAAATCGCAACGTACCTTAGGGGTTCAATCTGTCAAAATGTTTAGGAAAGAGTAAGTTGAACTTTTTTTTTTTGAAGATCTTGCAAACATGCTGTCGCGAAAGACACGTGTTGCACAACCCCGCCTGTCTCACTTAGGCTCCTATGTTTCCTTCCTCCCGAATAGGGGTTGAGTATATAGAGACCCGGTTACTACTCAGGCTAACACGCGCGATTCGCGTATCTACCCAGTATCCAAGGCGCGCCCAAGTCGAAACTCAAGTCGTCGGTGCAGCGCTCGCTGCGCCAATCGCTGCTGACGACGTACCCGCTGCTGCACCGCTACATCGACGAGATCCTGCCGAAGAAGGGCTCCCTCGAGGCCATGAAGCTGCCCGACCGCTGCACGCTGTACGTGCTCGACGGTGAGCCGCTCTTCTTCCAGCAGGACAACAACACCCTCCTCCCCCACCTCAAGCTCGTCCACCGCTTCCCCACCGCCTTCCCTAGCATACGCATCGACCGCGGCGCTATCCGCTTCGTGCTCTCTGGCGCTACGCTCATGGCGCCTGGCTTGACCTCTGCTGGCGGACGCCTGCCGAGCGGAACCCTGACTACGCGGGCCGAGGACGGCGCGGGCGAGTTCTTGGACGAGGAGGATAAGTGGACGCGGGAGCTGGAGAAGGGCGAGCCGGTCGTTGTGAGGGCGGAGGGCAAGACGGAGGCTTGCGCGGTCGGATTCCTTGTCATGGGTACCAAGGAGGTCAAAGATAAGGGCAAGGGACCCGTTATCGAGGACGCGCATTACCTCGGTGATGGCCTGTGGCGGTTAGCGACGGACTGAGCGACGAACTCGAGATTCTGCGTGATATTTTTTTTTTTCATATCCCGCTCGATCACTCGTCTCCAGTGATATATCTTCATATCTCTTCTGACAAAGTCGCCTGCAAGGATAGGGGGAAACGACAGAGAGGGGCCAGAGGGACCGCCAGCATCAAATTTGACAATCAGCCTGCCAAGCGATGTGGGATAGGGGCGGCGAGGGGAAGACTCCAGCAATTGCGTTCATTCTCTGTCGCTTTTTTCGTAATGTGTAATGAGTCCCACGTAAAGCATCAGCAGGATTTGGCACGCTGAACATGAATAAGGGGGCAAACTTCCATCAGACAGATTATATCGTAACCTCTGGGAGGGGTTTGTTGATCGTTTTGGGGAGACATTTCGCTGCTAATAGCTTAAGTTGATGGCTGAGAACGGAATTTTTTTTTTCTTTTGCCGCTAGAGATGGTCACCGTTCACCTTGCTGGCTAGAATCTCTGCCTCTCATACGTGGAAGTGGGATAAGCACCACTAGTTTACGATCGATGCATTCTCCTTAAGTCATGTCCCATAGCGAGACTGCCTGACTGTCGTGTTTCCAGTCGATGCAGCCTGTTTCACAGCCGTGACGACCTGGATAAATATGTAGTCCGGCTTTCGGATTCCGTGAATATGGATCTACCTACAATAAAACACACAATAGGTAGGCAAGTCGAAGCGGAATTCACCCGACAGGTCTCGGATTTCATAGCGCCGGAAACGGGACGGCAGACGAGATTTCGGGATAGGTATTTTTCAGCAGCAACAGTAGGTAGCAGGATAAGGAGATTGAGATCATGCAATGCATCCATCCATCCAAGTCACACCCGTACGGATTACCAACCAGGGACAATCTCAATTTCATAAGGAAAAACCCCGGTTTGTCAATCTGTCTAGACTGTTCCGTTTATGCCATCGCGAGAAAGAAGTGGGCAAGTGAACCAACCCCACACCCTTTTTCTGGCTGTGCATGACACGTGCCCGTATGTATGCGGAAGACCGGAGACACGCGCGATTATTTATTTTATCTCACAGTGACGTTGTTTTGTCGTTTGACAGTCAAGTCGCCGTAGGTACTCCGTGCCAAGCACGACATTTGCGAGATTTTATGGTCAAATTCAGCGAGAGAAGTCAACATGGTTCTCTCACGACTAGTGTTGCATAAACGCAGCGTTTTTCGGAAAAACGCACGTTTAAAACGTGGGTCCATATAAACTGCGTTTCAAACGAATCGCACTTCGCCTTTACGACCACACAATTGACGAATTTATCAATCTAAATACATATTCTGGGTTTTTTTCACGTTCCCTATCCATTAAACCAATTTTTATCTTCTATCGAGTTGTGGTTATTGTTCTAGCCAGTCGTTGTGTGGGCGTTTTTGGGTGTCGACCGAAGGTTAGTCATCAAGGGCAAGTGGACCCAATATCACATGCCCCTGCCGACCCCACTTGTACGCAATCGAACGAAGAATTGTTTGCGCAGCCGTACAACTACGATAGAAGAAAAGCAATTGAAATATATATGTAGTCGTTTATACTGACGATGCCGATGCGTTGAATAAGTGTAAATCTGCGTTGACAATAGGTAGAACTACAAGTAGGTGGTGAATCTCGTCCCAGTGAGGTGCCCAGACAGTGGAAGACCTTGGACGTTCAAAAAAGGTGGGGATATTACAGAACAGTGGAGTACTATTGGGCGATTTATTGTGGGTCGTTACGTTTTTCCCAAAAACACGGTTTAAAACACGTTTTAAACGCGCGCTATTTCTTTCCGTTTTAAACAAAGTGCAACACTACTCACGACAGATTCTCTCGATCATCATCTCTCCCGATGCAAAGCGTAGCAAGGAATATTACGTACATTTTTCCAAGAAACCGTTGTGATTGATAAGCCACCTGGGGCTCTTATCTACCGTTTTAAGACGATGCGATTGGTCAGTTTGTGGCACGCATGTAATCAGAGCAGGAGCTGAGGCGGCAGCAGCTTCTTGAAACGCAAAAAACATGCGAACGGAAAGGGCCTTTGCATTAACGCGCCGAGGCAGGTACGGATTAGATAGAATTTGTGATGTACTTCGTAGCGTCATGATTATCCCATAAGAAGGTGCGAGCAACGGACGACATCGGCCGACTTCGTTGCTTTTCGTGGCTCGGATCCTTTGATAACCGACTCGACTATTCCGTATTTCATGCGCTTTTCCCCGTCCATCCCATTGCTAGCAGTTCACCGTCGTTGCTTTTCATCTTCTCTCTCTTGCTATGTATGTACTAACATGATACGTATGTAGTGTGTGTGCCGATTTGTTTAATAGGCGCCCGCGCCACTTCTTAACCTGGGTGACTATCTAATAGCATCTGTACTCCCGCGTCCTACGTTGAATCGCTCCATTTTGTTGTTTCGACTTTTTCTTCTCTCCTCTTCTCTTTTCTTTTCTCTCATCCTTTGAAGCTAAGGTTGGCTGTGCTCGTCTGGGCACAACTACGTTCGAAAAATAAATAAATAAAACATCACCTTGAGCCTCTCACGATATCATTCTTCGTCTTCTTCATCTCGCTGAAGATCGTATTCTTGCCCGCATAGAAAATGGACGAGACCGAGCCTTTGCTCGCGGACGTTCGTCTCCTCGATCCTCTCTTGAGGACCAGGGTCGACCAGAAGGACATCGTCGACTTCGACGCCGATGGCGATGATGAGAACCCAATTGAGTGGCCCAGGGCCTATAAATGGGGCATTGTCTCGTTGCTCTGCTGCATGACCTCCACGGTGTAAGAGTCATCGTGTATCACATCATACATATCGCGCAATTCGATCGCTGATTCACGCTTGCATCTAGGACTTTTACTTGCATCTCTGTCGTTCCAGTCGCAAGCCGCATCGTCTCCGATCTGGATGACGGCCGCGTGGATAAATCTGCCAGTGTGCTTCTCGTGACCATCTGGGAGCTGGGCGAGGCCGCTGGCCCCTTACTGATTGCGCCGCTGTCCGAGGTCTTCGGACGGTATCCTGTCATGAATGGCGCCAACATCCTCTTCATCTTCGCCACTGTCCTGGCGGCGTTGTCGCAGAGTACGTCCGTTTTTATCTTTGCTCGCGCCTTGACGGGCTTGGCCGTGGCGACGAACGTGTTGGGTCCGGCTATCGTGGGCGACATGTTCATCTCTGAGGAGCGAGGATCGGGCATCAGTATCATTGCCATGGCGCCGCTGCTCGGCGGCTCAATAGGACCGGCGATTGCGGGCGCTATTGCCGAGACAATGGGTTGGCGCTACGTTGTCTGGGCATCGGCGTGTCTTGCGCTCACATGCGAGATCCTCTTCTTCACCTTCTTCCGGGAGACGTACAAAGTGGCCATCCTACGACGAAGGGCTGCTAAATTGCGCAAGGAGACGGGAAACAAGAATTTGAGAACCATGTTTGACACTGACGACCAGAAGTCGAATTTGCGCAAGATCTGGGAATGCGCCGCCCGTCCCGTTAGTGTCCTGGCTGGATCAGGCGTCTTGCTCGCCTTGTCGCTCCACGGCGCCGTTATGTTTAGTTACTACTATGTGTGGTCTACCACATTTCCTGACGTTCTACAGCAGTTATACGGACTCTCGCCGGCTACGACTGGGCTCGCATTTGTCACCTTTAGTACATCATCCCCCCCTCCTTTTTTTTCCTTTTTTTTTCTCTCGTGAGCAAGTTATATATCTAACCGAATAGCAGGCATTGGTTCAATTTTCAGTCTCATTATTATGAACAACCTTCTCGACAAAATCTACATTAAACTCAAGAACCGCCACAAGGGCGTCGGAGCCGCCGAGTACCGACTTCCCTTGGCCATTGCCAGCGCATTTCTACTTCCCCTGGGCTTAAGTCTTTACGGCTGGGTGGCCCAGCTCCGTCCGCCGGTGGCAGTTCTCTTGTTAGTTACCGGCTTCATCGGCTTTGTATTGGTCCTCGTTCTCCTGCCCCTGAGCGCGTACGTCGTCGACGCCTTCGGATTGTATGCGGCTTCGGGAATGACGGCCGTCATCGTCATGCGCTGTCTCATGAGTACGGTCATACCGCTTACCGCGGACCCTCTGATCAGAAAGTTCGACTGGGGATTGGGCATGTCCCTCCTAGGCGGCGCAGGGCTCCTGCTTGCCCCTATTCCTATCTTGGTTTTTCTTTATGGCGCGAAATGGCGACAGTTATCGAGCTACACGAAAGATGAAGAGTGAAGATGAGACACTTTTGGGAGCGATACGCTGGAAAAATATTCGAAAATTAGTGTCAGGTTCTTGGCGAGTAGTGATGGTTGGATAGAAAGACCAAAGTCACATTTCGTTTGCATTTGTCTTGTTGGTGCATGGCGGCAGCGAATTATTGAGATGGTTCCATCGATCTTACCTGCGATTTAACCTATCTTTTGTTTATCGAAAATACGGAGTGTGGAAAATACGTATAGGCTGGCGTTTGATTCTCACAGGTATGGGTCGGCTTTTTATTGTCTTGTGTATGTCGCGAACTGGATCATGAAAATAAGATATCAAGTTGATCATGCCGGAGGTTGTTCATGCGTGCGGATTTCTCCTCGATCGAATCGGAATCGAAGTTGGGTTCTACTACTTTACCAAGACTGTGCGCGTCCTGCGCGTCATCGTTCTGCGCATTTCGTATGGATCCAGAATACGGATTACCTACAAGCATCCAATCGAAGAATTAGCCAGGTCGAACTACGGATTACATGACTCGGGTTGTACGCATTCTAGGACTCGGTTTTCATACCATTTTGCCTGGCTGGCTCTACAATGTACATAGCGCATTGTTTTCATCTACATACCTAGTAGATCCTCTAGAAGAATGGGCGATTTGTCGTCTATGGAGTGGAGTTCCTAGCGTTAAGGATAGGATACTAACCAGTCTCATGATCAATCCGACCTAGGCACGATACCATGAGAAACAGTTTTCTAAGAACAATGCGGGAGTAGGAAAACACAAACCTCACTACGGGAACTCATCAGATATGATAGAAAATTTGATTAAAACAGCCAGTGCAGCCCCCTACCTAGTAGGAATACCTACCTAGGTATTGTGGTATCATGACAATAATAATTGACACCCCCTTAAGTAATATTATAGGAAACAAATACATCAACAACATCGTGTCCTATTAACGCAGAACTCATTCGTAACATGGATGACATTACTCGGCCCCGCAACCTCATCAGCTGGGCGAATGATCAAGCCCTCATCACCGCGACTACCCGGTGACGGACCTCTCGCATAGCTATGCGATGTAGCCGGTTGCCGTTGTTCATTATCCCTGGGAAACGTACCAACATTCAGGGCAGACTGTGGCAAGCCGAGCTCGACGTCGTCCTTCGCGGCGGGCGTATCCTGATTCTGCGATGGGAATGGGTCGCCGCGACTCCCGCCGCTTCGTTCCAGACTGCTCAGCTGGAAACCCCGACTGTCGCATGTCCGGTTGGAAGGGTTGGAGCCGTGGGAGGGTCGGATCCTTTGGATCACGATCCTGAAGATGGGCCTGCACACGGCTACGCAGATGCATATCATGGTTACGGATTGCTCCACTGTGGACCATAGAAGAAGGGTAAAAGTGTCTCCTGCGTGAGTTGGGAGGTTCAGATTAAGGGGTCTCGGAGGAGAAAAGGAGGGGGGGGATGTACTTAGACCTTCTTCACTTCCCAGACCACCTACCGCCGTGGCTCGAACGATTCCACACGCCGCGGCACTTGGGGCAGGGGGGGTCAGGATTTTATGGTTCCCAAAGAAGCAATTGGGTTCGTCTAGAGATAGTCGTGGCAGGCACTTACATGATACCGAGACTCATGCTCGCGAGGATTACGATCTTCTCCTGCCGATTCATTTGCAGGCTCCAGATGAAAAACCAGGGCATGATCGCAAACAGAAAATCGACGGTGACCGTGGAACCTTCAGAGATACATTCTCAGCAGCGCTCATTCTGATTTGATTGAAACAGGATATCGTGGAAACACTTACTGGCGAGAACTTGCGACGGTGCAACGATGCTGATTTGGCAGAACCCCCCGGGGATACGATGATCCCAGAGAAACGGAATGGGCGTGCAACTATTACAGTACATCAATAGGAGTCCACGCGGCTCGACGTTAGGGTTTCCCACTGGAAAAGGGGGCTAATTTGGAAGGAGAGGAACGGCAGGTTACATACTATTCCAGAAAGAAGAGAATGGTTAGGACTACACGGACAAACGCTACGGCCATAGTTCGGGAGGAACAGATCTGCTCACCTGAAACCAGAAGGCTATTAAGACGCTGAGAGCGGAGCACATGACACACGTCATGGCAATCCATATCACGATCTTTTGCCAGCGCACTATCACCAGCCGCAGCAGAAATAGCCCCAGCGACCATTTGGCGATCGCCGTGCCAAGTACGGTAAACGTCTGCCCAATTGCTTCCCAGAGCGTGGCTTCGGCTATGATTCCTTCGTCACCGATGCTGGCCTTGCTCTGTCCAAATCCCAATGTCGCTGCTTTTGTGTAGAAGGCGACCATCAGCAACAAAGACAGCTATGATGGGGCAGCAGTCAGTCAGACTTCTCCGCTGGCGAAGTGTATCATGCCGTCGAATAGGTCAGGCCATGACGTACATATGCGACAATGAAGACATAGTCGTCGATGCTAAAGGCGGGCACGAGAACCAACCGAGTGTAAAGACGGAGGATGAAAAATATGGTCGTGATGCCAGTGAGCGCCCACATGGCGGGAATGCCTCTCACGGCTAAGCCTCCTATTGCCATTGTGACCGTGCTTCCGACAACGCTGGCTCAAATGAATGCCTGATATTGTGGCGCGTTCCAAACGATTGCGGAGTATCGAAGACGTCCCCGGAGAGCTATAGGTCGGCGTAGGATTTTCCGAATAAGGCACGCATCCCATTCGGAATATCGAGATGGTTCTGCCACCGTTCTTACATACACCGTCAGCTCTAGCCCCAACAAATGTCTAACTAGTACTCGCACACTACCTTGGATTTGCTTGTGACCGCAATGTCATTCGTCCAAGCTGGTCCGGAAGAACTCAAGGGGGGGGGGGGGGGGTTATTGGTCAAAGGTACCTTGCATTGACTCCGGTGGCTAGCTCGACCAAATGAGGCCGGACATACATGGTAGGTAGTCCCCCAATGCGCCGTTCCTCTTGTTCATCTGACTATCCACTAGGTAGGAATAGCACAAGAGTTTTCCATCATGCTATGTAATTACGAGTACACCCCATTGCAGCGGCAGTTTGTAGTCCGTGTTACTGAGTAAGGATAGCGGCACGGCTGGTTTGCCAGCGCGCTCGTAGTGGCGAGACTCCCAACTAGGTATGTATTTCGTAGTCATAGCGAAGCTAAGTATGTGTATGAAGGGCCCAAATCCGCGGCAAAAAGAGCTCTCAACTCATCACCATTGGGTGCGCTTGCTTGTCTCCAGAGAACGGATAATGCGACAGGAACAAACTCTCACAGTCGGTTGTATGATCGAGCGACATAGGCCATTAGACGGCGCTTGCTAACTGCTAGCCGTCGATTATAGCGGAATTCCGGCAGTAGGTAGGGGTGCGTGATCGGACAGCGTAATGCTCACTACTATTAGTTTCGTGGATGCTCTGAATAAGGAACGCATCATGTTTCTGGTTGATGATGAAGCTGCGAGTCAATCAAACATCTCATCGACAACATGTCCTATGATGTACCTAGGACAATAGGTGTGAATCGTTTCTTAACTTTGCTTCTGCTTGGTTCGGGACGCCTGAAATTGTACAATGACGGTTTGGAGTTGACGGTTCGCTTGCTCAAGCGCCGTGATGGTGTACCTAATCGTTCCAGCACCAAGCTCAGTTCGAACTTCGGACTCTTCAGTGTCTAAGAACGAATTCCGGCTCGACTCGATAACCAAATACCTACTTAGCATCACATTACACTAATCCGTATGTAGGCACCCTACCCGGATCACCATACATACCTGACATGTTGCAAACGGGCAGCCCCCGGCTTGGTCGGCGGGCAGAGTTGGAGCCTGGACGACACTCAAGCTAGTAAATTCGTACGCAGAATGCTAGGTAAAAGTAGTACGAAATAGTACGCAGGTGATCGATCAGCTCGCCGTGAATAGGTGGGGAGGTGCGGATGAGAGGCAATAAATAGGGGCTCACAAACCTGCCTACTTTTTGTCCCTACTCAATTCGATTCATAACCTCCGAGAGTCGAGACTGTTTGGCAATCTGATCGCGTACCAAAAGAGTCATATCACCACTCCATAATCTGTGGGTATGTAATCCGTACTTGAAAGCTGGAATCCGGATAGGCACATCAGAGGGGAAGCTTCACTCCTTTAAGCTTGATGTCATCTAGGTATCATAAACGGAGTCTGTGCCTATGGCTTCTGGGTACGGTGGTCTGGTACGGCTTCTGCGTAATATGTATTTTCTTGCGCGTCTATCTCGGCGCTTCTAACTTTCGGCACGGTAATCCGTAACCCGTCCTCTTAATCGCTTCTTGACTCGCCGGTCAATGACTCGCAATTATCTGTACCTACGGATTATCGTCAGTCAGCAGTCGGTTTGATTGATTGATTGATTGAGCCTCACTCGAGTCAATTCAGGCTTTTTGATAGGCCGACTTTTCCGTCGCCAAGCCGCCGTTGATCACAAGGGTTATTAGGACGTTAGGTAGGTAGCAGTACCTTAACAGCAACTTCAGTTGCTTGCGTTCAGCAACAAAGCTTTCAGTGGGTAGGTGTCTAGTGTTAGTCTTGACGTACGGATCACTCGCTGGGCCTAATGATTGCATAGGCTTAAGGGGAGGAAGCGGATTTAACATCGAATTACCTAGGTATACTAGTAATATGTTGTAACTGTCCACGTTACTGAAGACTTCATTGCGGTTTGCATCGTCAAGTATCATCAATATCTTCTCGTCCTTGGGTCGGTATCTGGCAATCTGATTTCTCCACATGTTTCTAGACTCCCCGTCGTCATATAGAGGGATGGCTAGCATCACATCGAGATTTGGGAGTTGTGGGTAGGTAATGCCGATTGCTTCTGGTCGATGTGGGCTTTCCGTCGTAGTACCTGGATGCAACTATTCGTCCAGGGGTACTCATCTACCCATACAGTACCGATCTCACATCGTCTCCTAGTATGTAGAGACTCGCCCGAGCGGCAGTGTAGTCGTCAGATGTGATATTTGTAATATCCTTTTGTCTCTGTGAAGACTGCAGCTTGGCTGATTGGCCGACTAGCTGGCAGGTAGACCAGCGGAGCTATTATCATCAAGATGGACGACACCAGGACTTTAACTTCAAGCAAAACCCGGGTCGATCACAAATGCCGGTCGATGGCCCCAAGCTATCGCCGGCCGAAGATGACATCAGGGCCTAACAGATCGGCGGCAGTCAACTAGGTGCCATAACAAGCTCAACTTCGTCGATCCGATCTATCGAACCAGCCCGAAAGGGTTGCACCGGCTAAAGCAGCAGCTTCAGCGCCAAGGCCCATCCGTAGACCGGCCAATGCACGAAGTAATGAAGCAGAGACAGCTCGCAGCTCAAAGAAGGCTCGTCCCGTCACTGGTCGATCGCCCTGGCTCAAATCTGAGACTCGATTACTCCAACTTTTTAAAAAGCCCGCTTCGACTTGCCCAGGCAGGCCATGTAGACAGGCTACCTAACCTTTGCGCCACGATCTGTCAGGATCTTGCATTCTGAGCTGGCATAGGTCACTTCACTTCCATAGCGCAGGATTTCGTAGCGGCCGACAAGTTAGGTACATAGTAATAAGCAATCCGTAGAAGGACTCTAGGTATCGTTAGCAGGTAGGTATGTAGATGGGTTTTGGAGCAGGTACTTCTGGAGATTTCGGCATTTGTTTGTGAAGTTGTGGCAGCCAATTGCAGAAAAGAGGTTAATACTCGCTACTACGGATTACAGGTAGGTAGCATGGAAGACAACACGAAGGAATAGGCAAAATAGATAATCCGTTCTTACCTAATAAAATACGGATTATACGGATTACGGAACACGGAGACAGAGAACGAGAACTCGCCGGTTGAATCGAACATGTATTCCGTCATCCGTACCTCCGTTCATCAGGTGACAAGTACAATAGCTACCTATGTACCTAGGTCTGTACCTAATGTATCGCGACGATGAAAATTGAGGAGTATCGCGGATATCTTCAATCAGAAAATGGTACTCTTCTAGACTACAGGCATATGTACGCGTCTTGGAATATGCGCAGCATTCAAATGAGACGGTTTTGAAAAGACAGGCAAGTTGTACGGAATACCCGGCAGGACGTCATGTCCCCTCACGCCATGACCCGTGTCTGCCCCACTTTAGTTCTCGGAATTGCTCGATTAGTGAGCACCGTGAACCCGAGTGAATCCGAAAATAGTGGGTCAAGGCACGGCATGCACTCAACTTATTATTAGCTATTAATCCGTATTACTCCGTGTACATACTCATAAGCAACAAAGGTGCACCTCCCTCAATCTGCGACTGGAATCGTGCTGACCAACTTGAAGAAAACAGCTTTGTACGGATTATTCGTAACAATTCGGAGTACGGTTCACATACGGAATACGGAATGCTCGTACACACACGATATTATAAGTTACTTACGGAATACGGGATAGACTGAGAGGGATTGATGAACTGGTCGCCAATAGGGGTTTAGTTTCATGGCCGGATCATCCGCGCTTCATCTCCCCTCCGTTCGGCGACCTTTCCGTTCTGCTCAGCTCTTGATCCGTCCAAAAAAGTTACAGCAAAAAGCAATCGGTAATCCGTAAACGGTCAAATTAAGATGAGACACCAGAAGAATTTATAAAAAAAATTTCCACTGTACGATAAACCGTACTCATACGAAATATTTCGTACATCGCGCTAATCAATCAAGCTGACCCCTAGTCCGTAATTTGTCAGGTCGACTCGATAAGGAATAATAGCTCATGTATGTAATCCGTACTATGTCTACAGTGGGCGTATGCAAGTAATGAGGCATGCAGAGACTTCATCACTCGGGCATATATCTTCCCGAGACTGATGCGATGCCGATTGATTATAGGTAGGTATTCCAAAAATAGCGAGACTGACGACCTCAGATTTCTAAGTAGGTATCTCGGCGATAAGATTGACGTAATCCGGGGAAAGAGGCCTGTACAAATATGTACGAAATACACCGTACCTAGTCCGGGTTGCTGTGCAGCTTCGAGAAGCTGTTGGAGTCCTTGATACTACCTATACCTACCAAGGAGTACCGTGCACGATAGGATGGAATCAATTCGTCCAGCCTCAGAACTGCAGGCAAGCACGTTGTCGTGACGCTACCGTAGGTACGGTACACTACTTCTCACCGGTATTCGTAGGGCGGCCTACGCCATCCGCTACCACACCACGCGATCCCGCATAGCGTAACGATGGGCGCTCCGATTCTGTAGACTTGTGTGGCCTAACGACTAGCGGCTTGGAAGCTCGGCCGAAAAGGACTGAGCCGCCATCGGCATCAGGTCGCGTGCGTACGTGTTACTCGTATCTACGTATACATACGGAATACACCTGCTAGAACTCGGATTTCTAATTCTACCTATCCACCGTTTCCGTACGAAATACTGAACACTGGACACTGATTTTTAATTATTCGACGATCGGACGGAATATAACCCGCACGAAGTAGGTATGTAGATCACTGATTACATATACCCAGACGACCTAGACAGTGCGGTATTGAATCACGGGCGAGGTCAACGCATGCGGCGGCATCTGTCCAGATTCGCGGAGATAACAACAGGAGTGGCCCATGATGCTTTCCGGACTTCAATGGCACCACGTATGGCTGTATGATTTCAACACGAATGCCCTCGGCCGAGACTTGATCTGAACAGCGTTTCATCCATTTCGTCACTGGCCAGCGGGTACGAGTAAATAATAGCTCCAAACAGCCCCTTAAAGCAGCAGGAAGGATGCCACGGAGAAGCCTTCAACTATAATAGTTACCGTCCGTTCGGCGATGATGCGGCCCAGTTTGTACGGAATAGGCAACTTCAATACAGCAATGTTGTTTAGTCTGCGATTTGGCGGCTCCAGTTCCCGCATCTTTTTGTGCTATGGGGGAACGTAACCGAGCATGAATCTTGCCGTAACGAGTTAGCCGAGCATATAGTTTTCCCGCTTGAAACAACCGCCATCTGGCCAAAACCTAAAGTACGAAGTATTTCGTACCTGCCTCACCAGGTTGTCCATGAGCTGTGTTGCTGCCTACCTCTCTCAACTGTAATCCGCACCTTCTGTGAAAGAATAGGTTTAGAATTCATGACCGACTAACTGACTGGGGGAAGGATCATGTCTGGGAAGGTAGGATTGACCATGTCCGGGTAGTAGTACTAGCAATCCCCCTTTTATGACTTTCATAAAGCCGGCGCGTGCAGACGTGCGTGAACATTTGTGACCTAAGCTCGAAACCTCACACCAAACCAAACTTCCTATCGCAGGAACACGGGACGGTGTCCGTCGAGCTGCTCACCGTTTAATGTTTGAGTCATGACCCAAGTCGAAGTTATCGCCGTATTTACGAGCTTTAAAGCCGAATATAGTCAAAAAGGATGGCGATCCCACCTGGAAGGGCCTTAGCCACGTTTTCGTTTCCTAGCAAAAAAAAAGAACGTCGGCCCCCGCGGCGTTCTGGCAGTCGTGTCTCCAGTAGATTCATCCAGCCGATCCCCGACACATCGCCTTTGTGCTTCCATGCCTATGATCCAGGCATAGATTCCACGTGGATTGCAAAGAACGGGCGAGACTCTGGTCTTTCTGGACATGATTCGTCTCTGTGTCGGCAGTTGACTAATCACCGACGAAGTAATTCATCTCCTACTTCGTAAATCTCGTATATAGCCAGGCACCCTTCGATCTAGGTATCCACTGTCATCTTCCGGCACTTGTGAGAGGAAGCCGCTTTGTTGGTGCTACAGAAGTGCTCTAAACCGCCATCATGTGGTCGCCGACGATACCGGGCACAGAAGGCCCGCGTCGGACAGAGTCCGAGCAGATGAATCTGTGGCATCGAGATGTTTCGGCCGTCGACGCAGGCTCACGACAAAATGCAGCCAAAGGTGCCGCAGCTGGCGGGCCCCTAAACGAGGGCGCACCCGTTGAAGGTACCTGGGGCGAGCGCGATGTCGGCGTTGTCCACCAAGAAGAAGCCCGAGAGCAGCTTGAAGAATTACGACGAGAGCTCACGAAGTTACACCAGCCAACGACTCACGACTCCCACGGCAGCCGCCGTTCTCGTCCGGCTACCTCGGCACAAGAAGAGAAGGAGATTCATGTTGCTGGCAGCATCAAATCCGAAGTTCACGACGGCGACGACGACGACGGCGATTTTAAGCTCGGGGAGTTTATGCGCGGCGGCAAGTTCGAGAAGCGCGCGGAGGACGGATCCCAGAAGAGAGTCGGTGTTGTTTATCGGAATCTTACTGTCAAGGGCGTTGGAAGTACCTCATCCTTTGTACGCACCCTTCCCGATGCTGTCATCGGCACCTTTGGGCCGGATCTATACAACAATATTACGAAACTCTTCCCTAGTCTGAGCTTTCGAAGACCTACATACCGGACGCTGATTCACGACTTCACCGGGTGCGTGCGTGATGGAGAAATGATGCTTGTTTTGGGACGGCCGGGATCCGGATGCTCCACCTTCCTGAAAACCATTGCCAATAACCGCGAGTCGTATGCCGCGGTCGAGGGTAACGTCTCCTACGGTGGTATTCCTGCTGAAAAACAAAAGGACTTGTACCGTGGTGAAGTCACCTACAACCCAGAAGATGACGTGCATCACGCTACCCTCACCGTCTGGCAGACACTAACCTTCGCCTTGCTTAACAAAACCAAAAAGGCCGCGGTTGACGATATACCGACGATCGCGAATGCCTTGATGAAAATGTTCGGCATTAGCCATACCAAACATACACTGGTTGGCAACGAGTACGTTCGTGGTGTCTCTGGTGGAGAGCGTAAGCGAGTTTCCATCGTCGAGACGTTGGCCTCCAAGTCAACAGTCATGGCATGGGATAACTCCACACGTGGTCTTGATGCTTCGACCGCCTTGGACTATGCTAGGTCTTTGAGAATTATGACTGATATTACCAATCGTACCACGCTTGTTACTTTGTACCAAGCAGGCGAGGGTATTTACAAGCTTATGGACAAGGTCTTGGTTCTTGACGAGGGACGCCAAATCTACTCAGGCCCTGCCAAAGAAGCTAAGCAGTATTTCATCGATCTGGGATACGAGTGTCCTGAGCAGCAAACGACGGCGGACTTCTTGACCGCAGTTACGGATCCTAAGGAGAGGCGGTTTAGGCCAGGCTTCGAAGGCAAGGCACCCCGAGGCGCTGAGGAACTAGAAAAGGCCTTCCGGAACTCCCCTAATTATCAACGACTTCTCGCTTCGACCCAAGAATACGAGGCATACCTACAGCAATCAGATTACTCAGACATGAAGCGGTTCGAGGGGGCTGTCCGGGAGAGCAAATCCCGCCACGTGAGCAAAAAGTCGCCATACACCGTCTCATTCCCACGCCAAGTCATGATCTGCACAAAACGCGAGTTCTGGCTGCGATTCGGTGATACCGAGACTCTCTGGACTAAACTCTTCGTCATTGTATCTAACGCCCTCATCATCGGCTCCATCTACTTCAATCAAACATTCTCTACCGAAGGCGCCTTCACCCGTGGCGGTACCTGCTTCTTCTCCATCGTCTTCCTCGGCTGGCTGCAACTCGCTGAGCTTATGAGCGCGGTCTCAGGTCGATCTGTGACCTCGCGGCAAAAGGATTACGCGTTTTACCGTCCGTCTGCAGTGTCCCTGGCTCGCGTGATCACAGATTTCCCTGTCCTATTTGTTCAGGTAGTGATATTCTGCCTTATCATGTACTTCATGACGAATCTGGATCGCGATGTTAGCAAGTTTTGGATCTATTTCTTATTCGTTTACACCACGACATTGATGGCGACGGCACTTTATCGAATGTTTGCTAGTATCTCTCCTGAGATCGATACTGCGGTTCGGTTTTCAGGTACGGCGTTGAACCTCCTGGTCATCTACACTGGATATATGATTCCGAAGATGCAGCTGCTTACTCGCTACATCTGGTTTGGCTGGCTTTACTGGGTCAATCCCTTGGCTTACAGTTTTGAGGCGGCTATTTCGAACGAACTCTCTGGACGTGTCATGGAGTGCTCCCCTGACCAACTCATCCCACGAGGACCAGGTGCCGACCCGAACTTCCAGGGATGCGCACTGCGCGGTGCAGCATTGAATTCTGTCCACGTCTCAGGCCACGACTACCTGGAGTCGGCGCTTGAGTACTCTCGCTCGAACCTATGGCGTAACTTTGGTGTGATTATTGCTTTCACCCTGCTCTACATAGCCATCACGGTTATTGCTACGGAGCTCATCAACTTCAATTCGGAGGGCGGCGGTGCTCTTATCTTCAAGAAGACCAACAAGACAAAGAAGCAGGCCGAGAAAGCAGCCGCGCCGGCTGACATTGAGCATAATGTCGAAAATGTATCATCAAAGGTGATTGGAGACACGACTCCTGAGGATGACGACAACTTGCAGCAGATCAGTGGCAGTGACTCAATCTTCACCTGGCGCGACGTCGAGTACACGGTGCCTTACCACGGAGGCGAACGCAAGTTATTGAACAACGTCAGCGGCTTCATCAAACCTGGAACTCTAGTTGCCCTGGTCGGTGCATCTGGTGCTGGTAAGACGACTCTCCTCCACACGTTGGCGCAGCGCCAGCGTATGGGAGTAGTCACCGGTGAAATGTTTGTCGATGGTCGACCCCTTGGTCCTGAGTTCCAGCGTGGTACAGGTTTCTGCTTACAAGGTGATCTTCATGATGGAACGCAAACGATTCGTGAAGCGATTGAATTCAGTGCGCTTCTTCGTCAAGACGCCAGCATTCCACGGGCTGAGAAATTGGCATATGTTGACACGGTCATTGGCCTCCTGGAGTTGCATGATCTCCAAGATGCCATTATCTCTTCTCTGGACGTTGAGGTTCGCAAGAGACTCACTATTGGTGTCGAGCTCGCAGCAAAGCCCTCTCTCTTGTTGTTCCTGGATGAACCGACTTCGGGTCTAGATGCTCAGTCTGCCTTCTCTGTTGTGGCTTTCCTCAAGAAGCTCACGCGCGCCGGTCAAGCTATCATCTGCACCATTCACCAGCCTAGCTCCGTCCTAATCCAGCAATTCGATATGGTCCTCGCCCTGAACCCTGGTGGAAACACTTTCTATTTTGGCCCCATTGGTCACAACGGTAAAGATGTCATTGACTACTTTGCGCAGAGAGGAGCTGTTGCTCCGCCGGGCAAGAACGTTGCAGAGTTCATCTTGGAGACTGCCTCACGTCCTCACACTCGGAAAGATGGTACAAAGATCGACTGGAACGAGGAGTGGCGGAACAGTGAACAGGCTCAAAAGGTTCTCGAGCAAATTGACGGGCTTAAGAGAGTTCGAAGCGCTGCTACCGTCCACAGTCATAGTGCGAAGAAGGGTGAATTCAAGGAATTTGCGGCGTCGACCTGGACCCAGACCGTCGAGTTGACGAAGCGAATGTTCCGGCAATACTGGCGTGACCCCTCCTATCTGTACGGAAAGCTCTTTGTTGCCGTCATCATCGGTCTCTTCAACGGTTTCACGTTCTGGAATCTCGGGTCTTCGGTCCAAGACCTTCAGAGCCGTCTGTTCACTAGCTTCTTGATCGTCGTCATCCCGCCCACCATCATCAACACCATTCTGCCCAAGTTCTATGCCAACATGGGCCTCTGGGAAACCCGTGAATACCCCTCCCGTATATACGGATGGGTCGCCTTCTGCACGGCTAACATCTTGGCGGAGATCCCGGCTGCTATTGTGTCGGGTACCCTATACTGGTTGTTCTGGTACTTGCCCACTGGCTTGCCGACCGAGGGCCCTGTTTCCGGATACGTTTATATCATGACTGTCCTTATGTTCCTGTTCATGAGCAGTTGGGGTCAATGGATCTGCGCATTCGCGCCCAGTTTCACCGTCATCGCGAACGTAAGTCGTCGTCGAGTCCCAATAGGGGCGCATGCCCATCTGCCCGAGTCACCACTAACTCATCACGTATAGGTCCTTCCTTTCTTCCTCGTGATCTTCAGTCTTTTCAACGGTGTGGTCCAGCCCTTCCGCATGCTTCCCGTCTTCTGGCGCTCTTGGATCTACTATGCGAACCCGAGTACGTACTGGATCGGCGGTGTCCTCGGCGCAACTCTCAGCGGCACCCCCGTCAGGTGTGACTTCGCCGAGACCGCTCGCTTCAACACGCCCTCGAACATGACGTGCCAGGACTACGCGGGTGCCTTCGTGAACTCGTTCGGTGGATATCTCGTCAACCCCGACGCGAGAACCGATTGCCAGTACTGCCCTTACAAGGTCGGAGATGAGTACCTGGCCACACTGAACATCGGTGCCAACCAGCACTGGCGCAGTAAGTCGTCGCCCTGCCAAGCCGTTCTGCACACCTTGAACTAACAAAATCGTTATCAGACTTCGGTATCTTCCTCACCTTCTGCGTCTCCAACTGGGCCCTCGTATACTTCTTCGTCTACACGATCCGCATCCGATCCTGGAAGTTCGGTTTCGGATACATCATGGGCGCGTTCAACGGATTGAAGAACCTGATATTTAAGAAGGAGAAGAGCAACCCTACCACGGTGAACGACTCGTGAAAAACGAACGTTTTAGTCATGACTTTTGGACAGTTGGAGTACGAAGATATTTTAGATCTCTGTCCAGGAAAAGATCCAACACCTATTTATAGAAGGAACATAATAATGGCGATGCTAACAAGCGAAGTATATATATTTTTTTAGATAGAGCATATTAATGGGTCTTTGAATAGACGATTTACGGCTCTTTCTTATAACAAGCCAAGTCAGTTTACAAGTCAATTAAGTTACGCCGTCGGTCCGGCGCGGCGAGGGCCGACATCATATCGCATCGCATCACAACCCGTCACATCCGTACAGTATTAGAAAGTATTATAGCACCGGGCTGATCCTTGTTGTTCCGAAACTGTCTCGATTCATTGTGATAGGACACTGTGACAACAGACTCACGAAGGGGTCTTTTTCGATCCCCTTCCCAACTTGAGACGGTGGTATATAATACGTAATTGTAGAAAAGACTACCACGTACGACCATACCCACTGGAGAACTCGGGATCCCGTCCGCTCTCCCATAGATAAGCCGGTGAGGGCCAGATTAGTAGTTGGGTCGGTGACGACCAGCGAATCCCTGGTGTTGTACGTTTTTTTTCTTTTTCTTACTTTTTTGTGTCCCTTTTTTTCCCTTTACCCAATTTACATTTTTTTTTTCCTTCATGGTAATTGAGGATAACGTTTGATCAGTGACTTGATTGATTCATGCACCCAGTTACGACTAAGTAGGTAGAGAAGACGACGAGGATCTAGATCGATCCTACCGAGTCAAACCACCTACGCTAGAACGACTCCTTTACGAGTACATTTTCACCCCATCCAATCTACGCCCGGAAATAAAGAAAAAGGAAGCAAGTCAATAGACATTATCTCGGAATCTATTCTTGTATGTATGCGGTGTCGTTCGGGGCATATCATACCTGGTGGTATCTAACGTAACCCTTACTCCCTGCCTGCGAGAGAAAAAAAAAACGGCCTTTTGTGTTTTGCCCTCTGTCTACGAACAAAAAAGATCAGGCGGGTTCGGCAGTAAAGCAGCAAATGAAAACACGGAAAACACCACCAATCAACATCGTCATTGACGCACGAGCCCTCCTGAATCGGCCACCTTCCCCTATCATCCTCTCCTCCGCTTCATCCTCCCATTTGTTCTTCTCCCCCTCTAGACCATGGGCTTCCTACATCCCATCCTCGAAAAACTTGATCAGCGTCCTCGCGCCGGAGATACCCAGGCCCATGAACGGGTAGCAGATGTACACCGGATCGTTCTTTGTGCCAAACTTCTCGCGGAACTCGCTCTTCGCGCCCAGGCCTAGCTGCTTTGCCACCGTTTTGTACGTGTGGCTCAGTATCTTGGCCTTGAGGCCGTTGAGGTTATGACCGATCTCCAGCTCTTCCATGGCGCCAGCACCGAACGTGACGTTGCGAATGCCCGAGGATTGCAGCAGGCGGAGAGACTGCGAGATGAGAGCTTCGATAGTACCGGATGGAGAACCGGGGAAGTCAAGCGCAAACTTGATCTGGAAGCCGTTCTTTGGCGACAAACGATGCAAGATAACGAGACCAGCAATCTCGCCCTGCTTGTCTTCGGCCCACAAATATCGACGGTGCGGGATCGAGATCCAAGGTCTCACATCTGTCATGTGCACTTGTTTCTTTCCCTTCCGTTTGTCTTTCCAATCCTGGATGCGCTTGTCGCATCTCTCTCGGACATGGTCGGGGACAGGTTCGCCAAGTGCCGTCGAATAGATCTTGACGTCCGCATTCTTGGCCTGGCGTTCTTTCTTGGCAACCTGCAGGGCATTCAGGGTATCAACACGTTCCTCTGCCACTGCTGTGAGAGATCTCCAACCAAGCTTGGTGCCTAAAATCTCCTCAACTTGAGTCGACACAAGAAGCCAGATGGGACGCACATCTTTTCTCTTCTTGATGTAACGAAGAAAAGAGCTGATGACACTTGCGTACTGGCGTGGATCGCATAGAGGATCGCCCATGATCAGAGCAAACCCGTTTTCCTCGGCATAACCGACCGCAGCACCGGTTACTGGATCCCGCCAGACGTTATAGCAATCGTCTAGCCATGAAGTATTGGTAGCATCGCCATAATTGCAAATGAGCTCTTCAAGGTCAGGTGGCTGCGTGTCTTTATGTTTCTGGCTAAACGCATAGGTGACTGTGTCTGCTTCAGGGAATGGCAGTCTGTCAGTGGCCGTGGGCTTGGCGGGCAATGATTTCGGGTCGCGAGGGAACAATGAAGCATTGCGAACGTCGCCCAATTTGAGCATGAGGAAGAGGATTCTCTCTAAGCCAATACCGCATCCAGCATGGGGAGGGGCGCCCCATTCAAAAGCCTGGACGTATTCTTCCATTGTGTTTGGGTCCACGCCGGCCTTTGTCATCCTCTCAATCAAGACCTTCGGGTCATTGATTCTCTGGCCACCAGTTGCAATTTCCTGACCTCTAAGGAAGACATCGAATGAATTTGTCCAAGTGTCCTTGTATTCGTCGAGATGAGTATAGAACGGTCGGGCCGCAGCAGGGAACTTGTCCAGAATGAAATAATCTGTGCCATACTTGTCTTTGACTAGTTGTCCAAGTCGGATCTCGGCGCGTGTGGAAAGGTCCTCCGTCTCCGAGGCTGATCGTCCATTTTCATCAACCCACCAAGAGCTGTTCAAAAGCCTAATGGCCTCATCGAACTTCAGAATAGGGGTTTCCTCTAGCCAAACAAGATCCTCGTGAGGAAACTTCCTTTTCACATTGTCGATCTCGTTGCGATACTTGCTGTAGATCTCTTCAAAGATCGCCTTGAGCAGTTTATCAACTGTGTGCACGACTTCGTAATAATCATTAATGATAGTCATCTCGAGATCTAAGCCCGTATACTCCGTGAGGTGGCGGGGCGTATTACTGTCCTCGGCTCTGAACACGGGTCCAATTTCGTACACGCGGCCAAGGTCAGCCGAAATGGCCATTTGCTTGGCCAACTGCGGGCTTTGAGCCAGGTACGCAGTTCTTCCAAAATAATGAACTGGGAAAACCGATGCGCCGGATTCAGTCGCGGCCGGCTGAAGTTTGGGAGTCTGAATCTCAATGAATCCTTCCTCGTCTAGCACAGACCGAAAAACGTTGCAGACGCGGGCGCGGATGCGAAATATGCTCTGCATGGCGGGAGTGCGTAAAAAGACGACTCGGTTGGCGGTTCGAACACGATTTGATACCATCAGCTGGTTCTCATGTGTCTGTTCGTTCTCCTCCATCTGTTCCATTGCAAAAGCATCAATGCACAGTGGGTTTTCCACGGAAACCAGAACGTGCATTCGGTCGATAACGAGTTCCAGATTGTGAAAGGTACAAGAGCGTATACGTTCGGGTGGCGTTCGCAGTCTGCCATGGACAAGCACAATGGTTTCCGCGTACAAGTGCTCGGCCCAACGGACGAACTGCTCCGATACGATGCCTTCATTGTATTCAAGCACTGCTTGGATCGTATCTGTCGCCAGGCGTAGGATGATGAAAGCCAGCTTAGAACTGACGTTTCGCGTGTGGTGAATTCGAGCGATAAAGGTAACAGTGTCGCCCGTGATGCTAGTGCTCAGTTGGGATAGATATTCGGCGGGCAACAAGCCAGGGCAATATGAGGCCATAGTGCCATAGTTTCCGCTTATCTGGGGTCCATCAAGAGAGCGGGCGATATCTTCTTCCTCACGGCGCTTCGCCTGGATGGACAATCGCTCTTCCTGGGCCGACAGGCGCTTTTCTCTCTTTCTGTACAAGGACTGGAGGTACTTCTGGTCACCGTCGTAATCGTGTTCTAACGCGTCGAGATCGCCTACTCGGAGCTTCGTGATGCGTTTTCTTGCGGTAGACTGACAAATGATCCGATTCAGGAAGAGGATCGGGCGCTTGAGTGTTCCCGGCATCGTGGCACGTGCCGCAGTGCTTGGGCACTGCTCCCTTTAGCGCTCAAGAGCAGGATTGCGCGAACAGGTCGCGATCAGATAGATCCTACTGAGATCTCCAACGGGTATGTTGGGTTAATTTATCTTCTGAGAAAAAAAAACAGCGGAGTGATGATGTGCGCAAAAGGTAGGATGTTGACAGAGCTGGCTGGCAAGGCAAGCTGAGTTGCGCGCCAGATTAGAACTAAGGTTGTTTGTGCAGGTCGGTTGGTTGTAAGGTGGGAGATGTGCTGCGCGCCGGGAAGTGGGAATGAGGGAAGTTTGGAGTGGAAGTTGTCGGACTGGTGAGGCGTGGAAGAAGTAAAGAGGGTCGGTTACTGTGTTGTGTAGACAGAAGGGGCGCCCTCTCGGTATATCATTCCTGGGAAGTCACGGCGGTCGCACAGTACCAGTAGTCCGACCTGAGCATGCCTAGGCAGGTACCGGTCACCAGATCTCTCCGTCGTGCCTTCTTGCCCTTAGCTTTTTTTGGTCATTTTTCCAATGCATTGACTTAGGTATTTTCTCCGACATTCCGTTTACCTACCTACATATTCTCTTGTACCTGGTGACAGCTGACAGCACCGACCCCTTCACCAAATGGAACACAATATTCCGTAATACCGGACTACGTATTCGCGTGCATTTACGTGCTTCACCAAGTATCTTCTACCTACCGGATATAAATGAGTGAACCTTACAAATGGTGTTGCCTCAGGGTTTTTCATGACAGTCGTCGAATCGATTGAACAGAATAGAGATGGATGGGAAGCCATCAGAGCATCACAGAGGAGGAATGATGACATTGATACCTTATCATCGCGTGGAATTGATCCCCGGCCCGCTGTGGAGCACCTACATATGCCGGGGGCACTGGGGGGCTTTAAAACGGAGCCAATCACAACTAAAATCCCGCCCTAGATGCTTCCCGTTCAGGCAATTGCCGCTGAAACCCCATTTCTTGGTCCAGCCAAGGTGATGACATCATCCGATTCACCCTGTCACAAGTAAATGTACAAGTACTTCGTACCCACGAAAGAGAGAGAGAGAGACAGAGAGAGACAGCGAGAACTCGCAAGAACCATCTCGCCCCTTCTCCGATGCACAGCGAGATTCACTATCACAGTCCAATTCATGGCAAAATTCATGTGCGACAGTTTCGGTCATCGAGCTGCAGTCGCCACGTCATTTTCTCAGCCACGTCTCAAAGCTGCTGCGATTGCTGTGCCACAAATGACATCTGCCTCGGCGACTCTGATTCACTTCTTTTTATTTTTATATTGTGAACTGGTAGATTGGTAGAATCTGGTTGTAACCAGAACGAGGAGCCATTGGTCGATCCCATCTCTTCTGTTCCTGCATGTCTCTTTTTGCATTCTTGGTCGGAATCGCTCACTGAATGAACAAAAGGCTTATCGCAACGACTTGTGGCACGCATAGGATTCCCTACAGAGGACATCCATTCAGCTGTCTTAACCCACCCGGCATGGCGCTGTCGTATATTCTAGATGTTACTCTCGATATAGTCGTAATCCATGGTGATTACATCATGTTACTCGATGACCAACCAAGTGCTACTAAAGGGACCATCTCAGGACATCCGGGTCGATATAGAAGACACGATGGTAGTCTGCTAGTCCTCAGGGATCAGAAACATCGAAAGGGGTGTAATCCTAATTAGACCCATACATGTATGCAAAAGGATGTGGAATTACAATCCCCGTTTTCAGCATGCGGTATCCAGCATTACCTGTGTAGTAGTTGAAACCCAACGAGATATAGCGGCGCGTCCCGCAGGGTTGACTCCAAACCAGTTACTCGTATCATCGCACATTGCTCCCTTATTGCGAAACAGGCTTGACATTCATAAACAGAGCTGGCATGACCCAGTTAGCATCGAAGGCTTGCTGACGCTCCATCCAGTCGCGACTCTCATTATCCATGCTGATGTCGAAGTTGAAGATCATTTTCGCGAGGATCAGACGCATCTCGGCATATGCCAGGCTGTGACAATAATGTTAGAATGGGATATGTCGGCACGCAATGCTGATTTTTTTCCCAACGTCTTCGCAGCAAGACTTGATGTTGGAGAGGGAAATAGGGGTAGGGTGGGGTCTTCACATACTTTCGACCAATGCAGCTTCGGGGCCCGACGCTGAACGGCTGCATCGCATCTATGAAAATTCAAAGATTAGTCGTCGCAATTTGATAGGCAGGCAAATTGGGGGACCCGGATCTCGGATGTGGTCTAGATCTGGTTCTTCGACGCCAGACAGGCCGTTGCATAAAAGGGAGGGAGCTCAGCTTACCAAGCTGGTCGCTTTTGTACTTGGAATCGCCCAACCATCGCTCGGGCGCGAAGGTGTAGGGCTCCGTCCATAAGCGCTTGTCGTGGTTGACAGCCCACTGGTAAACGGATACGATGGTCTGTTTCGAGGGCGATTCAGTCAGTCGCAATGATCAGAGAATCTTTCCATGCGCCGTCTTATAGGTTCTGCTCTGGCAGCTGACGGATGCAGTTCACTTACATCCGGCGGCACATACATGCCGTCAATTATGGTTCCTCCTTCACCCACGTATCGGGGAAGCCCAGATGAGATAGGCGGATAACGGCGAAGCGTCTCGTTCAAAACAGCTAGCATCTGCAGATCAAACAGTCAGTCACTGCCATACTCTCAATTCAAAGGCTGGGCTGGACGTATGCGACTCGAGTCGAAGCACGGGACTTGCGGAAAAATGTGGAAATCGCGTCCACGAACGGGGAGTGCGCCACTCACATAGGAAAGATTGCTGACGCTGGTCAACGTGATCTCGTCGCTACTCTTGAAAGTAGCCCGCACTTCTCTCTCCAGCTTCTTCAGAATTTCGGGGTATGTTGCGAGGAAATACGTAGTACCAGCTAGTAGAGTAGCCGATGTCTCGGAACCAGCCAGAATCAAGAACCTAGCATTCATAGCCAAGCGGAGCTGGCTCATGCCGAGTTCGTGTCTCTTGCTGATCAGCCCGTCTAGGAAGTCAGGGCGCGAACCACTCTCCATGCGCTGGCCGACCTTCTGATAAACAATGTTGCGGTTCTGGTCCTCCGCCAGAAGACCAGTCTTGCTGAGCCAGATCATGGGCGTCTGGAAGCCTAGCCGGCACAGGGCCTGGACTGCACTGAGTTGTTGGAGCGCTTTCGAGATGAGGTGCACCCAGAAGTGGTTATCGGGCTTCACGAGGCATTCAAAGCCGCCCTTGACGCCAAAGCTAAGGTCGCCGATGAGATCGAATGTCGTCCAGTTGTACCACTCCTGGAGATCCTGGCGGCTGTTCTTCTCCGTTGCTTCTCGCAGGCGCGTGATGAGTAGGTCCACATATGAGCCAATAATAGGCTCCTGATCACGCATGGAGCGTTCGCTAAACCCGTGCGAAAGGTGGCGTCGCAACATGCTGTGTTCCTGGCGATCAGCATCGAAGATGGACGTAGGGAGATGAGGGAACATTCTGTAGAACCCGGAGAACTTTGGCAGTTCGGCCTGGTTTGCTTTCCGGTGCCCGTATATATCGTGCCAGGCACCGGGGGTCGCGAAGGCCAGCTCGTTGGGCGCAACGCGAACGACTGGGCCGTATTTCTTGTGTAGATCGGCGACGTGAAAGGGCAGTCTGCCTGCTACATGGTATCTCTCGCGGGGGAAGATCGACATGCGATGAAAGAGAGGGCCGGGGACTTTCCGAAGCGGATGCAAGAAAACATTGTAGATGCAGCCCCATATGATGTATACGATGCCCTGCGTTCAGGTTACTTTCGTCCGTCCGCGTCGATTGCTCCTTCAAGGGGAAGACTTACAAGCTCCAACCCGATACGGGCCAGCTCAAACATGCTGAACATCGTGTCTACTTTAGTAATGAGCGATGGAGATGTGTTCAAACTATGCGGAGGGGCAATCTTCAGCTAAGACTAACAACGTAGATCATCTCGTTGAAGGGCGAGATCCCTCGCGCCCTCTATATAATACCTACTGTCCTGACCCCTCCTGCATACGTAATTGTAGCTAGGTAGAATCGAACAGCCTGCCACGAGCGACTGAGTCAGTGACGAGAGTGACGAGAGTAACAATGACGATTGATAGGAATGTACGGCGTACCTATTGTACATAATTCGTTAGTACTGCGGATTAGTAGTACCCAGGTTAACGGGTTGCTAGTGAACTCTACCTAGACCTAAGCTCAACCGCCCGGTCTTAACGGCGCTCTCGACGAAGCGCGAACATGTATGTAGGTATGAGCTAACAATAGGCAGAATGATGTATCTAGGACACATCATTCGCTTTGGTTGGATTCATCCAGGCCTTTTCGTAGGTGAACTTGCACCTGTCACGAGAAGCTTTTGTAAGCAAGATACTCAATCGACTGCTAAGAATAGCTCGAATATGTCATGTAAAGCATCCATGAGACCCTGGCGATCTGATGCGTATGGTTCTGGACGTGTTGAATCTCTTGCTGCGAAGTTCGAACTGTCATACCCCGAAGGCAACTCGGACTACCTGATCCGCACGCTACTTCTCGTAAGGAAGCGATGGCACTCTTCGCCCCGTCTGTCGTCGGTATATTATCATGATACCTAGTGTGTATTTAATCTCTGTACGAAGTACGCTAGGTTTTGGAGTTTGCGGATCAAGCCTGCGGCGAATGGCGAGGCATCGCTGTGAAGTCGGCATCGCGTAGAAGTCCTCCTTCTGCGTAGGGCGACGCCATATTCGATAAGCACAGGCTTTTCAGGCCGTTTAGCAGTCCTTACCCACCAATTCGCGAGGATTGGAAAGGGAGCTGCCGAGATACACATGGTGGTGAATTCTGTGATTCGTACCGAGCCTGAGCTGTCGCCCTACGAGGCATCTCATGACTCAGTCATTCCAGATTAGCATTTACATAGCTTCTAGGGCACGGGTTGATAGGTACCTAGGTACCTACGTTGCAGCAGGAATCTGTGCCGCCAAGCCAGCTATCGTCCGGGCATTTTGAATCAGGATCTACCCGTCAGTTTGGGCGTAGGGCTACCCTCACAAGCTCGGCCTTCGGTCTCAACCCTCGCTCTTCGGACTCACGGACGCGACCTATTACGATATTAATAGGAGTACCTAACAGAATCCGTCGCTGACGCGCATATCGAAAGTGCGGATTAACGAATGCGATCAGAAGCCATTGGCTTCAGACAGTTCTGTTTCCAGCGATTCTGATGATGGGTTCCTGGCGCCTCCTGTACCCCGCTCTAACCGCTGGAGAATGAATCTTCTCCTCGGATACGTGGAAGCGACGGGTTCGATACAGCATCTGTAAAGGTCGTCGGTACCTGTATGGAAGGAGAACCTTCATGTGTTTAATGCGAGGTATTGACGTCGATACAACCGAGACAGCTTGGGCCGCAAGCATCGACTCTGATGATGTATGCGAGGCACGTATTGGCCACAAGTGCAACACGTCCGTCACGTACCATATCTAAGGTCCAGACTATTTTTCAACACTTTGAGGGCCTTATACGTGACCGCTGTAGCCGAACTCGTGATGGCATCTGGAAAGGCTAAGCTTTTCCAGCAAAGGGTGTCAATACGAGATAGGCCCACGCGGGTTCTCACCTATTTTTGTGCCCTTCAGAATCTTCTGTCAGGTCCTCCCTTCATATCTCATCCAACTGAGAGGAATGAGCCGGTGACCTGTTGGTATCGGCCAATCCGGAAACAAGGCCCGTTAGCAGGATTTGCAAGCTCGCGTGCCTCGAAATTGAGCAGTTCCCGGTTCACATCTGTTAGGGATGTGCGATTTTTCCAAGGCGCGATAAGTCCTCAGCCATGTTTTTCTCCCAAGCAGTGCTGAGCGGTGAAGTCTAATAATCGATCTGGTCGTCCTCAAATCGCATGTGGTTACATCCGCCTTTCATCGTTTCATGGTATCGCTTCCGCTTCCACCATCGCATCGTTCTCAGCAGAACGTCATGCGAGAAGACCAGTGGTACGCATGGCAATCTGTCTGTATTCGCGATAGACGTGAGGAATTAAAGCCAATCGCAATACCTATACCTCGTTATTTGCGCTAGGCTATAAGTATCACAGCCCGTTGCTAGAGCCGGTAGCTGCTGCGTCTTCCCTAATCCTCGCGACGCCCTCACTGCTGTAGGTGCGAGAGGGTGTGAGCGGCAACCAATAGCCCTGTTGGACACTGCCCATCACGGCTTCTCCGGGATGAAATCAACCTTCAGCTGTTGTGTTATCGGTTGGCCGTGTGCTATTGAGGAATTGTGAATGACAGTCGCAAGAACTGTCGCTGTCTGGCGGTTGGGGGGCATGGTAAATAGTGTGAACACGTGAACACGCGGCACGCCAGGTGAATCGAAAAGAGTCACGCAGAGAAGAAAAAGGGGAAAGGCAAGAGAAAGTAGAATAATATGTATCCTCGTGGATGTTCTAGTATAGTAATACCATCCCTTGAGCTAATGAGAGGACCAGGATATTCATACCTGTCGACGGCGAAACTGACTACTTATCAAGACTCAAGGGCATCGTGACGGTTTATTAGTCCGAGAGACAATGGTTTGAGTCTCTATTTCGCTCACCTAGGTACTTAAATAACTGGGAAACGGCATGTTTCCTTGAAATCATGGGCTTCCAGACTGGTAAGCCAGGAAAACTGAGGTCGACATATGAATCAGATTGATGAGCTGGACGACGGACTGTGAATTTCTTCTGACGACAAGACTCTGACTTTGTGGACTGGCTAGTGGCTGGAAGATCATGCTACGCCCCCGGTTTGTGTGGCTGAGATCCACTTGAGCTTCGACAGATAACGAATCAGAACAGAGATACGCCCCCATGCTATGCCTAAACAGGGTAAGGGGTCCATCCACCACCTAGCGCGACCCGATCTCAGCACGTGCATCGGGGAATTAATGATGGGGCTTGCGGGGTGTTCGTTTTGGCGGGGTTTTCTTCCTCAACTTCTTCTCCCTTCACATCTTCGCATGGCCGATATGCTCTCTCTGGAGTCTGGAGTCTCGTAAACACCGGTGGATGCTCCAAGTTCGAACGTGCTAACGCTCAACTACCTACCAATTGAACATTGGCTTTGCATTCGATTGGCGAGCTCTATAAAATCGCTTTCCGTATCGAGACGGATTGCCTCGGCGGATGGAACTACGAAATATTCCGTACTTGTCCACCGCCTCTTTCCGATGACTCGATGACTCAAGCAACGACGAGCACTGAGGCCGCATTTTCGGTGACCATCATGGAAACGACGATAGGTACCGAGTACATGGTATGGTTGACGGCGCGGAGTCAGAACACTTGAAGCCACCGACACGACAACATCCAGCAACACCTGTGACGCTAACCGTGACGATATCGGCGCCGTCAGTCCATAATTGGAAGACCCCGATGTATGGTCGCCGACCAAAAACACCTATCGTCGTTGGCTGGACGACTACCTATATTCTTGCCACCCAAGTCGATATCCTCACTGGATCCATGAGTACTTGCTATTTCCCTAGCTCCAGTCAGACATGGGACTGTTCGATCATCATCTCGCTGCGTCAATCGGCTCGTGATAAGACGACCAGGTGCCGAAATTCAGACATGATTCTGGAATCATTGAGCTTGAATCTTGGTCGTGGACGTTCAGAACGGCCTATCGAGGTCGTTTCAACAATCCCACGATTCACTAGAGACCATGGGTAGCGCAATGCTCGTCCTCTTAGAAAAAAAGCATTGGTGTGTTTTGTGAGAGACGACACGACACTCGTTTGGAGGCCGAAGCGTTCACAGGTATGCGAGCCACCAGTGAAGAACCTTGTTCGACTTGAAAATCAGGGCAATTGAACTGCTGTGGTTTGGTTCTGCCATGATACGGACCCGATTTCGTGACATTTTTTCCGGCGTGGAAGCAGCAAGCTGACAAGACGTGTCATGGCCGCAAGCTTAACTGGGTTCAGGTTCTCTTAATAATGAAGATGATGCGAGCTATAGGCGATCTTCAATGGCGACACCGTGATTTTATTGAGACTGCAACCAAGAGGACCGTGGACCAGACGATGACAGCGGGAATAATTACCTGCATTCAAGAGATGCAATCACGAACTTGACAAGGATGAAGTTCAAGGATAACTAATCAGAGAGCATTGCGACATCAACAGTCTCGGAGAACGACAGTTTCTAGAAAACGCGAACGGGAACGCCAGGTCGGCGCATCTGATGGTACCTATAATCTGGCATGTGGTAGTGACGTCATCCCGCTATGCTGTAATACGACTCGGCTGCAGTCACGGGCTGAATGTTTGATATTCCGCAGGTTCAAAGACGTCAGAAGGCATGCCTACCACTTTTCAATGCTATACGTCGGTTCTACCGTCTTTCAACTACATCCTGCCTACTGCCAAGTCGTTGGCCAGGAATGAACTGTCTTGAATTGGACTTTCCTCGGTCGAGGTTGACATCGAGAGACCTTTACGTCCTTACATTCCACATACTGACAGAAGTCCTGACAGAAACACCATCACAATTAAATGGCCTGGCTGGGAGGTTCTACAGCAAGACGATTGCTCAAACAGTCCTTTCACCGCCTTCATCCGCGTCGAGAACCGCGCCGGCTTGAATCTTTAGTCGCGCTTGCCTGTTATTTCATTAGCTGGCGTCTTATCATTACTCTCCCAAGTTCCGTCGCCGATTATCGATGCGCTTGATCACCATTCATACAGTATAATAGGTAGGCATTAACAGTCCAACTACCAGCATGGCTGGACCCAGCCTTATCACGGAGACCAACGCCCTAGAATGTCCCGGTGCCCCTGAATATGGCGATGCCGTCACCTCCGCGAGACGCAGGTCTATGATCAAGAGCCCGCTTGAGGATCTACCAGGGTTACCACCGTTGGAATACAATTTGATGGACCACAAGAAGAAGCTCTTCATCGTGTCTGGTCTCCTTATATCTGAGGGCAGCTTGCTACCCATTGCACTGTTCTACCCTCTCTGGTATGGCACGACATTACGGCATGGAATCAGTGAGTATAATAGAAGACATCCTATCATCTCCTACACTCTATCCAGTACCGCAGTCAGTCGGAGATAAAAAAGTATGCTAACACCAATTGTCCAGTATTCGCCATAATTACGTCCTTCTTCGGTCTCGTGTCGGGTCTTGAGTTCGCGCATCGATCATGGCGACTGATACATAAGAACGACAAGTACCGACCGCTTGATGGGAAGCGCTGGCGCTTCGACTTCACGCATTGGACGCTATCAATCTGCTACACGGTGATGACGGGCATACTTATTGGGGCGTCCATCCCTCGCGAGCCGTTGGTCCGGCCCCTGGCCATGCCGGTTCCCCTCTTTTTCATCGGCGCCGGCATGCTCTGCATAGTCACAGGCGCCATGTCTGCTCTCGGAATGCGAACGGCGTGCAAGGTCAGCTCTGCTCCGAAAGGCACACCTCAGCCACCCTACGTCCTGACTGCCGTTGAGGATGTGGTCGGTGTTGATGGCGGTGGCGCTCGTCCCTTTCGCCGTCGGTTGCTGGAGAGATACAAAGTGAGCAAAGAATTCAGACGACTCATAGCGGAACTGAATTGGTTCTGGGGGATCGGCTCGGTGGTCAGCGGAGTCGGCACACTCGCTCTTGTCTGGCTAATTCCGCAACAGGAGGTTGCCTATGGCGTCGGTGAGCTTTCTTGAGACATCCCAGCATGCGAACGTCCCGTTTCTTCTTCAGTATTCGCTAACAAGAAAAAAACAGGATGGGGAGAGCCCGTGATATTTTTCGTGATCTGGACGTGGGCCACGATCATATGGATCCGGCGAGGCCTGGCGAGAGAGAAGAAGCTGTGGGGTACGGAAACGCACGAGATGGCCTCTGTGATAGAATGAGGGAATAGTAGACCCATAGACAAGAAAGAAGCATATAAGTAGACACTACATGGCATGGTAGAGTTGCAAATACCTATTGGCCCCCCTTTTCCAATTTTTTTGAACGTTGCGATGGCGGAGTGATTTCTCATCAGCGAGGCGAAAAGAGGTACGATTATTCTTCCTCGTCTGGATTTTCTTTCTTCGTTTGAGTCGTGCCATGTAACGTTAACCGGTACTGAAACCTGGGCTTTGGGCAACAACAATCTAGTGCGGAAATTCTCGGGGATGACGTGAATGGCGAATCTTTCGGTGGGTTTTGGATCATCGAGGTCGTATACGTATGTGTCCCTAAAGTAGATGGAGGAAGAAACTTGCGTACAGAACTGACGATCGTGAAAGTCGGCGGCTAATCCCAACGAGAAAAAGAGAAAAAAAAACAGACGATGACATATCGCAGCAAACAGTTCGCAGAACGACTGGACACGAAGAGAAGAAGAAGAAAAAGAAAAGAGATATACATAGTCGAGATCCTTTAGTTTAACCCGCGTGGGTGACCGGGTTCCCGTCCAACACGGATACGGCATCCTGATTCGAAGAGACGAAGAAGATTCCATGTTCCTATGTGGCCAGTCAGTTGCGAATGACTTACACGCAACCCCTCCTCATCATCAGATCAGATCATGCCGTGCCGTGTTTCTAAGTTTGGCATGTACGAGTAGATATGATCCAACAGCGCAGATAGCCATGCAGGAATATCTGGTGTTACATCGCGAAGGTCGTAAGGCAGGGGGGTGATGGGGAGTAGGATCGCCAATAAGCATAAATATATAAATATCACAGCGGTGCAATGAATCAAAACCTACCTATGTATCTACTACTTATTAGTCGTGCTTGCTTTGAGGGCACCAGTAGCGATCGATGGTAACCCACGGAGACAAGCAGCCGTGTTGAGAACTTGAGCTGTGGGTAAGCGAGCGAGTCACGATTCCCGAGGGGAACCGGGAATAATTATTAATGGGACTGGACTTATACGGATTAATACGATTGCCCATATCGTGCGCAATGGCAATATATAAAAATGGCGCCGAGAAAGCAACCGACCGTGTTATTAGAGAGGTATGTGTGTGTATGTGATCGCAATGGTAAAGACAGCCTCGAATTCTCACTTCCACTTCAGGAAACACACAATCCTCCTCTTCCTCTTGTCACCTTAAGCACAGAAGTGACTTGGTCGGTGTAAAAAAAGGCAACCTTTGCTTTCGCCATGTTGCTTTCCCAGTTCGGCCATCTTATCGGGCAAGCTCTACGAGGTTAGTGGTTCCCAGCCCTCCGGCGCCTGTTTGTAGCCCTGAGGCACAAAGGCGGGAGCGACTTTAGAGTGAAGTTTATAGGTTAGCCGGGTTCCATTTCATCTAGATAACAGAGCAACAGGTAGGGTAGGAGATGATAATAGACAAGAAGAGTACATACCAGTGGTGCCGACCAAAGTCCAGTTACCACAGCTCACGGCGCGCTGCCATTCATACTTAGCGATGACGGCCTGCGGCTGCTGGTTGTTGAAGAGGTCAGGTCCCATATGGACATTGCGCACAGGCGAGCCATCGTTGCGCGCGAGCTGCAGCATGAGCGTCGCGCCGGCGTACCAGTGCCAGACCTCGGCGGCGTCGAGCTTGTGCCAGGCGGAGACGACATGGGGGCCCTCGAGGAGAAAGTAGATGGCGGTGCTAACGGAGCGGTTGTTCGAGTTGGGTAGCACGAGATTGTCGCGGAAGGTCTCGAAGTAGTAGCCACCCTCGGCGCTGGGCGCGAGGCCTAGGAAGTCGATGATCTCGTCGACCGAGCGGTGCGCGATGTCGGCTGGTGATGAGAGGAGGGCCGCATCGTCGCACTGCGGGGCCTGGGCCTGTGCGAGGGTCGCAGACACGGCGCAGGCGGCCAGAAGCAATTCGGACAGTCTGTGCAGCATGACGAGATCGGTTGGTTGGTTGGATGGGGGGGGGGGGAGGGAGGGAGTGTGGGTGTGACGATCCCGAGGTCCAGTCGAGTGTGGTTGAACCAATGGATGTGACTCGATTGATTCTTTGTGCGAGAAATGTCGCTTCGGGGCGAATGCGTGTGGACGAGTTGACCCGCGGTGAGATGAAAAGCCGCCTCAATTACGGCAATCACTGTACTTTTTGGGAGAGACAATCTCGGGTGGGCGTGAAATTTTAAGGCTTAGAAGAGGCGGGCTTTATTCGACCAGACCACGACTCGTAACGGTACCGCAAAGGGAAGGGACGCGCCTCTACATGGTAAGTGTAGGCAGGTACTACTCGTGACGAGAGGAAGGTGCATTCTCGGTCCCCGGTCGAGAACGCCCTGGTCCGTGATTGCCGTTTAGCTCCACAGCGAATTCAGTCGTGACTGCCGTTGGCGATGGGGTATGCAAGTCGCCACGGGTTCTTACCCTTCGTTTGTTGGCCAATCATTCCCGGCTTGCTCTTTCCCTCGCTCGAGCATGAAAAAAAGCCCATTCGATGGTTGACTGGGTAATTTCGTCGATACCACCTACCCTGACGTCGCCCAGCATCCGGTCTCCACCTTTTCTGGGCTACAGATGTGGGAATAGGGATCATTCTTGGCCACCTGGACGGTCATGGATGAGTCTTTTTTTCTTCTCATGGTATTTTCTTGCCCTTTCGGCTGATATCTGGAAGGATCTTACATGCGCTGCTCACAGCGGTCAAAAAAAAAAGGATAGCACGTGTAAGTGAACAGATGGCAGCAAAGATATCAAGACAAAAAGGAGAGATAATCCCAGTACCATTTCATTCATTCCCAGGAATCTCAGGATGACCTTTCCCTTTTGTTTGCTTGCGATCACACAAGCTGACCGGAAGGCGGTGTCGGTCTTAATCTCAGTGAAACGTTGCAGAACGCGCGCACACATACCTAGGTATGCTGCTGCTGCTGCTGCTGCTGCTGCTGCTATTGTACATACCATATCATGCCGATGTATAATCCGTACCATGTCGGAGTAATGTCCTCATGTAAATGAAATGAAGAAAAAAAAGAATAGATAGAAAGATAACACATCAAGACTTTTTGGCGGTGAAACCTGGGTAAGCTCCCTACCCGGTTCCTGTCGTGCTTCATTATAACTCATACGTTTTGTTTTATTTCGGTGTCCGTGACTCACGTTCACACAACTTGCCACTCGACTAGGTAACATGCATCCCCCCCAGACTCTCTATGCTGGATTGATGCGCCACAGGCATCGGTCTCATTTGGTGGTCCTCTGCGTTCCCTGTACTCGTAGAGGGGTACTGGATGTTCCAATCCCGGACTACATTGATGCCCGCCACGTCGGGCTTAGAGCCACGGCGGATATCGCTGCCGAGGGTGCTGATATTGCGACACGAAACGCTCTTGATGAGGCGGTTGAGGATGACGAATTCGAGCTTGAGCTTCACGCCGTAGATGGCGGGCTTGAATGCGCCTTGCACGTAGAACAGACTCGCATATTGGACACCGAGCAGGGCGATGTCGAGGCTGATGATCAACATGTTGATGTAGATGAGAAGACGAAGCATGCTTTTCGTCTTGGTAGTTTTCGAGCGACGGGTCGATGAGTCCCCGACTGTAAATGAGCGTTGTAGTAAAGGGGACATGTCTCCTAGGTACTTGCGAGTCTGCCATATGTATAAGCTGCTAAGGGCAGTCTCTTGTACGAAGAAGACGGTCGTTTGCAGACGGTCCCAGACGCTGTTGACTGAACGTATAGACGGCATGGTGGTTTGCTGAAGACGTAGAAAGCGGCACATGTCAGCGACTTATTCCCGAATAGTATAATAAGGTAAGATCGCGCGCGGGAGTGGCTACTTAGCTCAGGACAAGGGTTTACGAAGGGAACTGGGACGGGGAAGGATTTCGAATTATGTACGTACCGCTAAAATGCCGAGAGGAAGCGTTGTTATGCCGAAAATGATGGAGTTGAATATCAAGACGGCTCGTACCCATCTCAACATGCTATCATGTTGCATGAGAAGATACAGACGTGAGTATAGCACCCACGACTGAGGGACCACCATGAAGAACCACGAGATGTAGATGAAGGTGATGGAGACCTTCAGATCTTTCCAAACCCCGAAATCAGCAAGGATGATGAAGAGCGACTGCGTTATGATGCCCCAGCTGCCCAGAGCGCAGGACCAGAAGTACAGTCCACGGCGTCGCGTGAAGAAGATGAAAAGCGAGACGTTGAGTTCGGCCCCGATGTACCAGGATATGCCAGCGAAGGCGGCCATGGTCATCGCAATGGTGAGATCATTCTCGACTACGTCCATCTTGATCGCCGGCTGCTAGGTAGCAGCTATGTGTCAAGCATAACGCGCAGCCGAAAAGATATGTAGGTATGCCAGCTCGTTAGCAGTAGTAGTAGTCCTGATCGCCTGCTGCCGTTGTGTTGTGTCTGTTGGATCTGTCGTTATTTCGTCCTAAGAAGGCATGGATACGGATTACAGAGACAGAAACGGGATAGTAGCAGAAATAGGTAGGTAGGTATAGAGAAGGGTGGGCCGATCGAGGGACCCGTCTGTTTGGTGTTTTAAGGGTGGTGACGGGTGCTCACAACAACAAGCCATGAGGGTGAGTGAGACAGGACAGAACAGCCTCTTCTATCCCGTGCTTCTTCCGAGCAGATCGACGCGGCAATGTAAAGCACCACTAACCCAAGCTACTCGTAACGTAAGTACGAGTAGATGCTGCTGCCATGCTGCATCATGCACAGCTGGGATCAATATAGGGAGTGTACATTGTACTTATATTTATACCTACCTCTTGTACGAAGTACAAGGAGTGGGCAGTACCTAGGTAAGATACGGATTATCGTACTGTCTTGGAGGAGAAGATGCGACTCTACCTAAGCATGCAGCCTTCCGGCACTCACCCAGGAGCCATCTTTCGGAACGAATGCCAAGGCGTGTACAAAGATTGTCCGAAGTACCTCGTGGCCTATTCCGTTGCTCACCTGCTCCTGGATGGCCGAATACCGTGCTCGTACACGGATTAATCCGTATTATACGTATCCCTACATACTACAAGCATGGCTTCGATTGATCGAGGGATACCGAATACCTATCATCGTAGCAAAACAAACCAGCAGCACCCGCCAAGCGGGAACGGCAGTGGATGCCTTGTCCGCCTACTGACTAAGGTCGTGGAGGTGATGAATGAATGGCACGAGAATACCGAAGTTGTAAAAAAGACAATGAAGTAACTAAGCTGGGTACCTGAATCATGCGGAAAAGACATGGTAAGCCGGTGAGAAGACGGAGAAGAGGGAGGAGAAGAAGAAGAAGAGATCGATTGGGCCCCGTCGTGTTCGTACTATGTACGAAATACACGTGCGCGCCGGCTGGAGACAATTCATGACAGAGCGCCTGACGCTCCAACTTCCAAGCCGTCCGCAGGTACGTACGTACCAATACAGTATGATTACTGATTCAGCGGGCGGGCCCTTTGCAACAACGATGACGCAAAAACTGTGCCGATACTTCCTAGCGGCTTGTAGCGTGTTGTTAATTCCAATGTCTCCAGCTGTCGCGGACCGTTTCGCAGGTGACCACCCAGTGAAACCACCCATGCGACATCACTATATCTACCCCACAGGTGTACGGATTGCCCAAACCGGAATACCTACATACCTACGTACCTCCTACGCACCCAGATTTCCGTAAAAAAGCACCGATACGCCGTAACAGTACGGAATAGAACACTGGCAGGATGCGACGTGGCTCTGGGCCTAGATTTCCGTGGTAAATCCATCGCTTCGAACCGGTAGATGTCATGGAGATATATTTCGGCTTGTCTAGTCGCTCACCGTCGACCAAGGTTTCGTCCCTTACACGCGTAGCGTAGCTCCCCCTAGCACTACCCTCCCCGAACGCTACCCGTACCCCCTCCGGAGCAGCCCCTTGTAGCATAGTCCGGTCCCCGAACGACGGGATCTCAGTGCCGAACTTCATGATTTCCTGAATTCAACTTGATACCTTAACAACATAGATCATCCCGTACCAAAGCTATTTAATCCGTATTTCTATATAGACGTGTATCATCCCAGGCGTGAAGTCTCGTCACGTGGCTGGACAAAAACGTCTCAAAGAAAGCTCAAGCCAAGCAGAGCATGAGAATGTCTGAGAGGGTGCCTTGCATGCGCTCACAGGGATGGTCTCCCCGGAGCATTCGATTCCGGTTCGGAATGACACGTGGAAAATAGCACAAAGACGGCCAAGCTAACGATCACATAAACTACCGAAGCAAAGCACTTTTTTTATTAACCGGTAGTTGAGAGAGACCTCTTGACAAATGATCATTCCGGGGATTTACCCGTGCCCCCTTCTTCAACGTCGGGAGGGAGGGATTCTTTTTCTTCCCTGGCACTGTGGCGTTTTTGCTGCTACCTATCACCCTTCTCCGATTGCGCTCGCAGATTCTTCGACACCTTTCTGTTCATCCATAACGGTGAGAGAGCAAGTAGCTGAACAAGTCACATGCGATCTCGATGAATCTTTTCTTCGATCCGCCGGTGCTTTTTAAAGGCCCGAACAGAAGAACCGCCAAGCTGAATTGAGGGCGCATGCGGGAGCTCCCACTTGCTTGCTTGCTTCGCCTGACAATACTCGTAATGCGCGGTACCTACTTCGTAATACTTCGTACACTAGTTCACCATTTTCTCACTGCGCCCTGCCCGTGGCGTCAGAAGACCAATAGATTTGCATCAGAATGGAGCTTGAGACGTTGGGCGCGTGATGCTCTCTTCGGGTCCAATGAGTCCCGCCTCTCCCTTGGTAAGGCGTTTTCGATGTAGTAAGGGCTCAGCTGCTCCAACATATCTACCTAGGCAGACAACCGATTTAACGGCATCGTACAAGGAAAGGGGAGAGTAAAAGACGAATGAACCAAAAAAAATGTATCTCCAATGAAACAACTGCGGCGAATAGATCTGCCCATTGGGATCTCGATTTATTATCTCTCTTCTTGGCCCGATGAGAATGTCGTATGATGGGAAAAGCTTTCGATATGATATTTATTTATAGAAAACTGTTTACAACCTCACGAGGGGTTCCACGAGATGAGGGGCTTCAATATGATCTGCCTACTATAGTCCGATGATTCTGCTTTCACATGGACATGATTCACAGTTGAGTGCCTAGGTATATTTTCCAACTTCCTGTGAATGATCTCCCCTCACCCGTCACACGGCAAGTAAGCATCTCTACACCTACACCACCACGGTGTCCTCGTAGTCTCGATCTCCTGTTCCCTATCTTCTTCTTGCCCCAACCAATAAGACAGCAACATCACCCAAAAGCTCCGAGAGGACAAAATACGCCACAGCCGCTGCCCAGGAGTCTCGCCATCAACAACTCCTAACCCAAAACGTGCGTATGCCCGAGCCAGGGAGGCAGCCCAGCCCAATCTCCAACCTGTCTCTCCTGCGTACGCACATTACTACAACATCGCCTGCCAAGTTCATAGGTAGGTAAGCATCAGTTAGACCGTTGAGCCGAGGTAAACAATATCTACGGCACACATCATGTTTCAGTCTCCATACTCGCAGTGCCAGTTGAAAAAAAAACCATTCGTGTAAAGAATTCAGTACTGACTATTCCGCCCATGTAAATTCGTCCGTTAACCCACGGCGCCATGCCTCAAACTCGCTGAATCCCAGTTCCAACCATTCTGACGCCAATACAGGTATCCTAGCCACCATGTAAGGCCCATTAAACCCACAAGTCCCAGCAATTCGTCCTCAATCTTTCGAAATCAATGCCCGTCGCTCCCATTCAGACTCTTACGCACTCTCGTCAATAACAAGCCCCTCAAGAGCCTGCATAGCCCTCGTCCCTTCCCGCTCAAACGCCATAACCATAGCCTCACACTCACTCTTCAGTTTCTTCTCGGCTTGCTCGGCATTGTGGAAGATCCACTCCTCGACCGTCATCTGCTTCTCAGGGGTCGACAGCTCAACGCCGTCTTTGAAATACCTGCTCGTAGATAGAGAATTCTCCCTATCCAGATCATCCAGGATCATGTCGATATCCACTTCAGACCACTCATGCGTGGTCTCAAGCCCGATGACAGCATTACTGCGCTTGGAGGGTGATGCCTGTACGGGCGTAGTCGGTTCCAGAGCAACGCGGGCGCTTCTCGACGTGTTAGAGGGCTTAGATGATGGCGGGTGGTTCTCGGCGTTAGAGGATTGAGGCGTCTGAGACGGCGAGACGACGGCTTGGTTGGCGGCCGGGCTAGGTGAGACCACTGCCTGTGGCGTGCTTGGCCGTTGTATCTGCGCTGATTCGGGCGCCGGCGGTGGCAGATATACTTCCCGCAAGGGGGACGGTGTCTTAGCGGCATGGGACAATGCAGACCTCCGAGTCACGGGGGCTTCTAGCTCAGGCTTGGCGGGAGCAGGCTGCTCAACAACAGGCTCTTCTGTTTCTATACTGGGCCGGACTGCGGGAGTAGACTCCGTGTCTGGTTCGGATATGATCGACTGCTTACTGAGTCGGCCACGCTTTCTGCCGCCCGAAACGGACGACAGGCTAGTTCGGATACCGCTGCCATTGCTCAGAACACTCGTGTCATGGCCCTCGGCCAGCTCATCGGCTGTTGCGTCAACAGTAGAGTCAGGCTCCGGTTCCAATTCCACGGGGGCCTTGGCCTTGGCTTTGGTCTTCTTCGTAGTCTGCTTTGTCGCCTTGCGAGTTCCGGCTGGACGACCCCTTTTCGGGGCAGGGGCCGGTTCGGGGATGTCAACGTCCATTTCGGTTTCGAGGACCTCCGGTTTAACATCGACTTCCATGGCGACGACCTCGGGTGATACAGGATCAGGGATGACTTGGTCAATACTAGGCCGTGCTGGCTTGGCGGAAACGAGCTTGCCACGCGTCGCCCTCTTCTTGGGAGCGGGTGCTTCGGCGGCAGCAAGTACTGGATCTTCTACAGCAGCGCTTCCACGTTTGCGTCCTCGAGGTTTCTTGACGACCTCTGGGGTTTCTTCCTTGATAGACTCCTCTTGAATCATCGATTCCTGGTCGCCACGCGCCTCAACTTCAAAAATTTCGGGTTCGTCGTTGATTTCCACCTTCTTGGTTCTCGTCTTCTTTGCCTTGGTCGCAGGGGCCTTCTTGGCCTTCGTAGCACGCTTCGTGCCGGTTGCTGTCATGGTGGAAGAATTTGTTACGACACTATCATCGAATTCGAGGGTGTTATCAGCTGACGTCCCCTCCGAGACAAGAGTTGCGCTAGACTGCGTCGACAATCGTAATGATTTGGAGGTGCTCGACGATTTGCCTCGGCCCTTCTTCTTTGCCAATTTATATTGCTCTGTAAGCACGAAAAACTGGCAGTCTGACGATCGTCGGTAATGCTCATCACTGTAGCGTCATGCATTAGTGACCCGAGTGTGTACAGACACCCAGTATTTACTCGAGTACTCACAGAGGATTGTCCTTGGGCTCCCATCCATCGAGGGCCAACGAGCAGTAGGTGCAAGTCGCCATGTCGTCCGACTCCGCGGTAGGTGTGTACTTCCAGCCGGCATCCACAAGCTATAACAAAAGTCAGGAGCAGCTCAAGAAGTACCCGTTCTGTTTGTTTCCCAGATAAAACCCGTGGTCAACGTACCTGCTTTGTCTTGCACTTCCACCCTCTCTTGCCCTCGTGTGGCCATCTACCACCAAAGGTAGCTTTGCGCGCCTCCACCATTGCGGAACTCGCAGGGTCGTCTCCGCAGTAGTCGCCCAGGCCATGCTCAATGCCGCCGACGATGGCCCAGCCGCAGTGTGGTGACAATCGCAGGTGTTCCTCGAACGGGTCGTCGTCTTTCTCCCACCCCTTCATAGCCTTGCGGCATAGAAAACATACCGTGTTGTCGGGGGACTCGGAGCTTGGCTTGAAGTAGAATCCGGCGCGTGCAAACTAGATATAATATCGAGTTAGCCATCGCCAGGTCGCAACAATACAGGTTTAGTGAGGGTTCGTTGCGTACGATGTCCGGGTCTAACTGTTTATGCGGCCATGACAAGACCTTCGCTCTACCCTTTGCATTGGCGCCGCGGGGTGCAGGTTGTGTGGAGCGAAACGACTCGAGCCGACTGTCGTATGTGAAGTAGAGATCAGACATTTCGTCCGTCTCCATCTTGTGAAGAGTTGTTGATATTCCGTAGAGAAAACTTCGGTTCGTTCAGCAAGCAGATTCGTCGCGAGAGAGTAGTGGACGTTGAAGAGAAGAAAAGCTGGAAGGATATTAATTTCTGTTGTAGGCGCAAGAAGGCATGAGTAGGACGGAATAGTAGCAGCAGTTTGAAGCCGTGCGACAGTCAATAATTGGTCGGTTTTCACGCGTTGTTGTTTACTTTCGGTTGTTGGCGAGTGGGGCGGCTGGGTGGCAGCTGTGGAGATGTTTACTTTTGAAAAGGTACCTCAGATAGAAGTATCCAAAACGTGAAACTTATATACTAGAGGTACCTCAATGTGGAGTACTTTTTCACAATTCACATGATGCATCCATGACCAAGCGGGGCGTAATCCGTATTCCGTTAGGTAATCTCGTCTGGAATACGGTTTACTTTACGGAATAAGCAAGCAGAATGTCCCATATTCCGTATTCCATATTACCTCCTACAGAAATCATCGTGTGACGTTTCGCACAGTCGTTTCGGTATCTCCCCCTATCGAGATATTGATGATTTAAAGTGATTGCGAGTTAGGATCTGCCACCCGTTCGGCACCGTCTGATCCGTAGACAGTCTCACAGTCACATGTAATCCGTACGATCAAAGTGTCGTAGTAGCGACATCACAAGTACGGAATGCGGCATACACTATCGCGAACCGTCTCGGGCCATGCTGCTCACAGGTCTTTATTTCCGTAGTGTACGGATTAATCAACAGAGGACTACGATACACCTACATGCCCGTCCCTGGGACAAGTACGTATGCAGGTCCAAGACTATCTCTCTTACGTCTAACTGTTATATGCCTCAATGCGACCAGTCAGCAATGGCAGATCAAAAAGAGAGGGTAAAGCCAACAACATAGTCGAGCATCCGGCAACCGTCTTATCGCCTCCCTGATGCATATCTAATACGCCATGTTCTATAATCGAGGTCGACCGTTTAGTCACGCGCTGGTGAGGCCCAGCTCGGCGTAGAACGCATCGGTGCTTGGTGCCCTGCCCAAGAATTGCTTCAGCGTCTCCATCTCATCTTGGCTTCCGCCACGCTCCAAAACCGTGTGACGGTATCTTCGGCCTTCCTCTCCGTTCATTGGGTCCTTCTTGAAACGAGAGTGGAACATGTCCGCGCTGTAGACCTCGGAGGACAGGTAGCCGTAGTACCCGGCATCATATCCTCCCATGAGATGGCCAAAAGTAGCTTGACCGTTACCCCAGTTGCTGTTTGAGCATGTCAGCACACTATGAAATCTGGATAATCGAGTACGTTAGTTGGCGGCACTTACCTTCCCTGACCGAGGGCTTCGGGGCCGGTGAGACCACAGATCTCTGTGCGCAACTCGTTGTAGAGCTTGCCAGCATCTAGCGTCTCAAGCTCTTCGTGGGTGGCTGGTGAGTGTACTTTCATGTCAAACATGCCGAAGTGCAACTGTCTCAAGTTGAACAGCGCGCCGTTGACATGTTTAGTCGCGATGAGCTTCTCAATCAGATCATCGGGAATCTTCTCGCCAGTCTGATAGTGGTTCGATAGTGACTTAAGTTGACTAGACGTCCAGCACCAGTTCTCCAGCATCTGACTCGGCGCTTCCACAAAGTCCCTAACGGTAGAAGTACCATGGAAACGGCTGTATCTGCATCGGCCTGACAGATCGTGAATACCATGGCCCAGTTCGTGGAAAAGTGTGACAACTTCATCATGCTTAAGAAGTGAAGGCTTCGTCTCCGTAGGCTTCGAAAAGTTACAAACCAAAGCTGTGGCCGGGAATCGGCGCGATCCGTCCTTCTTCAAGAAGCCCGGCTGGAGGTTGAAGTTGGCAGCGTGCCCATACTTGCCCTGGCGAGGGTGCAAGTCGAGATATAGGTATCCAACAAACCCATCACCCTCGGACACATCATCCCATACGGAGAAGAGGATAACGTCCTCGTGCCAAGCGATGTCTTCGGCTTTACCGGTGGGAGATAGCCGCTGTCGCTCGGCTTGATCCAATTGAACAAAGACCAAGCCAAATAGCTTTTCGAAAATCTCGAGCATTCCTTTGACAGTGGATTGCAACGGGAAGTATTCGGCAATTTTTCCCTCGTCAATACTGTACTCCTGCTCAACCATCATCCGGTCGTAGAATCGGTTGTCCCAGAGGTAGTAGTTTCCATCTGACTTCAATCCTCTCGACTCCTCGTCCCTGTTCTTCAATTCGCGCAAGTGTCCTTGCTCCTTGACACCACCAGGGGCTAGCTTGGTCCGAAGATCAGCCAAAAATGTGTTCACAGTTTCAGGGACCTTTGCCATCTTATCCTCGAGACGGAACGCGGCATGGTTGGCATATCCCAGCATGCGCGCCGCTTCGTCGCGTAATAAAAGGGTCTCCTTGAAGAGGGGTACGTTTTGGTTGCACTGGGAGGGTGTCAGTTTGTATGCCGTGATGGGGATGATGTGAGCTCTAGTAAGCAAGTACCTTGTTTTCATTGGCAACAAACACCTTCTTGCGCGTCTCCTGGTTCTTAGCAAACTTGAGAGTAGGGAACAAGTCTGGATACTTGAAGCTCAGCTTGACCTTGCCCTCGTTCTCACCGGTTCCCTTCTCAAGACCGTCGACAACGTCACTCGGGACACCATCGAGCTCCTCCTTGGTAAACCACAGACCTCCATTCTCCTCATTCAGAGCTTTCTGGAACTGGATCGCGATCTGGCTCAGGCGCTTCTTGATCTCTTTGAAACGATCCCGTTGAGGACCCTGTGGCAGGCCCAGGCCATTTCTTAGGTAGCCCTTACGCTCCTTTTCAAGTAACCGCAGGCTTTCGGGATCTAGATCGGGCTCGTTGGTCTTCTGGGACTGGAAAGCGGCCTCCACAAGCTTATAGATGTCTTCGCGCATATTGACCTCGATAGAAAACTCATCCATCAACTTCTCCGCCTCGGTGGAAGCATCGCGCAGATCGGCGTCGGCCGAGACATATTGGTAAAAGCCTAGAATGCGGGTGCTAAGCTGGGCTTCGTTCTCGTCGTGGATCATGGGGACCAAGGTGGACGCAAAGCTGGACTTGTCAGCGGGCACATCGGCGACGATCTTGTCGAGTACGGAGCGTGTCGAGTCGCAGATGAGCTTGGCGTCGGCCACAATGGACTCCTTGGTGCCAACGAAGGTCGGCGGGCTCTGGGGAGGGCTCTTATATTTATCTGGTGCCATGGCGGCGATTGTCATTGATCGAACAGCAATAGTCGTCTGGCCGATAGAACCTGAAGTGGATGTGAATGAGGAAGAAAGCCGGTAACGGTTAAGATAGGCAGAAAATCGAGTGACGCCGCGTAGAGGAGCCAGGGTGGCGATTATGGCAAGAAGAAGAATAAATAAAGAGGTAAGAAGGAGAGGGGAAGGTCGTGTGCCTCTTGATGTCGCCAGAGTAACGAGTAATAACGAATAACAGGTGGGTGATAGTGCCTGAACCGGGTTGACGCAAGGAGGGGTTGGAAAGGTCACTATGATAGGTAGGTCTAGGTCTACGGATTACGATAATCGAATGTGAATGCCCGAGGCAAGTCCTGGAGGATTCTGTACGTCAGCGATTGGTCGGTGGTTTAGGCAGTGAGTGAGTGACCTGGCAAGTACGAAGCAGATCTTAGTTCACAGATGCGGGTAGGCGCTATCTACAAGCAGATCTCAGTGAGCAGGCGCTTGACGCAGCGGCACAAAGCAACGGTGTTCCAAGGTGTTCGTACCATCGCCTGTTAGTAATGTACCTGACCTCGGCGGGGCCACCACTTACTAATGGCTGTACCGACTGATTATCTACCATCTCCATATCCGATCCACATGTCTGTGAGTGTAGGTATTCCGAGGTCTCATCGTCGTGAGTCTGTGTGTGTGTGTAAGCACCTGGGTAAGTGCTCTGAATAACATCGTATGAAAAGAACGGGCCATAATAAACAGCTTCACTTCCTCACAACGTTCATCAAATGCGTGAAACGATCCATGATACTACGCGTTCTGTACGGATCACGGTCATTGGTGTTGGTATTCTGCCAAGCGTGTACACTGCCTAACGTGATCTGAGATCTACGGAATACAGATACAGCCATGCTGTTTCACTGGATACCGAGACGGTGGTGGGCTTCAAGTCATCCCTGGGCCAATACCCCAATGTCACCAGAATATCTTGCTCGGTCGGGAGGACACACGGTTGTCAAGAGCAAGCCAATACCAAGGTATTCGTTGCTGCTCTCGTACCTGCAGATTTACCACCACCGGTATCCGAACCGACGCCCCCTAGCGAAGGCCAGCTCAGTTCATACATCATGGTCCCAAGCAACATTATATGATTAATGTATAAACGCCAGCGTCCATCCCATAATCCCATTCCCAAACTCCTGTCATCGAAATCGGCCAGAGGAAAATTAACTGCTTAGTTGGCCAGGATAGTTCGCACAAGTTCTGATGTCTTCATTAGTCTCCCTCCATCGGCAAACAGCCCTCCACAAGTTCGCAACTCAGGGGGAGTCAGAGAGACGCTGTCTGTACTCACCGATGTAGTTGACCTGTCCCGAGCTCGTGTCCACGGCCTTCAGCAGCTCCTCAACTTCCTCGTCTGTCATCTTCTCGCCGAGGTTGGTCAGGATGTACTTGAGTTGGCCGACACCGATGAATCCAGTCATGTCCTTGTCAAAGACTTGGAAACCACGGCAGTACTCTTCGGGTTCGCCAGGGTCTCGGAATCCGCCCGGTCGGTTTAGGATCTTGGAGAAGGTCTCGAAGTCGACTGTAAAGCGGACCGTAATCAGCCCATATCCTCGAATATTTGATGTGCCCTTGAACAAACAAAGTCCCATCTCTTTACAAATTGCGCACTCGAGAGGGGAAATTCGTCGCAAGATGAGGAGGTTTCGACGACTTCATAGCAGGACAAATGCTACTCACATTCTCCACCGACACTTCGCTCGAGGTCCTTGATTTCAGCGAGGGTCGGGTTCTGGCCACAGGCACGCAGAAGGTCGCCGAGGCTGTCGAGAGTGACGCGACCATTGCCCCGCTTGTCGAATAGAGAGAAAGCCTCTTTGTAGTTGGTGGAAGCCTGGTGATTCTCGTAATTAGTGGTCATGTTGCCTGTTCGCAATTGAAATGCTCGGCAGCAAGAGTAACAGATGCGAGTACGGTGAGGGGATCAGTGCGGTCAAGGAATCGGGTTAGATATAGAGAGTCGTGAGGAGGCGGGCGAGGTCTAAGATCGATAGGAATGTGGTTGTGGTGGTCGCTGTGGCGGCGATGTTGTTTGCTCTTCTTTGTTGGGTTCTCGGAAAGGAGGAGAGGAATGCGAATGTCGATGATGGATCGGGGGCTTATGCTTGGCTCATCTGGCTGGATCGGCCATCGGCGTACCCTCCATTACCAGAGATTGGCGGGCTGGCAGGCTCGTTCCGGCTTCTTCATTTCTGTCGCTCTGGGCTTGTCGCCGCCGCCAAACAGCGCTCTAATAAGATGTTCCAAATGTTTGCTGGCTCCTGAAAAGGGCCAACCACGGTGCGCTAAACTAGGGTCTGTATAGGGGGGCCGCAAGGGGCGCGAATCTGACAGAAACACAGAAAATCACTTACCATTATGCAACTGCTGTCGAAGATATTATGCGTAGAGGGATCGATGCAGTGATTAGGTCGTCGTCGGTCTGGCAGGACGCGAGAGTAAGTATTTGTGACGGTGGTCTTTTCTAGTCGAATAGCTTAGTTGTTTGAATAGGTAGCGTTCGATAAAGGGAAAGAGGAAAACAACCGTGAAATACTTATGTACTATTGGTAAAGGTGGGACAGTTGGTCCTCGATGCACCCCGGCGTTTACCCACCGTACGAGCCTACGAGGTGCCCAGTGTAGTGGGACAAGCTGAATTGCTATGGCAACCGTAGCCAACGAAGCCCATCGTCCCTACCTTAGCGTGCACTAATCCCCAGAAGACCGTTTCATTACGGAATTTCTACCAAAGATAGCTGCCAGTGCAGGACACAAGCAATACACTGTACAGCTGCTGGACAGTGCAAACAATGGGGCGTAATGCAGATCAAAGTACCGGATACCTCAATCTGAGCATAAGGCTTTGCTTTTTTACATTAGGAAATCAGGTACGCAAGGTATAGTTTACATAGAATACTGTGCGGAACAAAGCATCTTCATGGATCTGGGTTACCATCGTAGCGCACTCCAGAGTTGCACGTTGTGTACGGTAGGTAACTTCTACACCGTAATCCGTTGTACGGAAGGTTCTACCGCAACTAGTACTTGTATGCACCTCATACGGAATACCATATCTCAGGCACGAAATCAAGAAGGTGCTCTCTCTACCATTGTTGTCACGCAGAGCGTCATGACTCACTGAAGAGCACCTACTGGGCAGGTACTCGTGTTCGTATGTACTCGTTATTCAACGTTATGATCTGACGTAGGTACCTTCCGTGCCCTGTAATCCGTACTCGTAAGAGGAATCGCTAGCACCTGCCTAGACTATGCCCTACCTATCAGTAGCGAGTTCGGGCAGCCGAGGCCCTAAAAGTGTACCTACCTTAGGCCATCGGTGGTGCCTGACCGCAGCTGGGACGGGACCTCACGGGATCATTGAATCCCTCCAGCTGTGACCAACCACCTCAACTTTTCAACCATCCACTTGCTCACCCACCGGCTGTCACCCTGGCACCATTGACCGTTGGATTCAACATGAATTCAATATATGACATCGTTCTTGCCACTGCAGTCAGCCCTACATGATGGGTCTTATTTCATCAGGGTGTGCATTGTTCCGTTTGCTATCCATGAAGCTCAACGTGTCTACACAATTCCGTGGATATCATGGGGATTCATGGATGCCCGGCCTCGACCATACCAAGCTCATCATCGTTTCCTTGAGCCACCTCGTGCAAACATCGGAACTGTCGTACTAAGTATTATTCCGCCTTATCAAACCGTCCCGATGGTCACAAACAACTCTACAATGAGGAGACCCCTCGATATCTTCTATTCGAGTTATTCGAGTTATTCTTCGCCCATGTCACTTCAACGCCCGGGCTTCAACGAACTTGCCACCGTCCCTACGGCGATCATTTTGACAAGCGCCAAATGCAGGAATCTTGACCTGGAGACCTTCAGAGGGTCAGTACTTGATGTTGGTACACATCATCATGAAAGGCGATCGTGGAGCCCTTGGATCAATCAGCATACGATAAGAAGAGTGCGACATGGACGACTGTGAATATATGCCGGCTTATGAGCCATACATGTCCATTGTTGGTTCGCTGGACACAATCGGGAGTCGCTATCAACACCGTTATCGCCGACGGGATGAGAGTTTCGATTCAACATTCCTACACTTCTCATCGTCGCGAGTGCCGAAAATGAGAACTAGTAACAGTTCATGAGCCGAGACTCAGAATGCTCCCATTCATACGGAATGCCTTCCAAATGTAAGAACCGACTCTACGGAATTACACATGAATGAGTAGCAATTGGTCGAAGATTATTCCGTACCATTCTAGGTAGCTAGGTACCTATGATGCGACGGCTCCAAGCTGAGCTATCTCCAAGGGATAGAAGCTTCGATTGATGTCGATTGCTATCTCGATCCCGCGCATAGGTATCTATTGTGACGAGATTGGGTTGCATAGTATCGGTCTAGGCACTCCAAAGCTGGCAGGTGGTTTACCTAGTGTATTCCGTAAGTTGGCGCCACCCCGAACCTCGGGTATTACCTCTCCAAACCTCCAGGGCTTCGAAACGTCAGCGGGGTTGCATTTGTCAGGGAGCCATTTCCATCTTCACCATCGCGTATACCTATATCAATCCTTTCGGGCCCAGCGTAGAACGAATCAATCAGCCAGCACAGCTCACATCCATCACATCACATCATGTTGCCCAAGACCACCGAAGCAAGCGTCCGCAAGTTCTTCACGGCTCAGCACTTTGCTGTCGTGGGCGCGAACTCCAACCCGCAGAGATTCGGAAACAAGGGTAAGCCAGCGCAATTCCTCCTCGCGCTTACGAGACCAAGATGTCTCCCATCTCAATCTCACCGATCCCATTAAGATCCCACCGTAAGACTAAGAATCGGACAATATAGTACTACTCTGGTACCAAACGCACAAACTTCCCGTGACGCCCATCAACCCCACCACGGAAATCATCGAGACGTCTTGGGGCAAGGCCACAGCGCTGAAGAACATTTCGCTGCTCCCGAACCCCAAGGAGACGGCGATCTCTGTCATTACGCCGCCGACGGTGACCCTCGAGATTTTGAAGGAGGCCAAGCGCATTGGCATCCCGGCCGTCTGGCTGCAGCCTGGCACTTATGACGAAGACGTCATGAAGTTCGCCCATGGTAAAGATACCGATGGATATGCGGGTGAGGTCGTCGCCGGCCCGGGCGGAAGAGGTGGTGAGGGTTGGTGTGTTCTAGTCGATGGTAATGAGTATGCCGAAGGGTACACGGCTCGCCTTTCTTAAGGGACATCATTCGAGAAACTGAGGCTATACGATTTCGCCTCTAGGATCCCTTTCAGTTGGGCTACATCGTACCAGCCAAAGACCTGCGAAGAAATCAATGAAGCATTCCTACCTGGTCAATTCTCGTGCCTGTTTAATTCAAGACAAGTGCGACCAGCCTACTCTAATGTGTTATTCAGATCAAGGCTTGATGCGCTGTTGAGATCGTCGGGAAACGTACGGCAAATACCAAGCAGAGTGCCTGATGAGTCGATGTGAACTTCGGCTTGCCTAAGCTGTTATACTATTGAGATGATCGTGCAACCTCTAGGAGTCCTCTCGATATTTCTGGCTTTCCTCCCGGCCTGGTCGTTTTATATGCCCATATCAATCCCGCATGAAATCGGGGTCGCTGTGTTCTGTATTCTGGTGGATTCGTAACCGATAACCTCTTCCAGTGCGACATATCCAGTTGTATTTCCGGGCGAATACATATCCAGTTGTATTTCCGGGCGAATACATATCCAACCCACTGACACTGACACGCCGGAACTTCGCTGGTGATGATACGTGCCTAACCTATCACGCTATCGTTTTGATCTCAGTCTCACCAGCCCCTTGGTCGATAAGGGCGATGCATTCGAGCATCATTGTCAACAGGCCATCTCACTGACCTTCCAGAGGTGAATATCCTGCGGGTCAAGCAGGCGATCGAAACATGACTTGCATGAATATAAGCAGCCATCATCAATCTGCATACTTACTAAACAAACGGGACACCGAAGTAATTTGTGAGCTTATTGGACTGTTTCCTGCGCGCAATTTTCCGATTGTTGTACGTCTTCTCGGTCTCAGGCTTGGCCTTGGGCTTGTCGATTTCAAGCAGTTCCATGAACTCCTCGAACTCATACCTCGGGACAATGCCGCCACTGGCCTCCTTATGGCCCTTTGCGAATGACCCGCCGAGCCTCTCACGAAACGTCGTATTTGTCGACCTCGCCGCGATGCCTTGTAACGTCTCGAGGATGTTGACCGGCGGATCGCGATACCGTGCGCATTTAGCGATTCGGCAGGAGAAGCTCACCAAACCCGGTAGATAACCCTCGTTCGCCACGAGAAGAACTTCCAACTCGGGCGACTCCAGATAACCGGCCCATCGCATGGCGATGAGCGGATGTACCTGCGCCTCTGAACTGATTCGAAAGGTCGCGACTTTGCCGTCGGCTGAGAACTTTGGTGCCGTGTGAGTACATCTTTCGAGCTCCTTCTTTACCTCCGCTTTCGCTTCTAAGAGCGCTTCGTTATTGTGGATATCCTTTGGTCCCTCGGCGGTACGCAGTGTTTCCCACGTCCCAGCGACATCATAGGCGGCCGTGCGCCTCGGCGCATTGATGAGCGAGACGGCCGTATTGATAGCGCTTTTCGTATATTTCTTGAAGCAAGCCTTCATGTCCGGGAACGGAGGTTCCCATTTCAGCGAATTGCCCAGGTCGCCGTGCGTTCCTATCACACACACCCAGTCGCAGGTCTTAGCCACGTCTTCATGGAGCGGCTCGCAGATCAGATACGTGAGTAGGGAGCTCGTGACAATGGGTGGCGAGTTGCACGCATTGACATGTTCCGAGCCCTCTGGAAAATCTTCCTCCGTCGCGAAATGGTGGTCTATGATGAGCGCTCTATGCGGCGCATCAATGACAGGCGGTGCCTTTCGGGAGCCCTGATCGAGAATGAAGATGAATGACGGCTTATACGCCGCCATGGACTCGCGCTCACTCTGTTCGTGTACGTTGCAACCCTTTTGCAAGAAATGAACCCATATCCGGTTGGGATCGACACCGAGCAACAGGAGCGTCTTCTGCAATATAACTCCAGCACTTAGACCGTCGGCATCTTTGTCCGGGACTATCAATATTCTCTCCTTCGAAGCTACACTGAGAAATACGTTAGTCTGTTAGTTGGATGTCGGGAGACCTGTTTCGACATGCCATTCGCGTATGAAATCACGTGCTCTCTCAACCTCATCCCGCGGCGCCGGCCATATTATTTCACCTGCTTCATCGCGCAACGAGGGCGTCTCATGGTATTCGGGTGTTTTGGCACGTGCTGGCTTGGCGTCCTCTGTCTTTCCCTTGCTCGTCGGAGCTGATGTGAGATATCGTTTCATGACGACCCCAGAGCGCGGGGCTGCTAACTGAGACTGAAAAGGAGTGTGTGGCTGGCAAGCCAGTACTCGAGCATAGATACCAGTATGATGAGCTGCGACGAGATTCTGAGTCCTCGGGATTACGCGACGCATGTGGAATGGTCTCAGGTATGCGACGTTATAACCCATGACTCCAAGTAATTTCCCTTTGAAAACAAGCGCATTTGGTGTTTTACTCTATATAGGCAAGGTCCAAAAAGGGGGGGGTGTGTCGTGTGTTGGGTGGTAGGTGAAAGGCGAAAAAAGCACGTGAAAGACGCAAACGACTCGTTGACGAGATCGAGATTCCACGGGAATTGATCTGATCTGTGTTTGTGTTGTTTGGTCCGTTTCTGGGTCCGTTTGTTAGCTCCGTCGTGCTAGCTGATAAGGGGAATAGCGTGCGACCGTTTTGCTTGTCGATGATGTCAATGGACAATAAGCGACTCGACTCAACTCACGGCCGTCATCATCATCAATGGTTCACCTGATCAGACGAGGTGCCTGACTAAAAATTGGAAGCATCAAACGGAAGGAGTCAAGAAAACGTTATTCAGTACGTCGACTCGTCTTTCTTTTTACGTTTTGAATCTCAAATATCACCGCCATTCACAACTTCACAGAAAGACTCGTTGGTCCGAAACCGGTGATGATGGTATGATTGATATGCAACCCTAACATTGATTCTCATATTCTATACAGAAAAGAATATTACAATATTATCATCATATACAGGACTCCCAACGCTTCATACATCACATGATCGTCTCGACCCAATTCATATCCAAGAAACCCCGACATTTCATATAAACGCTCCCTTTCCACATCCATTTATGCCCCGTCACAACTCCAATGGTATCTACAAACCAGCAACAGAATGCCCAGAAATCGCGAGTTGCGCACTATATAATTCTCGCGCACCAATGCCGTTGGGCTGGACGCGTCCGTGGAAAACGACCGATCGGCCATTAGGATCGATATCGAGTCCGCCGGGCGCGAAGACGCCCGTATTATCCGCTGTGCGGAGGAGAACCCCACGATTGGTATATGCGCCGTTGATGGTGTTCGAGAACGCGTACTCGATGTCATAGTCGTCGCTCGCGTAGCAATGCGCACTGTAGAAAAGGACATAATTGCCATTCGCAATCTGAAATCAGATATCAGGAACTGCCAACCACGTGAACAGAATATCAAGGGGATACTCACTTGATACAGAGCCGGCGCCTCTACGACGCCGTCGTTACTCCTGCCCTCATTATCGAGGATCTGACTCGGCGCGCCCAGGAGCGTGAGCGCATCGCGCGCCATGCGCTGGATCATGATGGGCGTAGGCTTGTACGTGCCCGAGGGAATGCCTCCCTGGCACGTCGTTGCTCCGCCGAGATTGTTGCCGTCGACTTTCCAGACGATCCAGCGGTCGATGCCGTCATCGTACCCGGAGGCGTCAATAACGCCACCGCCGGCATCGTCGCAGATCAGGGGCGCGCTCTGGGGCGTGAAGGGTCCCGCGGCCGTCCTTGATGTTGCGGCGCCGATGCAGTGAGTTCCGCCGTTCTGGTGGGCGGTATAGTACATGACATAGACGCCGGCATCCTAAATTATCGTTTTATTGATTAATCATCTCTCCGTTGGAACTGCGGCTTGGATTACGACGGGACTTACGTTCTTCTGAACATCTGGGGCCCATATGGATTGGTCGTTGGGATCCACCCAGGGTCCGGGATTCGGCAATGCGTCAAGATTCGACATTGTCCATGAGAAAGCATCAGGAGACGTCGCGAGGGGGACTTTCTTCCCGCCGGACGATGTTGAGTATGCCTTCCACGAGCCATCGCCGAAGATCATGCAGGGATCTGGAAAGTCCAGTGCTATCGAGGGAGCAAGACCGCGAGCGCCAATGCCACCAGATTCCGAAGCGCCTAGTCTCGTAATGTTGGCCAGTCCGAGGGTTGGGAAGGTCTCACCCTTCGTTGGCAGGGCGGCAGCCAGTCGGGCAGCTAACACGAGAAAGACGCCTTTCCTTGTCATGATGGGATATTGCAGCAAATGATGGTGATGCAGTCTATGGTGTCCAATGTTCTCGTCTTGCGGTTATCCGTCATACCGTGAAGGTCGCGACAACAGTCATATATATATGGATTGAGTGTCAATGAGCACGCCTTGGCGACGGGACGATTCCGATTGTAACCCACCCACGTCTATGCCAGTAACAGCAGGTGGTTCGAATGGGATCGACGTTGGCGTCCGGATCCCACGTTTCTCTCGGAGCAAGCGAGCAAGAAGGCAACCTAGCTGAAGGACTGGACTGGACCGGGGGGGACCTCGAGACGGAGTGTATCATGCGAGGTGAAGGGGAAATGGCGGAGAATTGTTCAAAGAGGCGGTTTGTCTAAGACAAATAGAAGCCATCCCATCTCCTCCCAAGGCGGGCGGCCGGAAGCCCTCGCCCATGTTCGAGAAATCCATTTTTGGTTTGCTAAGTATTATCCAGTAAGTCAAGTCAGTACTCGTAGTCTTGGGGCAAGGCTAAGGAATGTCTAAGGTAGTTGAGTAAACAAAAAAAAAGATTTTTTATTATTATTATTATTGAGAGAGAAACGACACATGAATGACCAACGATGATGTTACGTTGATATTATGATGGTGTTTTTTTTTGGTCCTGGTCCTCCCCCGGGACAATAATTCAGTACCAGTCACGCAGAGTCGTTTCAGCTTGCACTCGTTTTCGTTTTTTCAATGTGACCCTCTGCTTGCAGATATTCCCCTCCCCCTTTGTTATGTATGCCTTCTGTCATTGGAAAATCATATGAAGAAGACGATAATATGTTCAACAAACATCGTCATACCTACCGCGCTCGCGTCCAAACAAAAACCCGAAAAAAAAATACGGGAAAAAATTAAGCTTCAAGCTGGGGGGGGGCGTGCTACCTAACCTTAACTCTAACGCATTTGGCGGGAAAGAGCAACCAACCCGCCTTGGGATTCCAGCCATGCAGGTCCGGAGCATGAATTACGGCGTCAATTCGAATTTGCCATTCTCTTTTTTTCTATTTTTTTTTCTATTTTTTTCTCTTTTATTTTTTCGTTGGTGTGGTTTTGGTGACTCAATGGTATTCACATGGAATTGTGCGTACGAATTACCTACATACGGATTACACGATGAACGTCAGCCTGCCTCACTAGTACGTCGTTAGCAGAACAGGGCGCAGCATCTCCGGCTCCTGATTCCGCGCGCTAAAACCCTCGAACTAAGCCCTGCTCCCCGGGCTATGATGGGGGAGCGGAAACAGCCTTCTATTTTGGGTGACAAGGCCTCGTCCTCGTTCTCGTCCTTCGAGAGAAGGAAGGTCGCTGGCTAGGTAGGTGACTGGTTTGCGAGATGCATAGTGTACGGATTACTGTAGGTTACCCTCGTTCGCGATATGGGTAGCCGGAACAGGAAGCTCGATACGGAATATGTCCTTGGCCTCATGCGACGCTGTTCTGTATCGGCCGACTCACAGGCTTCAGCTACCTATATTTAGTCATGGATTGGTCGATGCTACCTAACCTACATGCATTGGGTGGGATCTAGGCAGCATCACGAGAACAAGCAGCATCCGAATATTGACTTGTGAGGCTGAAGCAATAGTGATATTCATTTGTCATATCTGGAGGGTCCGGAAGACCTGCCGGTTCATCCCCTAATATGTACCTGTTGACCTAACACATGAAGCCAGACTCATCACTTCATACAGAGGTCTGTTCTCCATGCTCTTCTCTCCTCTTAAGCAAGCAGTGTTGTCCCCATTTCCGTCTGTATTGCTCGGGTACCAGAGAGATGTCGGGAACCCAGAGGACTCTTGACAACATGTGTGTTCTGCTGGCATCGAGGAACGGGTAGCACAGGATGACTTCCCAGTTGTCCGTATCCGCAGCATAGTCTGGCTCGTGAGGTGGAAGCGGCTCTGTATTCTCGGGATACTGCGTGTCCACAAGGAAGGAACACTGCTTGATGTCGACATACTTCGACATGTCCTCCTCGTTCCGGTCGTTCAAGCCGCTTGTGGGCAGCCATGTTCCACTGAACAAGCCAAATCCCGTGCTCGCCTCCGAGAATTGACCGGGCAAAAGGCCGCGGAACTCGGACCGGATGAACTTGGCGTGCATGTCGCGCGGCAGGAAATACGAGCTGGGAAAGCGGTACCACTCCTTACCAAAGCAGACATTGTCACCACGGCCACCAAGCCCCCACTCCCAGATATTTCCAGCGCCGAGAGGCTCGTATATACTGAGCGGAGCTGAGTATGCAGTGTAAAGACCGAGAATCCGGGCAAGGCCCAGATCGAGGGACAGCATCAGCACCAGACAGACAACCATTAACTTGAGCTTTGCTGGAATCTTTCCAACGATCGCTTTGGTGTCGGGGTTGCCAAACGCTGAAAGCAATATGTGGAATGCCACGGCCGCGTTCAAGGCAAGGAAAGGATAGGCAGGGTACATGAATCTTTCTTCCTTGTGGGGCTGCATAGTGAAGATACCGAGCCACATGTAGAATGGCGCAAGGAACACAACAGTTCGCAGTCCGGACTGGAAGCTGTGATCCTTGGCGGTGAAAAGCTTCTGTAAGAGGAATAGAGGGAGCGCGAGTAACGCCAGGACAAACCACATATTGAAGTTGATAGCCAAATTGCGGAAGTAGAACGTCCAAGGCTCCGTTCCGTAAAGATTGGGGCCCCCGGTGGAAGAGAAAATGTTGTACTTGACGATATTCCAGGAGACAATCTCGAATTTACGGTAGAAAAACGCATTCACCAATGCGTCACCAAGCTAGTATTTTGTGAGTGAGAAGCAGACAATAGCACTGGTGGATAGGGGAACTTACGAGGAGCAAAAGTGCGGCACCGACACCACGACCGACACGTAGCAGGGTCGCCCGGAACTGCTCGCGATCGCTTATCAATGCAAAGATGGCCTCCTCGAGCATGAAGGGAGCGCAAAGAGCTGAGGCAAAGGGCCAGCCTAGGATACCACCAACGGCAAACCACCAGATACCCCAGGATGTCCTAAGGCCGCCTTTCCAGTTCATGAAAGCAGCAGCACCAAGGAAGGACATGTACATGGCAAAACTAGAGGGCAAGTAGGCGACGCTAGCATGGAAATTGCCAGGAGACATGACCAAAGCCATGAGAAAGAAGAGTCCAATTCTAGGATTGAGCGTGAAGCTGATGACACGGTACATCAAGACCTGACAGAACGCACAGATGAAGGCCAGAGAGTACCGAATAAAGTAGAACTCAGCAACCTATGAGGACACCAATTAACACCATGAGCATCGTAGGAGCACTGTGAGACACCCATCGACTTACCTTAGTAGGCCGAGGAAGTAGCCTGCGGAAGCTGCCCACGATGGCATGAAGGGCTACGTAGAACCAGCTTCGGATGGCGTAATCCGGCGAATACTCCCATGTTTGGAGGCCGTAGCCATGAGACAGGTAGTGAGTAGGCTCCCAGTAGTTGAAGGTCTCGTCGCAGTCCTGGATGGGTGCCGAGAGAGCAGCGATGATATTCGCAATTAGGAAGATGTAGAAAGCCTTGATGGGCTGAATGGCGAACGGCGATGGCGGTCTATATGGAAGACGCGATGAGCGGATTAGTTAGTGAGTGAGTGGTTTGAGATCCACGGATGAAGCTACTATCACCATCATTGTGGACAACGCAGGGAACATCCATTGAGAGAGAGCACGCACTTTTTCCTCGCATGCTGCGCGTCAGGATGAACGAACTCTTCACGCGACTCAGCCATTGTGGGCGCTGTGAATAGAGACAAGACAGGTTGAGCTGCGGATCACGCACACAGCCGGTTCATGATACTTCCCAGGTGATGTTGGTTCTCTTGCACGCCCGGAACAAAATGGATGCGCGCATGTCCGCGGTACAAGGTAGGTACTCGGGTACCTGAGTTAGGTAATCCACGGAATGGATCCATTGGAGGCAGACACTGGCAGTACGAAATACTGGTACTTGTTTCGCACGGGTTTGTGAGTTGCTGTCAACGTACCGGTACTGGAAGAATACAGGCTTATCGCCTTCATTATCGCGTTATCGCACCAATCGATAAGGAAATGTACTGACGATTCAACGCTATCAGTCGACGGTTCCACTTTATTTTTCTCGAGGCCCGGGGTCCAGCAGTTCAACTGTTATCGCCTCCATCCAAACTTCCAGTGTTCATCCTCTTCCGAGCCAACATTGTGAGGTTGCGCATCGTTGGAAAGCAAGGCGACAACATCTAATTCGACTGCGCATTCGGTTTTCTTACTTGTGCATACGATTGAGCTTTCACAACTTTGCGCATTTCTGCTACCCTCCCGTAAGCTACCATGAAGCGACGCGTTGCGACCAACAGCTAACATCAGATTCACAAGCAGACACACGACCTTCCAGCTCAGTTGGAGAGTTATTAACACTCTAGACTTTTGTTGCCGACACTCAGACACCATGTCTGGGGTCACTATCCCCGGCCTTGGCGCGCCATCGCCTGCGCCTGCGCCTGTGCCAGAGCCTGCCAATGCTCAGTCTACAGCGGTGACCGTTGCTCCGATAGCAACCGACCATTCGGAGTCTACCATCGCCGGCAATGCCCCAGAGCCCGTTCCCGACACAGCCGTAGCGCAATCTCCAGTGCCCGACATCAAGACAGAAGAGACGACAATCAAGGAAGAAGAAATGGCGATTGATCCCCCGCCAAGCCCACCATCTCTTACAACCGCTTTAGAAGCTCTCCTTGGTGGATTGGACCCTGTTCCTCAGTCTGAACCTACATCAGCACCTGCACCCGTCGCCGCCAATGCTCCTGAGCATGCCGACAATGGCCCAGTAGAGCTGGAAGTACCAGTCCAGAATGGAGAAGCCATCCATGAGGACACTGGCAACGAAGATGACGAGCATCCAGAGTGGGAAGTTGACTCTTCTCCCTACGAATCGTCCGATTCGAGCAGTTCGGATGACTCTGATGATGATGATGAGTCCGATGGAAGTGTTTACCCAATGCTGGGTCAAGAGGAGACCGCCCGTCTCCTCATGGAAATGGACGGCGGATCCGACGACGAGGGACATGGCAGAGGAGATGGTGGTGGCCAGGTGCGAACTAAAAACGAACTGCCTGAGGCCATCATTCCACGACCCGACGTGGAGATCAAGCCGGACATGAAAATCATCGAGCTCGGCGAGATCGAGCATTTTGTCGGGACCACCGCGGTCATCAAGGCCAACACACATGGTGAGTACGAAGTACTCGATACAGGATCTGTTCTCTGTCTTCAAGACAGAACCGTGGTCGCTGCCCTCATGGACGTGATTGCCACGGTAAGGGAGCCCCGTTACACTGCCGGCTTCGCCAGCCAAGAAGAGATCGATTCGTTTCACTTAAGTCCCGGAACAAAAATCTTTTATCCGCCTGCACTTGCCAATGTGGGCTTGACCCAAGCCCTTCGGGCTAACAAGGGCACCGACGCCAGTAACTGGCATGATGAAGAAGTGGCCGAGGATGAGATTGAATTTTCCGACGACGAGAAAGAGGCGGAGCATAAGCGACAGTTAAAGGCCAAGAAGAAGGGTTCACGCGGTGGTCGTGAGGGTACAGCGGATCGTGGCGGCCGTGGCGATGGTGCCGCCTCAACTGTCTCTGGTTCCCAGCCCGGATTGAAGTATGAAGACGATGAGGATGGTCCTTACCGACCGTTGACGCGACCCTCCGGTTTTGGACAGAACCCGCCCCGTGGAGGTCACGATGGCTTCTCTGGCCGTGGCGATTCATTCAGAGGAGGTCGGGGCGACCACCGGGGAAGAGGAGGCCGCGGCCGCGGACGTGGCAACCGCGGTGGTAATCAACGCGGTGGTTATTCGCTACCACATAGACCCGAAGGTCAAATGGGCCAAGGCATGCACGGCTTTCAACAGCAACCGGGGATGCAACAGTTTAGCATGCCCCCTGCCCCGCCAATGCCGATGAACGGCCTGCCCCCGTTCCCGGCCTTCCCTGCCCCGCCGAATGGTCAACAACCGCAGGCTCCGGCAACCCAGTTCAACTTTACTTGGCCGCCCGCCCAGCCCGGCTTCTTTCCTCCTCCACCCCCTCCGTTTGCAGGTCAACAGGGCGCAAACGGGATGTATTTCAGCCCTGCCCTGTTGACTGCTTTGCAGAACTCAGCTCAGGGTCAACAAAACCCTCAGGCCAACAATCAGTGGATGGGTAATCAGAATAACCATAACAATCAGTGGACGGGCCCCGGTGGTCACGGATAGAATCGTGCTACCGGACCCGGCAACTTGCAGTCATACAACTTCCAAAACCAGTTTTGGAACTGCCGAGGCGGAGAAGAATCCCGTGGAAGAAAACGAGGCCGAGAACAAGGACAAGATGGTTCTCAGCAGAACGATGGGACCGCATCTCGCGAGTCGCCAAACCCCGGCCCCTCAAGTGGACCTAAATAACTACTTCGCTGTCGCACCTTATCGTCCATGGCCACAATGACGATCAATATTTGATGGCTAATTACACTCGACTATGTCACACGTTCATGACAATAACAGCATGTCTGGTTTTCAGTTTGACTGGCTATACATAAAGCCGTGAACAATGCTCGGCATTTGCCAATTTCGGCTCCGATATCGCCATGAAGAAGAGGCGGCCACCGCTGACACCATCACAACTTTGCCAGCCTAATTGATTTACGATAAGTGGCTTCCCTACAGTGGCTTCAGAAAAGTCGAGAAGCTAAGTGGTATAAGGGGGCGTTGTTCGAGGGGTTCAGTAAATCACAAACTTTCATATACAAAACGAAAGATGGAAAAGGGGGAAGGGAAGGAGTAGGAGCGCCTTCAATGGTTAGCTATGTCTGTAGCTATTCACTGTAAGGTCTGTCCATAGGTACCGTTGTGGTATGTTGAGTACAGCAGTGAAGCCCTGCTACAGGATTCAAGACGGCTGGTCTTGGTGTTGTTAACGCTCTGCGTTAACGCCATGTTGTTGTTAACGCTTTACGTTAGTGTCTTGTGGTTGTTAACCCCTTGCGTTAACAACATGTGCTCTACAGAAGATAATAAGAGCTAAGGCCAGACACCTCACAATTCTTGGGAACGTCAATAGCCTTCTGCCTAATGCTCGTGACATGAGCACCGGAAGCATGCAGCTGAGGATTACAATGGTAGTGAATCCATCAATTGAAGAACTACTACATACTACAACTGATTGTCCCAAGACCGACCGGAAGCTGTAATCGTGACTTTGTTGAACTCTTACGCTCACCTGTATTCGTAGTCTACCCATCATGAACCATTCTCTAGATTCTCAGGCGGGAACTCGTCGACTCAGTCTAGATCACGAGTGTCATTCGATCTGAAAGCAGGCTGTCGGCTCAGGGGCGTGTGATGCACGCACGTAATGCGCAAGGCATGGTACTTTTCTGAGATGAAACCGTTGCAATGCTATTCTCACATCCCAAGCTTCTTACATCCACTTATATTCCTTCCCTCAAATGTAGGAAACACGATGCTGCCCTTCAGAACACCGAAACAGAGGCTACATGAAGATCGGCTCTGATTCTTCCCAGAACAGGAATCGAATTCGTGCCGAAGGCGAGGTGGTATTCAAGCGAGACTCTGGTACGTTTGGGGTTCCATTATTGATGACATAGGTAGGGATCATTGTTGATGCCTAGCTATACATAGACTGAGGCCCGCTCCGCGTGAAATACGATGTTGGAGTAGGTATTGGATACCCTGGTTGCTGAATGACCGATCTGTTCACGGGAGCTGCCTAGGCGTTTACCATCGGTTTGAACAGAGCTGCCCCTAGACTGATCGCTTGACTCATTTTGCCTTATGATGACTGTATGGGGACCAGAATGAGAGCGAAGAGCGAGGCCAAAACGAATGTTAAGCATGGCGCGAATAAATTGTAGTGAAATGTCTAAGTACTCTCTATTCGACTCTCTAAGTTGAAAAATCTATGTCTACAGCAAACATCACACCATTTCTCTCCTCCGACATAACAAGCCCGCGCTCGCCTTCGGGATGATGGATGACCGGAACTCGAATTTTCGAGAGGACGTGTGAGGTTCGAGCTGGATCTCGTAGTGCGTGATGATGTATGAGATGACCACCTTGATGACGAAGGAGGCGTAGAATCTACCGGGACTGATGAAGGCGACAGGTTAGACATCATGACTTGTGTCGACGGAAGAGGAAGAAACGTACCAAGAATGCCGTCCCAGACCCCATAGCGGATACCTAGAATCCGCGACCGTGAATTTACTCGTGGTACGCAGCCTCTTCCCCGTCGGATCCGACGGGTCGACCTGCAGAAACCGCCACGGCGAAAACGTCGAACTGTGCGGGTAGATCTCGTCATCCATCATCATCGCCTGCGACGGCACGCAGACGACATCACCGGGAAGCAGGCGCGTCCCGTCCCGGAACTCAAACGGCACGAGGACTTTCCGGCGCACGGAGATGGAATCGGACGGGTGCAGCCGGGACGACTCCTTGAGAAATGCGTCGAGCAGGGGTTTGTTATCGACCGCCACCGCTGCGGCGACTTTGGGGTCGAGGTCCTTCAGTGTGTGATACTCGGATGCTATCTCTTCCCGGAGGAGATCCAGGTATTCGCCGTGCGTGCAGAGATCTTCCAGCGCGTAGACGATGGATATGGCGGGTTGGTGGACCGCTGCGAACCAGATGCCCAGGAGTACTTGGACGATTTTGTCAGCGGACCACTCACCCTTGCAACTGTTGCTGTCGATGAAGAATTGGATGCAGTCTTTCGGTTTGTCGTTTTTGGCTCTCCCATTTGGGGAGGGTTTGTCGTTATTCTCCTGGCGAAGCCGCTCTTCGACGATGGGCGTGATGTGTTCGACCATGATCTTTGAGCCGCGATGATGGCGCATGAGTATCGGTGCTAGAGACGAATGCAGGAAAGACGGCACGAGTCGGAGGATCTCGGCCGTGAAGAAGAGATCCTCCGGGTAATCGAGCGCGGCTTTCAGGAAGACTGGGTTGCAGGCGAGTTCGGGCCCGAAGAAGGCGAAGGCGTTGGCTGCCGTGGTGACCTTCTTGGCGACCGAGAAGCTGAAGATGCGCGTCCATTCCTGTCCGGGCTTCGTCGCGGCCTTGAACTCGGCGTCGAAACAGTCGGATATTATCTTGGCCAGCGGCTCATAGAGATCTGGGAGGTTCGATCTTAGTCCGTGTTGGATGGCCCTCGTATGCAGATTCCCGTTCGCGACCATGTCTTCGTGAACCTCGAGGCCGTTCATCGTGTATTTAGGATTGAACATCTAGTTTCACTCCTGGTTCAGCAACATTCAGCCTCTGAAGTTCAAGGAGCATCAACTCACGTCTTTCGACAGCGCATGAAGCGACAGCATCGCCTCAGGCGCATCCTTGAGCTCGCCGAGATGCTTCTCCGACGAGACATGGACGTAGCTCGTCTCAGGCGTGTCGAGGGCCAACGGGACCCCCCGGGTCTTGAGTCCGCATCAGAAAGTCGTTCCACAGCCCGTTGTTCACAGATATAGTAATGAATACATAGTTGTCAAGCAGCATGTCCGGGCCGCGCCAGAGGTAGGGCAGGCCCGGGACGATCCAATCCAGCCAAGTCCGGGGTTGAGGGGTGGCCACGTTGGTGCGCGTCTGTGATGTAGGAATGGTTAGACTGTGAGAGGGCAGATGTCAAAGTTGCAGACGTACCTTGTCCCGCCATCGTTTGTGGTAGGCCGCGTGCACCCTCCACACGAATGTAACGTAGAAGACTAGTACGAGTACGAGGAGAAGCGTTTTGAAGAACATGATTGCCAGGGGGTATCAAGCAAACAAGCAAAGAAAGATGCAGGTGTAATTTCGTGGCTGGAGGAAATAGGGGGCATAGGAATACTACCACCGGGTAGGTCGAAGTCTCACGTATGAATATGAACGCTCTTGATATCGTCCAGACAGCGCTGCTTCGAAAGACAGAACTGCTTGATATAGAGACGACTCAACCCCATCCACCACAGTCTGAGTCAAGCTGCAGTCCGAGACGGTTACATGCGAACTGCTATTCCAAGCTACTCGATGCTGGCAGCCTGAAGTCAGAAGGCCCCTCCACAGCCTCTGATGACCGGAGAGACTCTACTGGAACATGGGCCGGATGCCGAGAAAGCGACCGAAGCTCAATACCTACCTACATACGCGTCTCACGGGTTTCATCTGGTGGGACTCCGGACTCTCTCTTCACGCGAAGGGCTAAATATACCTGAAGCTCGTGACAGGTATGGGACCCCGTATGATGTAAGACTGAAAGCGTGGAGAAGCGATGAAGGCCTTGTCTGTATGGGAGTTATTCGATGTTACCTACCGAATATCCTGGTGTTAGACTGATTCGAGTAGGTAAATGGTCCGAAAAGGGGGGGACTCGATGTATGTGGAAGGTTACAGCGTCTCGATTATTTATAGGAATCTGTGAACAATAACCACTCGTATGATAACTCATCATAGTATTGAGAATATCTCGACTCGAATATGTATCATCCTCGCTGTCGCTCGCGTACCGACATCAACTTGACATAGGCCGGGGCCAAACCATCAACTCTTCCCTTCCCACAACGCCCCTACGCTAAACAGTGGCGTGGAAGCTAACATCTCGCGCTAACAGGGGGTCAACCGCGGGCACTAGTAAACAAATGGGACCCTCCCCATGCCCTGGAACTAATACAAAAGTACGGTACCGTTTCTAGGGCTTAGTAGAGGTTTTAGCGTGGGTGCGAGTCGGTATTTCGTACCTATGCACTGCCGACTACGGTAGGTATTACATATTGTAGGCAGACTACGGGCGGGTGAGAGGAGGTCGTATCTGCTTACCAATTGTCGGTAATGCTAGGTCTTTTTTTTCCCCGTCGACTATGATTTGAGATGGGGCTCTGGTAGTAATGACTGTCAAGATTGTTAAGCAGGGTGTGTATGGAGTAATATGGCTTGTGTAGGTCCTCTGAATTGAGAGACATGGTACGCGAGGGAGTGGTTGAATATGATCGCCGTTCCAACGGTGTTATAATAAGCCATGTTTTATAGACATTTCGGTCGCAAGGATATCTTTGACGTGCACTAGAACGAAAATCGAATTCACGTATTGACTGATTGATCATGATAAGTTGGGATTTTATTTAGTCCTGTCCTGAGGGCTACCTTAACTAACGAGTTCTTCTCTGAGATAGAAGCCATAGAACGAACACCGTGAAAGTATTAACATGATCAGCTTTTCCATTATGCAAGCCCCTTTAAACCATCCACTGCAATTACCAGTAGTGCATAGTACACAAGCACGAGTCAAAAAGGTGACAAATATTACAGGGCCGGCTTAAGCAGTCTTCTTGTCTCCCTTGGCCTTCTTTTCCTCATCAGTGAACCATTTACCAGCTCTGGCAAGTCCCTCGTCCATGGATACCTTGGGGATGTAGCCGAGGACTCTGCGTGCCTTGGCATTGCTCAGCGTGCGCGTGATCGTAGTGAGCTGAACGGCTTCGCGCGTGACGATGGGGTGCTTCGTGTTCATTGTGAATATCCAGTAGAGCCACTCGTTGATGCTCACCATGAGCAGCGCCATCCAGACAGGCACGATCTTGATGTCTTCCTTCTTGACTGGCCGGCCGACAGATGCCGCGATGGCGCGCTGGAACTCCCAGAACTCAACAGGCTCCTCGTTGGTGACGTTGAACGTCTCGCCATCGACTCTGACATCGGCGGCTGGCGCCGGCTTTCCGTACGCCTGCACGAGAGCACGAGCCGCGAGCAAGTGAGCATCTACGAGGTTGGAGATGTAGACGAAGTCGTACATGTTGTTACCGGGACCCATCTGGAATCTGGCCTTACCAGCTCGCGCATTGGCGACGATGTTGGCCATGCAGACAAAGTCGCGCTCGCCGAAGGCAGTAGCCGGGCGCATTGAGACTGTCAACATGGATGCATCGCCGGATTCGCGATTCGCAGCAAGGATCTCGGCTTCAGCCTCCGCCTTCGTCAATGTATAAACGCGCTTCTGTTGCGGGTATTTGAGCACGGGGAAGGTTTCGTCCGCATTGTACATGTTGGAGAGGTTGTCATGGATGACGGATGATGTTGAGGTGTTGATGAATGCCTGGACGGTCTTGACTCGTCGGCAGGCCGTGAGAAGGTTGCGGGCGCCACCGACGTTCACGCGTTGAAAGACTGTGGGCTGCAGGACGGTTGACGAGGGGCATGCCACGTGAAAGATGGTCTTGGGCGCCACCTCGGCAAAAATGGCGTCAACCTCTGCGGCTGACGAGATGTCGCAGGTGCGGTATGAGACACCATCGAAGCGATTGCGTGTCGTGTCGACGTCAATAACGTAGATCTTGCAGCCGGGTTCCTCCTTGAGCAGATGTTCGACAATATGGGAGCCGATGAAGCCACAGCCACCTGTGACGAGCACCGGGCTCAGAGTGGGCTGGGGGTGAGGAGTTTGCGCCATGGTGAATTCCGGTGAATAGATTGAAAACGATAGACTGGAAAAGAAAAAGTCAATGGATGATTAAAGAAAGTCTTAAAAGAACTGCGCGGTTCCTAAGGTGTCTCACCTCTCAAGGACGAAGATAGAGAGACTTCAAGTGCTGAGATCGTGAAGAGATCGAAGAAGGGATGATGAAGGGGAAGAGGTGCGAGAAAGCTGTTTAAACGAGCGGGCGCAGGTTCAAACGTCCACCCAGACAGGGCAACTATAGTGATACTACCTCCTTGCCTAGAGTAAACCGGCGAGAACAGAGTCTTCTTCTCACAGACGTGGTCTGTAATAGATGAATAAAGCCTGATTCGCTTTGGGCCCGAGAATATGGAGCGGGCGTGGCTTGGCTGCCGATGTGAGTGGCAGTCGAGACAGTGTGCGAAATACAAATTCCGAGGCTTCCCCAAGGTGCAAGTACGATAAGGGAATCACGCATCACACGGAGGCTTAGCGGGACTGCCTCGACTGCCTACCCTGAGGTCGTACATACCCTCGCCGTCGTTCCTTCCAGTGCAACTTCCTGGTAGCGATCTAGTGCCCGTGCACTAAACTTATCGTACAGCGTTCGCAGGGCTACACAAGCTACTGCTAGCGCAAAGTCAATTCTTGGGGCAATTGAACGCGATTGGAGGCAGTTTCTACGAAATACAAATAGGTACATACCTAAGGTACCTAGGTAGTCGACGTGCATGAGTGCCTGCATTAGCGGCCCGCAGCTTCCTGGGATCCGAGCACTGTACGCTAGGTACACCCCCCAGACATTAGCTTGATACAGATCAGGAAAGTACGATCGAAGACGAGAAGGGTTTCTATGCGTCTGACTGATTTGCGGGCACTGCCAAGGTTGTGTCGATTGAAGATGCATGGTCTTTTCATGGTCTTTTCATCCACCGGCTATGGATTTCTCTCCTGACTTATAACAGCTGCACAAGCTTTCTCTTGCTGACAGCCGGACCTGGATGAGATGCCATCCGGGTGAAGAAGATATTTTTGGTCGCAAGTTACCCGACGTGATATCACAGATTCCCCTTAATATATATCGTCACATTCTCATCTTTGCCATCACACAAAAACATCGCGTATTGATATTGGTTCGGTGATTTTCAATGAACATTCATTCATAGCCTTGTCTTTCTTGTCTTCCGGCGGATCACAGGTCCCATAATCACTTATTCAAGCATGATTCTTCAAACTGTGCTCTTGATCTCGGCCTGGATAGCATGGAGGCTGTATAGATTCACTCTAGTGCCGCTGCTGTGGCCGCAACAGGTCAAGGAGCTTCCGTACTGGATTCCATGTGAGTTGAACACGAGTGGCTTCTTTTATACATGAAGACTTGAAGATATTAATTGATTCATAGTTCTAGGTATGTCTTGAAAGAAGACATTGATGCTATGATGATAGATAGTGAAGGTCATTCTCACATCCCCCAAGGTCATGCCATCTCAATATTCAAGGATATCGACGGGACTCTCACCTATGGAAGGTAGGTAGTGAATTCTCCCTTTCCATATAATAAGCAATAATAACTTACGCAATGCTCTTCAAGAAAATACTTCGGCAACACACGTGCCACGTTCGCACTCACCGTGGTCGGCCAAAAGATCTATGTCATGACATCGGCGCAGAATATATCCGCCGCCCTGAACAATCTACACGCTTTCAACAATGAAAAGCCCAAGGTTTTTCTCATGCAGCGCTTTGGTATCTCCAAGAAAGCTATAAAATCTCTGTATGAGAAACCGCCTGCTTCATTACACGAAAAAACGGCAACGCCTTTGCCGAAGACGTTGGCGGCCACAAGTGAGGGCCTCATCAATCGCCAACTCAACCCCGGACACCATTATGACGAGTTCGAGGGGACATTCTTAGCAGTCATTGATGATAGAATGAGATGGGACTCGATCGTCTCCGAAGCCGTTGTTCCAGAGATTACTAAGAGCAAGTCGGCTGTGAAAGCGGAGTCGGCTGTGAAAGCGGTATCCCTCTTGAAGCTCGTCCGTCAGACTCTAGTCGCGAGTAATATCATTGCGTTCTTCGGGTCGGGTCTTCTGAAGATCAACCCTGAATTTGGAGATCAATTTCTCTCCTTCGATGATGGCATCAAGATGTTTTTGCAAAAGCTCCCCACGCCATGGGGCAATGCCGTTGAAACTGCCATGGAAGCACCTCTCCGATCTCTCAAGACGTATCTCGAAAAGCCCAAGGAACAACGGACCACACAGTCATGGGTCGTGGGTTCGCTTGAGGAAGAGCTCCGTTCTAAAGGGCTCGGGACGGAAGACATTGCAAAGTGGTTCTTCATGCTCTTCTGGGCGTAAGTGATATTATTCTTTTCCCCTTTTCTTTTTAATACCGTTCCACATATTAAACAGTGAATTAACGGCGAACCATCATAGTTCCAATACCAATACTTGGCGACTCGCCTTTTGGGTATCTGCCTACTTGGTGCATAATCCAAGCTTGATGGCGGATGTTCGGCGGGAGATCGAAGAAGCCAGAAGCCACACGTCGTCTCTTTCCTCCTTTCACAAGCATCTCTCCCGCTGTACGGTCCTGAAGGCCGTATATCACGAGGCTTTGCGACTTGTCGACAGTCCGATATCCATTCGCGAGTCTACGTCTCACCAGACGTCCGCCCTAGGAGAAGAGATACCCGCTGGCGCTACGGTGATGCTGGCGCATCGTCAGCTATTACAAGATGAGGACGTCTGGGGCCCCGATGCGGGAACATTCAATCCAGAGAGATTCCTACAGAATGAGGGTCTCTACAGGAGTAAGAGCTTCACGCCGTTTGGTGGCGGCGGATTGCTGTGTCCCGGGCGCTTCATGGCCAGGGGTCAAGTACTTGTCTTCGTCGCATTCCTTCTCGATCGTTTCGATGTTGAAACCACGGGGCCATTCCCCCGTCTGGATTTGATATCGAATGCAGGGGTTGGTGTTCTCGGTGTCCAGGAGGGTGACGATTCTGTCCTGTTGATGCGCGAGAGGAGAAGGTGAAATTTTCAAAAAGGGGAGAGGTTACATTTTCACACCCCGAGACGTGGATAATAAGGGTAAGCTCTTGGGGCGGCATAAGCATCTTCCCTGTCAATGTGACCCTTGAGATTTGGTTGGCTCATCGTTGCTACATGCTTCGATGCACCGAGCCGTAAACGTAAATATGTAGTTATCTTTCCCTCATCTCGTCTGTATGTAACATTGTGGATTTTCCGAAGCTGTCCGATTGGCGACGTTGTAACTTGAGGACCAGTATTGATGGAACCTGTAACACCGAGATTCTTCATTGGCTTTCTATTCAACCGTCAACGTCGTACTCGACGAGAAGAGATATGCTTCTCATTAGCCAACATCCATGCATTCGATGCAGAATAGAGCAAATGAAGCAAGGTCGTCATACTCTGACAAGCTCTCTTCCAGTGAGACTGCCGTGACTGGTTAACGATTGACACTGATTTCTGGGACTTAAAACTGCAGGATTTGGCCACGCCCTTGATGGTCCCTCACATACTTGTATGTATGATATCGACACCTACACCAAATATCATCTTCGGTAGCTGAAGCCGGCATTCACGTCCATCACGGCGAGCATCCTGCTACCTACCTCCTTACCAGCCCGGCATCAAGTCCAATGGACAATTCAGTGTCCTCGGTACGTTCCAAAAGCAGGCAGACAGACCTACCCACCAGGTATCTCCTAGGTAGGTACCTACAAACCTGCGTACGTAATCCGCACCTGCCTTGATCGTTCAGAAACTCTGAGAGGGCAGGGCCCCACTAAAGGGGATCGCACCTTCCTCCAACGAAAGTGAACAGGACCTTATAATGGTAAATTAGAAAGCAGTCCTGCATAGCAGACTTCACACGAAACAGGCCCTCCGTGGCCCAGCGGGAAGATCCCGGGCTTCCCGCTGTTGGCAGCCGGAGGGCCTGTTCGAGTGGAGGGGACGGCGGCGGGATCTGCTCCTTTCTTTTTTTTATTTGCGCGATGGGTTCTTGATGGAATTTTGTTTTGTTTTGGGATTTAGGGGTTTTGGAGGATGGCGGATTTTATGAGGGGGTTTTTGGGAGAAATTGGAGGGAAAAAAAGGTGATTGAAAAAATGGAGGTTGCGATGTGTCTCGAAGGTGGTAAGCTTACCTGTGCTCTTGTATCGAGTGCGCATCACCAAGGACCACCATATGATGAAGAAACGGCAATCGCATTCGGTCGGATACTAGATGGGAATTGAAAATGCGATCGGATAACCGGCTCCCATGCCCGCCCGGCTCTCGCCTCAAGCGCAGAAGTCTTGGCCGACGGGAACAGTGTCCCGCCCCGCGCCTCTTCGGGGGTCGAATAAGGAAATCCACCCCGGGGAGGACAGATCTAGGGGTCGCGTCCCGCCTGCCTATACCGGCTCCTATCCCGAAGGAAGCCGACGCCTTGTCCGCCCCGGGGCTTGTATAAATAGTCCCGTACATAATGCGGCGGGAAAATGCAATTCGTCCGTCCAGATATAAGCCTGCATGCTGGTCAGGCCCGGTCCGATACGAAGGACCCGGCGCGTGAGAAGTTGCTGCGAATAGTAGGAGCCTGTTTACTACCCAACGTCGCGAAAGAATGTGGTGCGGGGAGCTCAGGACTGGATAGATGCACGCTCGGCTATGATGCCTCGTGGTGGTGGTGGTGGTGGTGTGTGTGCTGACGAGAGGGGGAGTGGAAAGTGGATGCCTCCGTTGATATCGGAGACGAATGTAACGGGAGGGAATTTCGTGTACATAATGATATGCACTTGAAGCTGACAGTCGTGTGGTTACGCGGCTCCGCCCAGGTCTGAGGAGGTGTCACGGCGTCGTTTTGCTTTCGTCTCATGGGAAGAATGAAATAGATGCGGTTCGTGGCACCCACGTTTCTGATTTCCATCAAGCGAATTTATCTTTAAGGGATGTAGATTGATTGGGGTTCGAAGCTATTTTTATCATTTGCGGCGACTTGAATATCCTGGACTATAACAGATAACTCATTCATAAGTCCATGAAAGATTTGTTCGGTTCCATGATACTCAGGGTCCACATCATTCTTCCCCGGATTTGATCGCGATAACGTGAACGACACTGACGATGTCTGCTGCGATGTCGAACCCACTCGATCACATACCCGCCGTGCCGGCACCGCCCGGCTACACCTCGAATCTCATAGATCCGCCCTCGAAGGCACGAACGCTCACGATTCTCGATTCAGTCTTCTTCTCTCTTATGGGCGTGGCTGTGCTCATTCGGTTTTACGTACGCGCCAGAACCACGAAGAACTGGGGTTGGGATGATGGTATGTTGTCCACCGTGTGATGCGAATTGGTGCCAGTGAGGCTAACATGATTCCAGCTGCTTGTGTTATAGCTGCCGTGAGTCTCTATGTGAACGGGACGGAGTTAACGACAGATTCTGAACGTCTAACAGCTTGGGTCATTGTCACATACCCTCGTTTATGTTGAAGGTATGAGTGGCTGCTCGACAGCGCCAATGTACCCCTTTATCCGGCGCTGACAACGTATTCAACTAGGTGTCAAATACGGCTTTGGTCGTCACTTATGGGACATTCCGGCCTCATGGCTCGTCGATAGCAACCACATTCAAGTTTGTGCCCCAAGCCTCCAAAATTCTTGGTCCCGTCTAACAGCCCACAGATCTTCGCCTCAAACGGCGTGACCTACCCCATAACAATCTTCTTCACCAAACTCTGCATCTTACTCTTCTATGTGCGCGTCTTTGGCATAGAGCGATCCCTAAAATGGACCGTCACGATTATGGCCATTATCCTTGCCCTTTTCTACACAGCCATGGCGACACTCGGCATCGCCTCATTCCCGCTCTGCAAGAATGTCTCCTCGGGATCCACGCCGCTCTGCAAGTACACGAGTGGTCCGAATGTGCTGGTGAATGCTTCTTTCAACGTCACGACGGATATCATATTGCTCGTGATGCCGTTCCCGCGTATTGCGAAGTTGAACATGAGATTTAAGCAGAAGATGCGCTTTGCGGTTGTCTTTGGAGCTGGTATTGCGTGAGTATTAGTTTCCAACTCTTCTTCAGATCGTCGGGACTGACTTCTGTGAAAGCGCCGTCGCGGCGAGTATCGCACGTCTGGTCGAGTTTGCTATCAACTACCACAACCCCGACGTGCTCTGGGTTCAGGCTACCAATGCCATGTTCACGTATGTAAACACACATTACATCTTAGCCTCAACTCGCATGGCAGGGCTCACATCAGTGGCACACAGGACCGTCGAGATCAACATCGGTATCATCATCACATGCGCGCCTACTCTGTCGACATTCTACAAGAAGGCAGTCGATTACGTCCAGGTCACGACCACGGCCATCCGATCACGACTCTTGACGGCAAAGAACGCTACGAACAGTCTGGGAGCGACATATCCTGGCTCATCGGGGACTCTCCGTGCTCATGCTGCTGAACAAGGAGCGGGTCACCACCTTGAAATGCATGATCGTACATCTCATTCGAACAAATCTGTGACAACTGGCACCATTGAATCTATGCCTTGATTCGCAGTAACAGTAACGATATCATAATGGAACCGGAAGACCAAAGAATATTATCAAACGCCGTCCTTCCCTCAATAGGACCAGAAACAGCACACCAGGAGTCCGTGCAACTCTGGCATCAGGCCGAGAACTGAAACCCGACATGATCTGGATGGTCCGTCGATACTTTAACAATGAACCCGGTTAATTTAATGGGAGGATAAAAGAGACAAATATCTAGGAAGGATATGTGATGATCAATCATCACTGAAGGGGTCACTGGTCAGGTGTGGTCTCCGTAGTGGCAAACGTCGTCAAAGGTCCTCAGTACCTTCTTAGACCTCTCACAAGGTATGAACTATCGGATAGGATGCTTGAAGGACAGTTCACATACTCCTTTTTGGTCAATTCATGAGAAACGATGGCAACGATCTTTTAGTATAGATAGACGGACGTATGAGTCAGAAATATACCCGTAGAGTCACAGCTTGCCGCCTTCCCCCTGTAAAGGAGAATCCCGTACGTACCTCCCTCTGGCATCTCGATACCTTCTTCGTAGGGGGATCCGACTTCCAAGTCTCACGGAGTACCTATCTTAATTAGGTAGGCATCAGGCAGTCGCAGAAGTGCGCTTGCACATCTGAAGTGTTGTACTTGCACGGCCATGACGGAACGCCGGTTAATCTTTCCCAACGCAGGTAGATATGACGGCTCTCACCAGTAAGAAGATGGCAGGCGTGCAGTATAAGGGAAGGCTCACTTGACACACGGGGCCCGACGGGGGTGTTATAGAAGCGATTCGGACGGCAGAATTCTGTCCAGAGACTTTCTCTTCTACAGCATCAAAACACGTCTCGTGCGTCTCCTCCATTCCATAACTCCATCTCTGGTTTCTTTTGTTTGCTCGAGGTTGTTACTATATCATATACGTCTTTACTACCTATTCAACTGAGAGAACATCGCCATTCTCTGCACACAATTGTTACCACAAGGTAGCTACCGACTCCTATCACCACGAGGTACGGTCGAGGACCTCCGACTTATCTCTGGCGTCGTAAGTACTGTCGGGGGCCCCTGTACAGCAACCACTTGAAGTACAGAGCTGAGACTCGAGCAATCGATACTAGGTAGGCGATTAAGGGGAACGGACTCTTGTTCTCCTATGGGGAGTCGAGAGCACGACGACCTAGACCGTCTTGATACGTCGAAGAGAGGAAAGACAACAATACACCACTCGTTTTACTAGGTAGGCTCTTGATCTTGAATTTTTCTGGTGGTCCCAGCGGGCAGAGCCTCAATCAATCGAAAGACCAAGATCACGTACTGCGTCCAATTTCCCGCCTCTAAACTGGCGTGGCGTGGCGTACCAGTCTCTGGTTTTTTACTTGTACAGAGGCAACATTTGCCTTCTAGTTAATTCCTTCACTGACATATCTACTAAAAGGAACAAGATGAGAGGTGGTATGCTCTGTATATTCCAGCGGACAGCGGTGCCATTATTCAATAGGAGTCCCTGATGATCACCTGCAACCGCTCGCGGCTCTGCCCAAGAACCAATGACGAGGTGATACAGCTTGGCCGAGACATTGGAAAACCATTAGGTAGCGGGAAGAGATTCTCGACAACGACATTGTTTTGGGGGTTAGAACGCTTTTGATTCGTGGCACAGATTCGTTAGGTTTCTACTCTGGCAATGGTTGTCTTTTAATAGGTAGTTCCTGTACACAATTGAACGTCAATGCTGTTCAATGCATGAATGCGAGTTGGTTCAGGAGGTAGTAGTATGTAATTCATCCTGGTGCTAGGAAGTACGAGTAGAGTCGTGAAGGAACGCCTCCCCGTGGGCGACTACCTAATCGGACCCCAAAACTCCCAGTCCTGGAGGCATCTGCCGTCAACACCAAACACTGGTCATTACGACGGAGTATTTGAAACCAAGGTGGGAGTGAATGCGCTTTGTAGATCCGAGGTAACGTTGCATCATGTCTATGTTTGACCATCGTCGACTCTGAGCCCGAAGTGGACAAGGTCGGCAATCCTGCAACGAGGATTGCCCCGATTGCAGATTGCAACTCAGTCAATGCGAACAGAGGTTATACATACTTGAGATAATCCCAAGAAGGGCAATGGTAGGGTATGTAGGTATTTAATCGGATCTGTGGAGTGGATGACAACTCTGGCCTGCTGAAAAGCGATCAATTAAGATGGTCAATGAAGTCAGTCAAGAAGCCGGGGTTATCATCATCGCCCGATCGAAGTGCACCTCTCCTGTGGATATGGATCGTTGGTAGGCATGCGGTAGTGCTAAGAACTAAGATAGATTCGGCGTGTAAGTGGTGCCACTCGCAGAGCGTTCTAGCGGCGGTACTCGAAACAGTCACGATGGGAACGGTGCCAGGCTCAAGAGACGTTATCAGCTACCTAGCAGCATAATAGCGTGGCGGAGATCTGCGTTTTAGATCAGGGCGATTCTTGCGTCTTGGCTGGTTGTTTTCGTGTTGGTGTTGGGTAATCCGCATTAGAGCGGACATTCAACTGTCAGTGATTCACCCAATGATGTTCCGTCGTCGGTTTTCAAATCAGGTGTTCTCAGACTCGGGGTAAGTACTAGTAAGCGGCTGTGCGAGTAGATCGTGAGAAGGGAGGGAGACGTGGGAATCGGGATCGTCAAAACATGATGAGGGTTCCAATAATCGCTGTGTGTATGGATTATTGATCGACCAGTCAGATAGAAATGAATGAACCCCAAACATCAAAGTTTGGAGCGTGAGAGCATTCCATGGGATGTTATTGAATAAGATGCGGCATTATATGTACGAGTACGAGTACATAAGGGTTGTCGAAAGAATGGATCGTGCCGCGTTCGTGTCGGGTTGCAATGCTGGATCGCGACGATTGGTATGTACGAGTAGAGTGACGAACTGACTGGCTCGCTACGACCTCGAGTCTCGCTGAGGTCAGACGTCTGGGTGGATCCGATTTGTGGGCTTGCCAAGGGCATGCAAAGTGTCTCGCGATCGCTCGCTTTTGTCGCCCCTTGTACGAAACAAGCCAGGCTAATGCCTCTTGACAGCTTTTTTGGAAACAGAGCTAGGAACGCTCAGCGCAAACTACGAAAGTACCTACTGGTAGGCCGTAACTGCTTTATAAGCACGGTACGGACCATCTGTCGTCAAGTGATTTGTATCGTCGATGTCGTCGTCAGAGCTAGCCGGGAAGCAGCATGGTGCACTTTTTTTTGGCACGCGCACTTTGGTTTCGGGTCCAGTCCAGTTGGAGCACGGAAAAGCGGGCCTATCTGATGGGTCAGTGTGATGGTTGGCCTGGAGCGTGCACTGCCAGGGCAAGGTGGTGAGCCGTGAGCGCCGACCTTACCTAGATCGTGAGAAGCCAGCGAAAGGCGAAACCAGAGTGGGGGTCATGGACAGGCACGCGTTCGCCTTAGCGTGAGGCCCTAAGGCGTAGGAATCCCGCTAAGGCACGCACCACTTGGGGCATTGGGCAGGGACCACCGAGGGCGACTTCGTACCTACATTAGCGTGCCAGGTGGTTCGCTGATGGGCGCATCACGGACCCGACGGGAACAAACATGAAAACTTGGACTCCCCCCGGCCGTTCTGACGATTGGGCGAGTCTACGATACGATAGTGGAAGAAAAAAGCAGTGGGAACCAGCAACGTACGCTGAATATTATACGGATTATATACGGATTAACTGGCTTAGTACCTAGCCGTTATTAAAGTGCATACTGCATTAACACGGTTTGCTGGTGCAAAAGTATAAAGTATGTGCGGTGATGCGCAGAGCTAAGACATACTGGTACCTAACGGAATAACCACAGTCTCTCCAGCTCAACCGGAGCACTTACGGCCCACGGATCCGTACGAGTACGCTAGGAGGTAGGTAGGTCACTTATCGTGTGCTACGATGTGGTAAAACCACGAATCTTCCTCGTAGGTAGGCTCGTAATCCGTACGAACATCCTTCGGTCTGGTATCTTACATGCACTACGCACGCTAACGAACACGATGCCATACGGTTTTCCATACGTGCGAATAGGTATGTAGGTAGGTAGTATTCCTCTTCCGAGTGCCTAGTGCAATCCGTACGAGTATTTTATAGCTGTCTCGGTATCTCGAGGGAATGGAAGAGATCATGCACCACTGCCTGCTATCGCAGTGCACACGTGTAATCAGTTCGTATCAGGTGTCACGTACCGTGTACGGAGTACGGACTACTAGAAATGGCCGATCGGGCGTTGATATTGGCAGCATAATCTCCGTGCTTGCATTCAATTCGGTCCGAGTCGGTCTGCCAGCTTTTGACGGTCCGCGTATTAGACAGACAATAGCCATCAGCACTCATTCAAACAATGATATATGAATGTTCCGTATTCCCAGCACAAGGGGACTGCCTGATAGCCCTACCTACTTACCTCACCTGACATGCAGATTCTCTTTTTCCCGAGTGGCGGCTCAGGTGATGACTGCCTTGATCGAGTCTGCGTCCGGACTGGAACGGGAATGTGTCCATGTCTGTTCCGCCGAACCGGTTATCTCTGTATTTCGTACCGGTTTACATAATTTCTGGGTACACTGGTGCCACGCCCCACTTCTAAAGTTGGCCGACCCAGAAAACCTGACCCGAGGGAAGGTGGGGCTTGGCGCCATGGTACCTGCCTTAGCTTCGCATTTGTGTCTCTGATTTTCGAAACTTTTCGTGAATCGTAGGTACCTACATACCTTAGGTACTTTACATAGCGAGCAATGACTTCAATAAGTAACAAACCTTACGCCTGTGGCTGCGCACGGAATAATAATAGGTCGCACCTACCTGACGAAGTTGTTGATCACCCAATGTTTGCGGTCCGACAGCCTGCTTGCAGACCGAACCGGTCCGGATCGTACGTAATTATGGAAATTACGCTGCACAAGTAGGTATCAACGTTCTTTCCAAATCCCACCCGATGGACGTCTGTTTCCCGTATAAATCGCGCTAGGTACGTACCTGTGTAAATCCCTCCAAACTCCACTAAACACGGCACTGGCCAATTAGCTGTCTGCAATTGGTGACCGGTACCCACCAGCTAGAGGGCGCTGCGCTTAGCATCTGGCACCTGCACATACAGCCCGTCCATCCGTCCACTCCCTGCCGTAGGTAGGTAGTTCGCTCTGGGTTTCCTCTCTTCCTCTCTCCCACTCTCTCTCTCCGCCTGTCGCATCCCACAGCATCTTTCTCCCTCTCTCGTCCACGAGAGTCTGTGCCAGGTTTCCTCCCTCGTTCGGATCCGCGTACAGTTCCATTCACTCATTGTATTCTCTATCGAACCAGTTCGGCTATCCTTCCCACTACACGATCCATTCTCTCTCTCTTTTTCCGGCTCACGACCACTAGTTTAATCCACCGCGACTACGATTTGCCTAGCCATATCGATCCACACTCTCTGATTCAGTTTCTCTCCGACTCACGCAGTCGGGCGATTCACTCACTGTTCCATTCGCCCATGACGCATCGCGACTAGACGTCATTACTACTACTAACACGAGCAACTTCACTTGACTTCGATACAATATTAACCGCGTCGCCAGCCTCGCCAGGCATGTCTCCGTTCCGCATTTGATGCGACGCTCTGAAAGGAAATCAGGTCATCTTGCGCTCTACTTACAACCTGGCGAGCGCGCATGTGATGACAGATATATGAATCGAGGAAAGGAAACTTGTCATCGCCAGAATCTTTAATTGTATTATCCTGCCGAATCCTGCCCGCATACTATCAAGATGCCGGGCCACAAACACCGCCGCCTGAGACAGGCCCACCAGAATTGGGACAACTTCGTCCGAGGCGTCGAGAACGTCGCAAACGAGTTGAACCCTTTCAAGGATGCCCACCACACTGTGGAAGTCAGATCCCCCGAGACCGTATTCAAGACGGTTTTTACGACCATGTCCAAGACTTTCGACGGCCCCATCGCCGGTTACTCCACTGTCACGGACCATCCCGAGACCCGAACGACCAATTCTGCAAGTGATGTAACGGCTGACTCGTCTAAGGAGACCGCGGCCCCCAGACCTGACCCTCAGGTTATCGGAGTTTCTGACGGCCTTCCCAAGTCCTTGGTGCCATCAGAGTCATTCAACCTCAATGATGAGGGATCGACACTTGCAGCTGTGACGGGCACCCCGACAATCTTTCAGTCACAGACCTCCGCGTCTTCGACGCCCACAGGTTCTCTTGGCCTCACAGGTGCCGCTGCCTTGGCCAGCCCTACTTCATCGCCAGATACGTCCAAGTCAACTTCTTCTAACTCAGCGGCGACAGCTGGTATCGTCATTGGAGTTCTCGGTGGAATCCTCGCTCTCGGCCTGCTTATCTTTTTCCTTTTCAGAAAGCGTAGAAAGCAGCAACCACACGATGATGAGAAGGTTGGTGGAGCCGTGCCTGCTGGCCACGCTGGTCCCATGGCTCCTCCTATTTCGAGCATGGCCGCACCTCAGCTAAGTTTGCGACCTGTAACTCAGTTCAATCCGACCTTCAACGAACGACGATCGAGCATGGCTGTCGGCATGATGCTTGCGACTGCGGGTGAGAACAGAGCGACTGGCGTTATGCGCCCCTCCACGGCAAACAGCACCAATCCTCAGAACCCTTTCAATGATTCTGCTCGTGCCAGTTCACCCACTGGAAGTGAACATCTGGCCCCTCAAGGCGAGACTAGCAACCCATTTGACTCTCCAGAGAATGTTGTTGGTATGACCCAGGGCGCTGATACAACCGCCACTACGGGTAACGGCGAGGGATGTGCGGCTGTTGCCGGTGCCACTACTATTTCTGCTGAGGGAGCTGCTGCTTCTGCCGCCGCCGCCGCTGGTGGTGGTGCCGCTTTGGCTCGAAAGGAATCTATTCGCAAGCAAGCCCCTGAGACCTCGGACTCTGGGATGCCTGCTAACCCTTCGAGTTCCACTGGTTCTGCGCACGGTATTCAGCCAGCCGGTCCTGGTCAGTCGCAAGGCCCTGTAGTCATGGGCGCTGCTGCAGTTCCACCTCCCTCACCCGTTCATCGAGTTCAGTTGGACTTCAAGCCATCCATGGATGATGAGCTCGAGCTCCAGGCTGGACATTTGGTTCGGATTTTGCATGAATATGATGATGGATGGGTAAGCAAAATCCTCTGCGTAGTTAAGCGCCAAACTAACTTGTTGCTAGGCACTGTGCATTCGACTGGACCGCTCTCAGCAGGGAGTTGTTCCCCGAACCTGTCTTTCCACACGCCCTGTTAAGCCCCGTCCGGCTGGAGGTCCACCGGCTCCTCGTAACGGTCCTCCTCGTGGTCCCGGCCCTTACTCCCCCGGATCACCCTATGGACGACCTCAGTCCCCCGCTCACACGCGTCCCTATTCCCCCGCCGGAGCCCGACCCATGACTCCTAGCTCGCGCGTTCAGTCTCCGGTTCCTCACCAGCAGCATCCTCAGAGTCCCAACGGAATTAACCGACGCTACACACCTCCTGGCCGCAGCCCAATGAGCCCACACGGCAGTCCTGGCGCGGCCCAGCAGTATCACAGCCCTCCTAGTTCGCCACCCCAGGCACCAGTCGACCCGACCGCTGCCCCTGGTCAGGCATACTAAGATGGCTGATGAAGTTTGATGAACATGGAATGATGTTTGATTCTTTTCGCGACTTTCTTTTTCGACCTTTTAGTTTCAATGGTCTTTGACTTCAATGTCATGTTACAATTCAGTTCTTTCCAATGTTGTGGTACGCCGTAGCCGCTCGGCTTCCAGAAACCTGACACACATGTCGAATCATGGCGTTTTGCAAAAGCCTTTGCGAAGCACCATCCGTGGAATGGTTCCTGGGAATGTTGTGTTCATAATTTCTAGTTCTGGCCTTGAGCACGGGGCGTTGAGCATTACGGCAACGATGCAGTCAACTTGTCCATTCGCTGTTCACAACCGCGAAACGGTTTTTTTCCACATATACCGTTTTCCTCGAGGTTCCGAGCAACGAGTGCCATGCAGTCTCGGTTTGTCTTATGCTTACGTACCGCCGAAAGCCCCTTTCCGGTGAAGCTCTAGCCTTCACCATTGCCAATTTGATACCTCTCTCGTTTAGCACGTCAGTGTGAACGATGAGCATGGTCGGTATCTCGATTTTTTACCTCGGTACATACGCAGCTGGGTTTCTGATTCATTGGTCTACAATGTATCTGGCGGACAAAGTCCCTTGCAGGAAACGAAGAGAAGAATGGGACATACCCAAAGATTGAAGGAATGACTTGTATGTTTGCGCAAACCTGGCGATTGCGTTATTTTTCATGGCGAGCCGTGATTATGGTAGCCCCGGGGGCCTCCTGTTGTTGTACGTCGCGTGATAGCAGAACTACACGGTTGCGTGGTTAAGAAAGCACGCGTTTTCACTCTCCGTATGATCGAACAATTCTACGCTATCGACAGTTGTCTCGTTGTATGACAGCCTGGTCCCTTGTCCCTTTTCATGTTCCCGTAGGGCATCATTAGTTTGTTAGTGCGGGCACAATGAAGAAAAATCGGCGTGTTTATTCGTAGGTGTAGTCTAGATAGGGCTCATCAAATCAAGACACCTCCTACACCTATTTTTCAGACATCTTCTCCGTTCCATCATGATAGTATGTGTATGTGATAACCCGCATTCCAGCATCCAATACGAAGACCCCGAAAACCCCATGTTATGTTATAATTCAGGGTCCTCTCTTTAGGACCCCTCTGAGACAAGACCCGAGACCTGACCCGGTGCCCCTGAGGGAATGAGGGGAAAGGGGAATACTAGTATCAAGATGTCATAACGAGGAAGTCTGTGTCTCGGATATATTTGTTGGAGATGTTTACTTGCATTTCGACCGAGGCTCGGACTTGCAACATCTCCCTTTCGGGTAGCTGCTTTATGGCATTCACCTACATATCTACCTAGGTAGGTATATTCCGTATTTACAGTCTTGGTACAGAGATCGCATTCGTCAACCACATAGATCCAAAAAGCTCAAAATGACGGCGCCAGAGAAATAGAGCACGGCCATGATAACGCAGCGACCGCCTCAGCACTGACACAATCCAATCCAACCCGACATTACCCCCGAGGACGACGGGTTCCCCACCACAGGGCGACGTGATGTTGAGGTTCTCGAAGGTGATGTTCTCGCAGACGGCATTCGGATTCGTCGAACAGCGCAGACTGGCGACGGCCTGCCCATATTTGCCGCTCGTGTAGCCCGTGAAGCTCTCGAAAGCGGATATCACCATGGAGGGGTACTTTTCGATGTTGCGGCGTGGAGCTGGGCATTTGTTAGTTTGATTGAAATGTTTTATGCGAGTAATGAATGAATGTGGGTGATGGGAACATGGGGTAGAAATCGTCGCGCGTTCTCCGCGTAGAAGAGGATCGGGCCGCAGGGACGTGCGTGTTCTCCGGATCCAGGATCTCGAGACCCGCGAACTCGTTCTACCAGCGCTGCCCCGTTCCCATTCAAAACGCCCGAGCCGTAGATGCGGAGAAATCCTCGATGCTTCGCGGGACGCCTTCTGATAGCTCATAACTATCACCCAGACTCGCAATCACGGAGAGAAAGGCATAGACAGTTGAACAGCGCATTTTAAGAAAAAAATCGAACTCGTCCTATTCGGTACAGAGAGCAGGTGTTGGTGAGACTCAAAGGGAAGAGTATCGACTCAACCGAGGGTATATGAACAATCCTTATTCTTCCCATCATCATGAAGCCAAACTCCAGTCTCCACGATCAAAATGATTCGTCAATTCAATTCCATCACACACTTCATCCGCACGCACTCAAGGGTGAAGATTGGTAGGCAATGAAGGACTTGAAGCAATGTTGTTACGGGCTGTTACAGACTTGTGACTGTGACATATCTCATCATTATCATCATCCCGAATACGATCAACGACCCCGGATTGAACCGTTGAACCCGACAATCCAATGTCTCATTCTCAGAAGTTGAATTCTTTCTATCAAAACTCACTAAGAGATTCAGGTTCTATATAATAGGGTGTTCTATTTGTTGTGTCTCTCGACGAATTCTTCAACACGTCACGCTCGCTCTCCCTGCGCTGTGATGGATGGACGTTTTGTTGTTGTGCACTCCCAAGTTCCAACGCCATGGAATGAACCTCATTCTTCCGCCACACAGGACCCTGAATCTTGTATGATCCCTTCTCCAGCATTTCTCCAATCTTTCCCCGCGTTCGTCATCCCTAGACTCTTCGCTGCCGAGGACGGGAGTGTCTTGGTACGAAATAGTAGTAGAACCTCTGCTGTGAGACACATTACATAGTAGGTCCCGATGCGAAGGGAGTAGCTAGATCGAGAGAGTCTCATTCAGTTTGTTGTCGATAATATTATGGTAAGTAGTTATGATTTCTGATGAATCCGACATTCGCAAATCCATCATGCGGATTACGGGGTTTCCCAAATGGCCCCTGAGTTTCTCATCCTCAACCCGCGATCAACGACACAAGACTCGAGGCTTCTCCAGCCATGAGAAGTGATGGGAAATTATTGGTTTTCGTATAGATCTTGATATAGACAAATGAATCGAACCAACTCATATCATGTCCCCCGCAAGTCCGCGAGACCTCACAACTTACTATCCCTCCAAACCGGCTTCCTCTTCTCCACGAAACTCCTCACGCCCTCCCGCATATTCTCCCCGCGATTCAACAACTCATACATCCCCATCCTCACCATCTCCGTCCCCTGCTCCGGCCCAACACCCTCCCACCCCATCTTCAACCCCTCCCGCGAAACAATCACCGCATCGGGACTATTCCCCGCAATCTTCACGGCCCACCTCATCGCCGCAGCAAGGACATCCTCCCCTTCCCCCACAACCTCATTCACAAGCCCCCAACCGTGCATCTCCCTTGCGGAATACCTCTTCCCCGTCAACGCCATCTCAGCCGCGCGCTGCTTCCCCACAGAACGCACGAGCCTCGGCAACGCGCCCGCGAGCGCAATAACCCCAATCGTGACCTCAGGCAACGCAAACGTAGCCTTCTCACCCGCCACCACGAGGTCGCAATTAATCGCCATCTCCATGCCGCCGCCGAAACAGATGCCGTTTACCGCGGCCAACACGGGCTTCTTGCCGGCGCGGTTACTCAGCCCCCCGAAGCCTGTGGCTGGCATGCGGCTGCTGGCGGTGTCGGCCGTCGATGAGAAGTTGATGCTGTCCCATTCCTTGAGGTCCATGCCGGCGCAGAAGGCGCGTCCTGTGCCCGTGATGATGGCGCAGCGCAGCGCGGGCTCGTCGTCGTACCATTTGAAGAGGACGTCTAGGGCGAAGTGTTGCGGGCGCGGGATCGCGTTGAGTTGGTTGGGCCGGTTGAGGGTGACGAGGAGGATGTGGGGTTCTGGGAATGTGATGAGGACGTTGGGGACGGGGGGTGGCGGGGAGGAGAGGGTTGGTGGGAGCTTCGTTTCTGATGAGGACATGGTGTGGTTGATGTGGTTAGGTAGGTGGAATGAGTACGTGGTGTAGGTATATGTTCAATGAGTGAATTGGTAAGTTGAAAATTGTTAGCTGGCGGTCAAGAACGCCTTCATGATTGATGTCAAGCCAAGGATGTGTGGGGAGAGCTTGCTGCACCCCGGATTTGCTAGAATGAATCAAATCAATCAATCAATTTGTACCTCGGTTGTTGCTGGCTGACTACGGATTACTAGTACAGGGTAGGGTGTTGACGTTATCTATCCTCAGGCTATCAACACACTTACTCGTACGTTGTAAGTGTATCTTCTCAATATTTGTTCAGACAGTCAGCCTCTCCTTTTAATCGCAATACAGCATGTGTAGTGAGCACGGAACCAACGCCGTCTTGTACGAGACTCTTCTGAGTACACAGGATAGGTTCCAGTCACTAACACCTCACATGACATCCCTCGTGGTCACCTCGTGAATCAGAGAGTTCTGTCGCAATGGAAACTAATGGGCTGCAACAGGCCATCTCAAGTTCACTTCATCTTTATGCGAGTTGGTCTTCGCTAGTCAGTGCGCGTCAATACGACCAGAAACACAAATGGACACCTTACGCCTCCCACTGACGATTACATATTTATCTTTTTTTTTGTTACAATTAGTCTCCTATGAATGCCATGTTCGCGTTTACGCGGAGAGTCCTCGTTTCTCGCTCTCCGTGAAGAAGATGACCATGCGCCAGAGCTTCTTAACCAGAGCCTCAGCCTCATCATCCAATGCCTAGAATGTATCGTTAGCAAAAGTAATAAAGAATGTAGTCGCAGAAGTTGTGTGGTGTAGTATGCCTTACCTCTGCCAATTCCTCTACCAATTCTCCAGGGCTGCCGTGCTTCCGCAGATGCTCTTCCACAACTTCAATGAGCAACTGCTCCTGAACACCGAGATATTCGACAAGCTTCTTCTCCACAAAAGGGCGAAGCTTTTCGCGAATGACGCTCTCATCCAAGTAATCCCACTTGACATCCCATTCCCATAGACCCTCCTTCTCATTCGGAATCTCTTGCGCGAGGGCACGTACGGCCTGGTCGCGCTCCTCGTCTGACATGGCGGCCACCGTAGTAGGCTCGAACTTGATGGGGACCAGTTGTCGTTTGGTGGTTGTGTCCTCGTCTTCATCTTCCAAGAGACCCTCGACTTCAGCGATGGTCTTCCTTTGTGGAGCAGCACGCTGTGCTTGCGCTTTCTGCGCAGCCGCACCAAGCGATAGCTTGAAGGGTTGAGGAGCTGTTAAACCAGTTGTGCGGGGTTGTCGTGATTCCATCTCCTGGGCTTGCCTTTCGAGGAAGGAGTCGGCCATACCGCGAGCCTGTTCACGTTCAGCCTCTTCCTTGACGCGTTCTTGCTCCTCTGCTTGACGATCGACCTCATCAGCAGCAATCTCTCGTCCTCGAAACGCAGCACGATCCCGCATCCATGCACTACGATCCTTGTAATAACTCTCCTTCTTCCGTGCCGATTCCGCATCGTCGTCGAAAGATTGGAGCCAACGGAATGCCTCCTCGCGCTTCGCCGTCGCATTCACTTCGTCTGTAACGTCACGGCCCTTTTCTCGCTCCAGAGCTGCTGTTCGCGACTTTTCACGGTTGAGCCAGCGTCTCTCGGCATCTAAATAGGCCTTTTCGGCTTCGGCCTTCTGTTTGGCAACACGACGTCGTTCAAGCTCTTCGTCACTCGCCGGGTCGTCATCGTCCTCTCTGTCATACGTCACGGCGGCGTTGGTAGTCCCGCCGTTGACAAAGCCAACAGACCGATTGTAATCCTTTCCTAAGTCTGTTTTCAACCCTTTGGGACCGGATGGAGCGTTAGGGACGCCTCTAGGTCCTAGTGGTATATTGTTCGAGTTAGCTGGTGGCGGTGAAGCTAATCGGGAGTGCCTAGGAGCACCGCTGCGTTGTCGCTCCAGAGCCTCGAGTTCCTCCTCGCGTTTCAAACGCTCCATGTCGCGTTGGATACTTCGGTCTCGGAAAGCCGCGATCTCCGCCGCTACAGTCTCCCTCATCTCGGCCGGTATGTCTGCAAGATCATCTTCCTGTGCCAAAGGGATATTAACCACCTCGACATTGTCTCCGTTTTGCGCAGGCGCCTCGCCCATAGCGACGTCGCCATCTGCATCTGCACCAGCTCGGATGGGGGGATAGAACAAGTTCTTGATCGTCTGCTTCAGTGCGCCTCGTGCGGCCTCAAGCTTGGCCTCCGAACTTCCCACATCTGTCCTGGCCTCCTTGTAATCCTCGAGAATCTTGGTCAATTTCTCGTCGAATCGGAATTGAAGCTGAGACTTTTCGATTTTCTCGTAATCGTCGTCGTCCGTTGGAGGCGAATCTGTAGGTGTTTGCTTGTTCGTGGGAACCTCAACGTCGCGGAAGAGCTCCGATGCGATCCAGAGCGATTCAGTGTCTTCGAATTGAGCGAAGCCAAAGCCTAGTTCTTTTCCACTAGAATCAACAGTTCGGTCCCAGCGTCGTAACTTGCCTGCTGCCCCTAGGATCTGTTCGGCGCCCTGGTTGCCACCGACGCCATCTGTGATACCGCCGACAAAGATGGTTCGCATGATCTCTTCCTTCGTAGGTGGTACCAGCGCCTGCAGATTCTCTCTGACGGCCTGGCGGGCCTGGTCTAGGTTTCGATCCATGCCAACACCGGCCCTCGGACCTACTGATGTCGAGGACTCGCTGTCCTTGCGGCCTGGCGCGCCAGTCGTTGATGGCTTTCCTGAAAGGGTTCCGAGGCGAATGACTGGGGCATTGAAGTTGATGTTGGGCATGTTGGGAGGGGCCTGGAAGTTGGGTGGCATGCCGCTGGGTCGATTAGCTTGAGGGATGCTGGGCTGCTGAACGCCCGGTGGTGGCGCCATTCCCGGGGCAGACATGCCTGGTGGAGGTCCTGGACAGACATATCAATCAGTATGAGAATCATACTAGCAACTACCATCACCCAGTAGCAGAGCTGAAGACTTCGTATGCTACTCACCAAGACCGGGTACAGACGACATGCCTGGAGGGCCATTGGCACCGGGATACGAGTTGTACGTCGGCGGCGGGCCGAAGCCTGGTACTTCATGAGTCTGTCAGCATCTTTATTTCATAATAGATATTGGATCTACGCCTGGACACGCGCTCTAAGGTCAAAAGATAGCCGCCATGGGAATGGTCGCCTTACCTCCGCCGTAGGGATTGTAGGACATGTTGGGAGGGAATAAATGGTCTATCGTATGCTGAGATTTCGTGGTCTGTTAATTCAGGGAGCTCGACGGTTCTGTTATCGGGTTAGGTAATGCTAATTCGGGGCTGTCTGGACAAGAGATGATATCGTGACAGCTGCTGCGTTGTTGTTGTGGGAAACATGAATGGGTGTTGAGAAGCCCATTTTTGCGACAGAGATGGGTCCTGGCACGGCAAGCTGCGAATTATTAGGCGCGGCGCGACGCACGCTGGTACGGATCGAGCAGTTAGCACAGGTGGCGTCTGTGGAACGATATGCCGTTATAGGAGGCCATGTACTAGTCGAGTACACTCTCTAAGAGATGTATGCGTCTATCGGTGCATCATTTGCACCAGCCACATCTGAGGCTTTACTATGGCAAGTCCTGGTGTGGCTACACAATTTAGTGCCATTTTCTGGGCTCATCATCATCCCGGCCCTGGGCGCGGTGGGAGCTGTCTCAACTTCTGAATTTCGTCTTGTGACGCTTCCGTACCTTGACTTATCCCCGGAGGCCGTCCACGCCTGTTCTCTCTGCCTATACCGTGTGGGCGCTTGAATTGGTGTCCAACATGTAAGTTCATCCTTGATCAGTATCAATTCTCAATGCTCACATATGGCCATTCAGGGCGGAACTTGGTCGGGCTGCTCAAGCAGCTCTCCGTTCGACATGCTCGTTGCTGCGAACGGCGCCGACGCGATCCCAGTCAAGTTGCAATGTCGGCGTTGCCAGTTCCATCTCTAGTTTGCTACCTTCACAAATCTCCCTGTCATCAAGATCGACGCCGCTATCGAGGACCCAGCAGCGGTCTTATGCTGCCTTCGGCAGCAACAACAACAGCAACAGCAACAGCTGGAGCAATCCCATGCGTGATCAGCGCGTCCTCGACGACATCTCGCAGATCGCCAGTATCCAAAAGCCCAACAGTGCCGCATATGAGCAAGCCTTCGGCGAACCGAGTCGCGGCAAGAAGGGCTTCAACAGAAAGGGCAGAGAAACTGCCCTGGACGAGATCGCTCTCAACGATATCAGCGATGTCGGCGCGAAGATTCCTTTGTTGGCGCCAAAGTCTGCCCCACGACCTCAGATGCGCATGGTCCCGCGCACAGGTCGCACAGTCCACGTCACGAACAACATCGATGTCGCGAAGTCCTTCAAGCTCCTCGCCATCCAAGTGTCGCAAAACCGATTGCGCAGCGACTTCTACTTGCAGAGATTCCACGAGCGTCCGGGTATGAAGCGGAAGAGACTGAAGAGTGAACGCTGGCAGAAGAGATTCAAACAGGGCTTCAAGGCTACGATCTCGAGAGTCCGCGAACTTACAGCGCAAGGCTGGTAATCCTATGTACAATACGGAATCTTACGGGCCTTCTCGAGTCGTGCGCGTGGAAAGTCCCCCTGTGATATAGAGCTCTTCTTATGTACTATTAACTATTCACTTACCTAAACTAGACTACAGATGGGTGAATGCTGAACGGGGCCATGAAATAGGATACGATGCCGAACAATATTTGCTGGAAGTCATTCATTCAAGCCAATATGCGACATCAGGTTTCGTTCTCAGTCCGAAGACCGCACAGGAAGAGCAGACATCAATCTGCTTTGGCAATGGAGCTCCAATAGGGGTATGGACTCCTATTTCGCGCTGGTGCTAAGAAGCACCTAGTTTTGTCAAAGATTCTTCAAATTGCAGGAAACCCCTGAATTTCAAAAGCTGTCAGCTTACTGGCGGCGTACTGCCAGTCCAAGGCTGGCCGAGGTCAAACTTCAGAGTTGCGAGCCAGAACTCACCAGGAATCCCGGGCTGCGGTGGTCATCACCTGAAGCACGGGAGGATCTGAACCCACATCACTCCCCGGGGGGTCAATAGACGGCGCTTTATGGCTAGGAGAGTACGCTCGGAGGAGATGACCAGGTTAACACGAACTCCAACGCAAGCGGAACGCGAGAGTGAGCAATGTCAAGATGGAATAGGCCAACCGTAGTCCCAACCGGTTTCGCGCCATTTTATGCTGACGAGCAAATTTCAGAAAGATGATCATCAAGGAAAGCAGGCCACAACTGACGGCATGGCAGCAGCTGAACATTAAGGAGGGAACTTTCCAGGGGTATGCTCACTTCCCGAGGAGAAAGCGAGCACGTTCGCAATCTCACGATGTGATATCACTGACGCACCAGCAATGGAATCGAGGGCATGGACACCACAGTTAATGCCCTAAATGGAACAAAACCACGGCCGGCGGTGTGCCTTTCCAAATGCAGCAAGGGCTCTCACATGTTTGGGGCAGAGGCTGTGAAGAACACCAAGTGGGCTGCCAAGTGTGCCCTGGAGGGAAAAGAATCGCTAGATAACTAATCCGTAGTTAGTCCTCGAATTCCCAGTGATGGGGATGAGGAAAAAGCACCAGGAACTCACTTTCGCATTAGTCGGGAGATTATGCAAGGGGAGGGTCCAGGACGATAGTGGAACGTTTTTTTGGGGGGGCACATTCCAAATCATGGGGTGGACGGCACGGTCGAATGCAACATCACTAGATCGGTTGGGGAGGCCATCTTGTCCATCTGAACGGGCCAAGGCTGAAGAGCAAGGCGAGTTCCTAGCGACGGAGAAACAAGACTTGAATGATGCATGGTGACGCCTGGGGAGCAGAGACAAGCCAACACCGCCGGAAAGCACGAAGAAAAGGTCTGGTGAAAGAGGGGGGAAAAGACAATAAGGCGGTATCCTACGAGTTCCAGAAGTCAGCGGAAAGGGTTCCGCAATAGTGTTCCGTATGTGTCGGCGCATAAAATCTCCAAGCATGCAGAACGCATGGTCGTAGTGGATTCGCATGAAACCTCTGAGGGGAAAAGCAGAAAACTCCACAGCGAAAAAGAATGGAGATCTTCTCTGTAAACGGTCTTATGAAAGGAAACGTTGGGCTTTGCCCCCCATGTGCACTAAAAAAAGAAACGCGGGTCTAGGAATTTGAACAGAATACCACCTCGATCGTCCGTTTCCGTGTCTTCTCAACATCCGCAATTTGAAAAGAGGACTGAAGAATGGCATGATGCTGTCGGCCTATCCGTATGTACGGTCCTTCGTCGACCAAGGAAAGGCAAGGGACTAGGCTTACCATCGACTAACACCCTTTCCGTGAGTAAGTCGGACGATGTTAGTACTTTAGTAGTCATATACTGACCGGTCTGCAGACTATGCTGAGTTTGTGCCATGGGGAGCATGATCTAGGTAGACGAATGAGAGCGTCACGACGAGATCCAACGTACTTGTGAGAAGGGAGGCCAGGCATACCATGGAGTAAGGTCGTCTGCCACTCGTGCGTCAACTTACTCGGTGCTACCTCGATGATAATACGACGTCCGCTATGAGGCTAGGTAGGTACGTAGGTAGGTAATATCAAGTCCGATCCCAGGCTCTTTGATCCGATTGTCATAACGCATCGTGTGTGTCCCTATTATTGCCCACGACGACACGTTTTTCTTCTCTGACTCCACCACGGATCACTGGAATCTCAACTCGGTCTCGACAAACATGAGATCAACAACCCAGCGTTCGTGTTTCTGGGATAGTCTTCCGTATGGTTGCTTGCTTACTTCGAAGTTGCAATCCGCGAGGCCTAGGCTGCATAATCCATACGGAGTAATGGAGATGGAGTCTGACCTGCTTACTCCGTACACTCGTCGACCTGGACCCCGGGCTGGAGATCTTCACAGGGCTAATGAATGCATTGGACGACTTAATTAGCGTACCTCTTGGAAGCAATCCCCAAACCGGGTAAGATGGCCAATGTATTACGAGTAGAAAAACGTACGAAGCACGAGAGACGTAGGAGCCACCTTGTTGGCGCTACGCTATACCCAGGCCCATACATACTTGGAATCCGTACGCTCCAGTCAGTCACTTGCGCGGCTGGAGCTGACTATTCGATTGGCTGGTCACTATATGATCGAGCTGATGAGGCCCTGATTGCGATGCAGTTCTTGGAACTTTGGGCTTTGTCCGGCCGGCTATACATTTTCCATAGTCGCGACTATCAGATGCAGTCTGTGATAACGACACGGTTGTATTTTTCCTTATTTTCTTTATATTTTTTATTAATTTTTTTTATTTTATTTTTTCAGTATTGAAGTTTGCATACAAGTAAGTACTAACGACAAAACAACAGAATCGCTTATCTCTAACAACTATGACCCTCTCAACTATAGGGTCTTGATCGATGCTTGGAAAAGGCATGACACCCTGGTGTTAAGCCCTGGATAGCTAACTAGTATCCAATGGCCCAACTCGTGCATCCCTGATGCCTAGGTAGGTAGTTCCCTCTGCTCATCTTGATAAACCCCATCCAATCCGCGATCAACAACCGTTTAACCCTAGCTCTGAATCTACCCAACACATGTGACTCCGCCGTCACGAGCCGAGACCATCGATATACCCACATAATATCTAGACTTCTATTCTTTAATGCCCAGACTGTTATCGGGTATCAAGCATTGCCTACTCCACGGGTCATCTGGGCAGGACAGGGGGATGTTAGCGGCGGCGGAGAGGCAAAAAACGCCCGGATCTTGTCTTTTTTTTTTCAGCTGTCTGGGGCAACAAAATCACATGCACCTCGTAAATATCCTTCGAAGCCAGGCGAGTCTGGCCTCTCTAGCTTGCTTCGATATAGGTGCATCCGGCGCTATGCGATCATATCCATGGGGACCGCCCGGCCAGATGTGAAGCTCGGCGCTTATACCCGCTGCCCAAAGTCTGGAGGCGAAGAGGACCACCTCGTCGCGGAACGGCTCCGCGGAGGCACAGTCCAGGAACGTCGGCGGGAGACCCCTGAGATCGGTGGCTCTGGCCGGCGCCTCGTACTCTGACACGGCGCTCGTCCCGATGCGCGCCCCTAGCAGACAAGTCCAGGCGAACCGATTCATCGTCGAGTTGTAGAAGGGACCGTCTGTGTATTGCTGCGCGGATATCGTCTCGTTCCTGTCGTCGAGCATGGGACATTCGAGAAACAGTCCAGCGAGTTTGGGGCCCCCCTTGTCGCGTACCATGAGCGCCGTGGCTGTTGCTAAGCAACCTCCGGCGGAAGTTCCGTATAGAACGAGTCGATTAGGATCTATTCCCAGTTGCGCAAGATTCGCCTCAACCCAAAGCATGCCGGCGTAGCAATCGCTTACGGGCTCTTCTCCTTTGCTTTCGGGCGCAAGTCCGTACTCGAGACTGACGGTGATCGCATCCAAATCCTTCGCCCACACGGTGCTGGTATCCAGACCCGCGAACCGGTCGCATGATATTAATGCGCCGCCGTGAATGTAGACGATGCCTGGCCGTAGTTTCTCGACATGTGATGCAGTCGCCGGTCTCACGACGGACACGCTAAGATCGCCCCTGGGACCGGGTATGCGATGGTCCTCGATGGTGACACTCTTGTCTGCTAGTAATGCATCCGTGAGCGGCCGCGTGCGGCATGTAGAGACTTTGCGCACGCCGTCAACCTCGTAGCGCTCAGGGCCGCGGCCGAGATTCTGTAGGACCGATTGGATAGCAGGGTCGTATGGAGGTCTGGGCCGTTGAAGTGATACGGGTGCCATTGTACTCCAAGAGTCCTGCGTGGTAGTCTGTGATAGACGTGCGATTGCGCTGCTGTATAGTACTGGGTAAAGGACGTAGGTAGATAGTTGGCGCGTGTAAGTCTGAAGGGGTATTTGCTCTCCTCAGTAGTAGTCCGTGGATGCTCACGTATGAGTAGGAGCAGCTCCGGGGTATAGTAGGTGGTAGTGAAGATGGATCATGGATATGGGGTAGACGGGAGGATTATACGATGGCCGTCCGCGGGCCTTCACGTTTTATATTCCGGACATCCTGAGGCACACACGCTACGATGCATCCCGCGTACGGTCCAGAAAAAGTCCAAGCGCGGGCAGACGCTTGCTGTCATTTGACTGGTCGATCCGACGGACAGACGAGACTTGCAGACGCTCGGTCCGGTCCGGAGTACCAGACTCGTAGTCACCAGCACCAGCACCAGCACCAGCACCAGCACCAGCACCAGCACCAGCACCAGCACCAGCCAGGGAGACCAAGACGCACGAGATAACTTCGGGAGCGACCCAGACTAGGTATTTCTCTACCGAGTTCAACTTCTTTTTTTTTCTCATTTGCCATGGTTCGTGACAGGTCAGCTTCCTTCGATTTGTGCCTCTTCTTTCAGCCACCAGGAGAACCGTCATGTACTACTCCCCGTCGCTCTTTTGTAAATGAGATTTGCTCGTTTCAACCGATCGTCCCTCCCATACTAACCGCTAGGGCGGCGGGCAATTATCGCCAACTACGTATACGCACGAAAGCGCGCCAAATGTGCCATTGACGATGCGTGCCAAGGCGATCCTTGCCTCCCCCCTCCCCAGGGCAGGCCCCAGGGTGAGAGAGGACTACTACTACTAATGAGTTGAGGACTTCGGAGCTGAAACTATCATGTTTATCGTAGAAAGGCGGAGAACCCCCGTAAATCGTCAAGTTGGGGATTCAGGGATGAACGATGAACCCAGATAAAGACAGGGCCGGCGGGATCAGCATCGAATCTGATGTGGTAGTACGAAGTACGCAGGTATAATAACAGTTGCCAAACAATAAGAGACCACTTTGCAGGATTGGGCTACTATGTACGGATATTACTGTCTAAGTGCTTACTCGGTCTTATTCGATCAGCCCGAGACTATTCGGGTAGAGATGATAACGTATAAGTTAGCTCTTACTTCTGCGAATTGCGGATTAATCCGTACTTGGAGGCTTGAGCTTCCTCGTTCTCGATTTCTACCTATAACTGGAGTTTGCTGCGGCGCCAGGCCTTGGGGTTTGTGACAGATAACCATAGTGGACGTTCTAGAACTTGGATATCAAAAGATCTCATGGCACACGCACCGATCTTGCAGGTGCGTGCGCGGGCTAGGGATCGTCCTCGATATCTCGATAGACCACGGATATCTGCATCTCGTCTCATTCCGGCGTACTATCTCTATGAAACTACCGGTACCAGGATATCAGCTTCAAAGCGTTTCAGAAAATGAAATAGGTACATAGGTAGAAACAAATCAAGGCCCAGGAATAATCGTAACCTGTAAATCTGTAATTACATACATGAGCAGAACGCGACCCGGTAGGTTGCCTCATGAGCCTCGACCCCCGACCGCATCCTGCACGCTGGAATTGTGAAGTGATTTCTACATACGGAATATGCATGTACGGAATACCTGCTGCCAGACATTGCCTATTCGATTCTCCTGCTGCTCGACCCGTCATATCTCACGGCCGACGCGCCTGCTCATAGGAGACTCCAGAAGTAATAAGTAGATCTACTAATTCCGTATAGGAGACCTACGTAATCCGTATATCCGGGGTGTTTTGGCAATATGACTGGTCGGGGCAACAGACATGTAGCTGATAAGTAAATATCGATAAATAGGTATGATCCATGCTCTTAATCCGTACGGATTAGAAATAATGATATTCAACTAAAAGGTACGCTACGAAGAGCCCATTTGGAAGGTTGCGGGTGAGTTACGTGACTGGTTGCAATGTTACCCCGCGCTTATCCGAGACAAGTGGGCGACCACAGCTCATACATAATCCGTAGAATACCTAGGTATTTCTACGAATCACTCTCAGCTTGATACGTCGGCTAGGACTTCGTATAAGCAAAAGAACCTCAATAGACGACACACATTCCGTTCAATGGTAGATATAGGTATGGCTGCCGCATTCTATCTGGCGATAGTTAGCGGTTATGTACAGACCCAGGCGTACCGACCGTCTTGGATAGGGATTACCCCACCATATATTCACTTATTAAGTACCAGCTAACCACACTAATCACTTACCGGGTACGCTATGGCGTGGCCTCGGAATTGGGACACTTCTGTTACGGATTAATCCGTACACGCGCAACAGTCTGTTCTGTGTCGATTCTTCCGTATGAGACGTTTTATTTGTACTTAAGGCAAAAGACGGATTGCTTCTCGTCCACATCATTATGAATGAAAAATTTATTCAATGCTCACTGGATCGGTTGTGACATAACCTCATACAAGTTCATATTCGTGTAAATTTGTCGACAACTTCAATCAAGCATCTTTGCCTTGACATGAGTTCTTCTGCTACGGATTATCGTAAAAGTGGATAGATGGCTCATTGATTTCATGGTGAACCACAAAGACCTCTGCTGCTGAAACATGTCTGGCCTGCGAACCGGCAGCTACCTAAACTGAGACACTTGGATTCCGTTAAATAACCTTGATACCGTGTTTCGTACTGTGCCTTGAAAGATCTCTTGCTGTGATTTAGTGTGCAACTTCACTTCACACAGTCAACCCCGCTACGGCATTCCTACCGTATAACTGCCTACAGTATCTGTCCTTCATCTCAACCACAATTGCACTCATTTAGCTGCCTCCTCTCTCACGACGCGTGACTCTGAAACATCAACGTCGCAAAGAAACACCAGACCCCCGTTGGCCATGGCCCCGAACTCCGTGCCCAAAACACATCAGGTCATCCCCGGTGCTAATGTCAACATCATTTTAAAGGCTGACCAGCCGACTGGTCGCCAGGTCTCAGGAACCGTGCTGAACGTCCTCACTCGAGGTGATCACCACCGCGGCATCAAGGTGCGGCTCACGGACGGACGCATTGGCCGTGTCCAAAGCATAGCGCTGCGCGTCGAGGGTGGCGACTCTTCTTCGTCGTCGACACAGCCGTTGTCTAGCGCAAGCTCTGCGAGTCACTTGACTTCATTTCCTGCAGAGGCGCCAGCTGCTGCGGACAATGGCAGGGGACCAAGGGGACCAAGGGGTCAAGGGCGTCAACCACGCTACCATGACTTTCGAGATGAGGAGCAACCCGAGGAACAGATAGATCTGGGCGCGTATATCGTGCCATCCAGGCGCAAGGGAAAGGCTAAGAAGGGGCCTAATGCCAGCCAGGGAGGAGATAAGGCGGACAATCATGAGATTGACACGAATAGTAACGACCGGCAGGCGACGACACAGGATTTCAGCTCAGCCATCGCCACATGTCCGGTTTGTGGAGAATTCGAAGGAGATGAGGCGGCCGTCAGCCACCATGTTGCGGAGCACTTCTGATCATGGAAATATGTGGAAAACCGCAGCATTATAAACGCACGATCCGGTCGTATTGGCAGCTACACTTGAATACCTACATGGAGAGCCGACGGATACGAAAGTCAGCTGCACTATTCCGTACAGGATGACTCTAGTAACGACTCAGAGGATTGCGTAGGTAGTCCCCGTCGTTTGGAGTAACCGAGGCCAAGATGCACACAATCAGCCAACAACCTCTCTGGCGGGAGAGACCCCATAGCCTATAGGTTCACAAAATCTATTGCTAGTCATCGACGGCCTCGGTTGGATCTGTTAATACGCTGGCTTTAGAGAAGCAGAATGACGATGGCCTTTCCGTACGTAGTTAGCGACTGCCTGGAGTTGGCCATCAAGGTGGTTGTTGCCATTAGGGTGGCCATCCGGGTTCCCTCATCACGTATGAGCTCCCGTGGGTATAAGAAGAGTTGTCGTGAGATGTCTGCGGACAACTCAATGAAAAAAAAAAAAAAAATCACAATCCCAAAACAAAATTGTCTACTGTTACGGCAAAGATGTCGAGTTGTAGTTCAGAGTTCGTCCACGTCCGTGATGTTATCATCATCGGCGCCGGACCCAGTGGCCTGGGCGTAGCCGCACGACTATGTGAACAGATGCCAGCCGCGAACTTCACCGACGACGAGCACCAGCGCTTCCACTGGATCAACAAACGCCGTGCCTCCAAGATCGTCGTGAAACCAGACGGCACGGAGGCACGACACAAGCGAGCCTACGCCAAAACATCAAAGAACCCGGACATAGACCTCCTGGCGCTCGACGCGTCCAGCTCTCACTGGATGGGCAAATGGACCGATCTGTTCCAGCTCTTCGACATTTCTCATCTTCGTAGCCCCATGTTCTTCCACATCGACCCCGCGGAGAGAGACAGCTTGTTATCTTATGCGTATTCTAACGGCAGAGACAAAGAGCTGCAAGAGCTCTCTGGCTGTGTCGGCAAAGAACTTAGTAAATACCAGAGAAAGAAGAGGGAGAGGATGGGCAGACAGTAAGTTATCACTGCGATCAGTACAAGTAAACCATTCCACTAATAATCCCATCAAGACAACAAAACATCCCCACCGTGGACGAACGCGACCGCAGAGACTACTACGTCCCGTCCACCCCCCTGTTCCTCTCACACTGCAACTGCGTCGCAGAGCGCTACCAGCTCGACGACAACGTCCTATCTCAGGAACAAGTCCAAGACATCACCTACGACTACTGCAATGAGTTCTCCGACGAACAGAAGGTATTCTGCGTCAAGACAGAAAAGAGCTGCCACTACGCCAAGATCGTCGTCCTAGCCATCGGCGGTAACCCGCCCAAGATACCTTACCCGCTCACCCCCGAGGAGCAGGACGGCGCGACCCACGCCATGCACATAAAGTCCATCCCCCCACCCTACGTTCAAGAAAAGATAAAAGCCCGCGCGCAGACCAATATCTTGGTAGTAGGCGGCGGACTCACATCCGCACAGATCGCAGACCTTGCCATCCGCAAGGGTGCCAGTAAGGTATGGTTGATCATGCGCGGTCCCTTGAAAGTCAAGCTCTTCGACGTCGGTCTTGAGTGGGTTGGCAAGTTTCGCAACATCGAGCATGCGCAGTTCTGGAACTCGGAGTCCGACGAGGAGCGGTACAAGAAACTCATGGATGCCCGAAATGGCGGCAGCATCACGCCCTACTACAAGAAGATTGTGGAGAAGCACGTCATGTCAGGTCGGTTGAATCTATTACAATTTACCACCATCCAGTCGAAGACGTGGAATCCCGTGTCCAAGACCTGGTCCATCACATTGAAGGGCGAACGTGAAGACCTCCCGCCCATCGATCATATCTACTTCGCCACCGGCGTGCAAGCGGACTATGAGAGTCTGCCCTGCCTACAGTCCATGATCCGCGACTATCCGATTAGAAGCTGTGGTGGTTTCCCCTGCATCACGGAGAAGATGGCCTGGCGGGACGATGTGCCCATGTTCATCGCTGGTCGGTTCGCCGCCATGCAGCTTGGCCCTGGTGCCCCTAATTTGATGGGCTCGAGGATAGGCGCGGATAGGATTGCATGGTCGATTGAAGAGATGCTGGGCATTGAACAGGATGGTCATAAGAAGGATTGGACGCAGGGCAAGTTCAACTATCTTACTGGTAGGGGGAGTCGCTTTGATGCGCTAGCTAGTATTCCTATTGCCTCGTAAGTTCGAGGAGAGAGAGAGGGTATGTTTTTTTTTCTTTTTTCTTTTCTTTTTTCATGTTTTATGATGGGTTGCGTGGGATTACGGGTTTTTTGGTATGCGAATACACTCAAAGGCCGAGTTCTTTTTATTTTTATCGGTAGCTTTGCTCTTGCTCAAAATCACTGCTTCTTTCGCTGTTCAGTGTGTTGCTTTACAAAATACTTACCATCAGCATGAATGCATAACATGATAAACGCCCACCTTTATGATAGAAGTCAACTTTTACCCTACATTCATTAACACACTTCTTGAATGAGAAAGTACTATCTCGTAAAGCGTACGAGAAACCTATTACTAGGTCAGCACTCAGTCGGATTCCTTTTAGAGGAGGGTGGAGGGAGTGGCGGTTTGCGTAAGGGGCATGATGAGGAATGTGGCTGATCGAACGGCATTATTTTGGCCAGGTGCTCAATCGGTCACGATAACTTCACTCAAATAATCGATCGTATCCCCATGGGTCGGCCGGGCCCTCATGGCCTCAAAGAGGTGGCTGCCAACTCATCTCTATGACAGCCCGAAGACTACACGGCTCCACCACACCCAATGCATACTCACTTGGACTTTGACCACAACCCAAGGCTTTAGCCAGACGTGGTAGTCATAAGTCGCCTCTCCTTCGATTGATTAAAGCCCCTGTGCGTACGCAACTTCTAGTCTTTGGGCAGTCAAGAAGATCGGCCTGGTCGACCAACATGGTCGGCGTCTACCTGCACGTTTGTTACTATCAGATAGAGCTACCGGTATTTCCGGCCATGTACTTGAGTAAACCGTGACGAGGAGCCTTCGGTTATCTTACTTGGGCGTGCCTTGAGATTTACCACGACATTGGCATCACCCAATGAACATGCATTATGCGAAACAGTACGCCCTTACCCTCAACAGAACGATCGACTGATATGCGTGTCAGCCGCCAGCGGCGTCAATCGATCATCGGCTAGGGACTTTTCAATAAAGCTGAAAGTATTCCCATGATTCGTACGCCTCTCGGCCTCTAAATAGCGGTCGATCGGCTGGGCTGGGCTGCGGCCAGCAGCCTGTCGGCCAATGAGTCAAACCCGACCGATCCAATAACCCGATCGATCCAATAACTGCGCAGTCCTTCAAAGGACCTACGAGTACATGCCCTAGACCAAGACCAATGCTGACAGAGGTGGCGAGACGGGTCTCGCGCGACGCATCGCTGGCGGGAACTTCGGCCTAGAGGCGGCCGGCTTAGTTCCAGATTCGGCAGACGCGGCGCCGTGAAAACCGGAGCCGGAGCCGGGTCCAGGAGTCACAGACTTGGCTGTTTCAGCGCTGCGCCTCACACCAGCAGCTCGCTGCTGACTTGGGAGAACTTCTCAGCAAAGCAAAGATGACGCGACTCAGCGTAAAAGAAGACCACTGCAGCAACTCCCGGATATGCATGTATGAAATGCATTCCGATTCAACCTGGCCGGGAAAGAACGGAGTTCACGCAGGGATCAGCGCGGGTTAAGTATAGAATGATTCGGCCCGGCCGTGGCGTTGAGCGCTGATTCGTAGACGGATTGCTCGGCACCCCCTTTTTTCATGGCGAGGAGAAGAGAAGATAGATAAGAAGAAATGGCAAACGTCTCGTCGACGACGGTTCCGTGTAATCCATGAGAGCCCCTGAGTTAATTACGGGGACGCATGAGGTGGTTTCATTTCTAGATCAAATGCGGAATGCGGGATGGCGATGTCCATAATCAGGACTAGGACCATACCCAGACAGGGAACGTAGAGGACGTGATGGTGTATTCCAAGGATTGGAATCCCGGAACAGGACAGAACACCGCTTGTCTGGCAGGTTGTTGTTGGTGGGAAGTTCGCTGCCATCTGCCTCGGCATGGACGATCGCGACTACCCACGGCAGAATACGGACTCGTAATCCGTACGGGGAAACGCCCCCTTACGGATTACGGATAATACGGATAGTACCGTCGGTCTTGCTTCGTTACGGATTAGAGCGCTTTAATACATATCGTGCTCGGGAAACTCTGATTACTGTTCCCGCGGACCGAACAACCCCGTTACTAGGTTAGATAGGGAGAACTTCCTTCCTCCGCTGTCGTCCTCCGAAGCTTATCTCCAGCTCAACCTCGCTCATAACTTTTCGAACGAACAAAATCGCTCAACCTGAGCTTTCGATTCAGCAGCGTGAGGTTCTTCCTCCCTGGTCACTGCTAGCCGACGCTGCAGAACCACCCGTCGATAAGCCCCCCCGAAGCCTGTCCGCTACGGATTACTCACGATGGAACTACCTACGAAGTACCATAAGCCAAGAAGAATATCTTGCCAAATGGGGCCCTACGGCCGCTGAGCTACCTGCACACTAGGCACTTGTGGGTGAAAGTCAAGTCTTAACGGCAAGACGCTAGAATATTAATGGTTGAACCTACGAGTTAGGTATGGAAGACTACGGAATGCCGCATTCGCCCCGCCTGATAACGGTTTGCAGTCCCAGCGGGAGGGGACCTGGCTAATTAGGAGGCACTAATCCGTATGGGCCGTTATCACTCGAGACCGAGCGAGATGCTCGACTAACGACCGATACCGGTAGGTAGATCGAGAGAGACGAGGCTTTTTATCTCTCTCGAAATAAGGAGGCAATAAAGGAGATGTCTAGCCCAGGCTCTCAGGGTTGTTTTCGGCAAGTGATCAGCTAAGATCGTTACGACTCAGACTGGCGCAGCGTCCAAGTCTGCGATCAAGTTCAGGTTCAAGCAAAATCGCATTGAAGCAACGCTTGGAAGATGACGCGATCCACCTGAACCAAACCATGTGGAATTGAGATCTGGGAACTCACCAGGTCATGGATTACCTAGCGCAGGCCCCGATATCCCGCACCCCCCAGTCACGATGCTCAGCTGGAATCCACTGTCATCTTACCTATCCGTGCAGGGGTGGATTCTGCGCATCGTTTCAATGACTTTACCGGTTAACCGGTAGTACCGTACCCAGGTAATACCTAGGGATAATAATGCGTACCTACCTGCGGATTAGGTACCTAGCCCGAGTCATGGATTCGCGCTGAAAGGTCTTCGACATGCATCAGTTAGCTCGCATTATTAGCCTCAAACAACTTCGACTCTCGACTTTTGACAAATTCGATGAGCACTCGGCACATGTCCCGGGTCCATTCCATCGCAATCTATTACGGTATTTACCCGATCGCCTCCTTGTGTAGGTATCTTGACATTCTTATCGCTTACGGTGGCGACATCGCCAATAGTCCCGGCAATACTCAACTTGGTAATAGCTTGAGACCTGAACGAAGCGTGCCGCCTGACGGCGCGATGCCTAGGCTGCTTGCCAATGATTCAGATCGAGTCTCCATTCGCAGCTTCAGACTGCAAGACCTTGCGCGCCCCCGTGTGATCGTAATGCCCAATGTTCCGAGCGATGGTTGCATTAGTATCCTATCCAGGTAGTCGAACAACAGCTAGCAACCACTCAACAACGAGCATCGAGTCATCAGCTTGCTTGCGCCTCTCATCCTGGGCAATCCAAGCCGCGCCTGCCCATGGACTCGGAGTCTGGCCTTAACACCCCACGTTATTGCCTGTTGTCTCCTTTTATCTCCATGGCCTCGCTGCGAGCACGGCAATAAACCGCGAGACTCGTTGGGATGGATGGGAATCACTAGTTCGATGCGCAACGGCTATGGGGATCAATTGTAACGTTGGACTACGGATTACACAAGCAGCCGTCTCTGAATCCTAGATTCAGATGTCCAAGAGTTCCCTTCCCCACACGCTAAGGAACTTTTGTGTGTTATGCACGATGGGCTCACACGGGTCGCTGACGATGCCCAGGAACTCGAGGGGGAACTTTGCGCCGTCCGACCATAATTGGCGGCATCCTCGTCTGAGATGCTCGTCAGAGGCTCGCCATAGGCCCAAACTGTGTCGTATGATTCACTCGTCGGGACCTCTTTATCTTGTTTTCGTGTGTGACAGTAAGCGATCTTGACAATCAATGTCCGAGTTGAGAAGGAATGTTGGAATAGACAAGGTGATTCGCACAGATGTTGGGCAGGATCAACAATCAACACTTGGATGCGTTGTTCACCAACAGTCTCGGCAGACAAAAGCACACAACCTAAAGACCCTTGGCGACTGTGTGACAGTTCTTTCGCGGTTAATTGTTGAGGTAAACCCTGTACAGATCAGTCTTCGTGCCGCCTCTGACGCCGGTTATTTGCCCTTGGTGTCGTGAGGGTCACTGGAGACCCTTTGACGGGTTTCGGAACTCGGCTCCACGTGCTTGTTTGAGCGAAAACCAGGAAGCACATCAAGGGAACCCGGTGTTCATCGACGTCAGTAAACCCGCATGGAGAATAGCTTCTCGCCTCTGGCGCCATATGTCTCGCAGATTATACCCCGGGAAACCGGAAGTTTTCAACTTGTCCCGACGCTAGTTGACTGAGGTATGTATTGAGGAGTCGTTGATGATATTGCGTTCGTGTTGTTTTTTTTTCTCCGAGAGTGATGTGTTCCTACTACCCGCCTACTAGTTGCTGCAATGCAAAGTGATACGGAAGGCGACTACATGGAGGGAAAGATATACCGCGCGAATTAAGGACAACGGCATACAGATATCACCGTTGTAAAACATGTCTTTGTCTCCGGCGGTTTATTGACTCGGCGCGATTTGTTTACTTGGATGTGTTTCCCGGTTGACCTGGTACATACGAGGTAAGTAAGCCTCGCATCCAGCACCGACCGGCCAGTCCTGCAACCGCGGTTGCACGCCTAACCAGGTCCCAACAGTAACCGGATCAGATTGTGACTGGTCTCACATCCAATGAAGTTGCCAACTTCCGAATGTGTACCAAAACACGGGGATTACCTAGTACGGATTAAACAACTCGGTTTGAATACGCAGTATTCATCAACTCGCTCCTAATTCAGGGCTCAGACAACCGAACCAGTGAAACCCACACGGGGTGGATACAATTCGGTAATGCTATGGAAGTTCCTTAGGAGGTATGTACGAGTAGTTGGCTGGCAAGGTACGAGCACAGGAGGGAGACACTGTATTCCGTAGGCACACTGCTTATTGTTTGAAGCTCGCAGACTGTTGCCGTCTTTCATGAAAGTGGGCCACTGCGAAATGTCGATGCAGCACCCCCCAGCAGTTACAACTCGAGAGGGCTATCGCTCATTCGTCATCAGATAGAATAATCGAAGGAGACCTAAGATCTCAGACCCCAATCAGCTGCTACCTAGTTGTCAGACAACCGTGACAGTCGAGCTTTCCCTCCAGCAGTGTATTACCCTACACTACAGCGGGCAGCGGGCAGCGACGGGGTGATTGTCTTGTATTAAGGAGGGATTTTCCATTTCTCACGCTGGATCTTGAAACGAGACGGTTACATGTCCATTGTCCCATCGAGGAGCCCACTCTCGAACGTCCTGAATTCCTGATTTGGCGGCCAATTCATCAAACTGTGACCGCAAAACCAAGGAAGATCAAGCCAGGTGCATCGTTGCGAGGTGACTGCTAATAACGACTTAGAACCCCCTGATCACTGCACGTGAACCGACGGAAGCCTGGGCGTTCGCTCCCGACTGCACGTGAGCGACACTCTACTTCGTACAGAGCGAGAGACGAAGGCATAGGAATGACACGTTTTGGAGCCAATCGCATTCGGCAAGCCACATGAGGTTAGGTATTGTGGTTTCATTGTGGCGCGTGGGCGAAGAATGGAGGCAAAAAAATGGACCGAATCGGGGTGAAACATGTCCTCGGCTCATCGGAGGCTAACCCGGATTGGGCAGTACTGATTATATTGATTACCAATCCGGGTTAGCCGGACGAGTTGCAACGCGGCAGATCGTTACCGCCGGGGCGGATTACCAAGCACTAGTTTCGCAGTTATTGGTTCATATATCCGTTCACATGTATGTATGAGTGCCTAGGTCCTGTGAGTTATGTTCCTAGCTAGGCAATTCTACAGCACATCTTCTGAGCGGGAGATGTTTGCGGTTAAGCATCTGTCAAACAGAGCTTCGAGGTCACGGCGGGGTTGCAATGTAACCCTGCTAGGGCAGTTTGACTGCAAGAACCAACACCCTACTGTAAAATGGAACGCGTTAGGTGGAGTGGGTGCTTTAAGTGGGGCCCGGAAAAGATAGGTACGTACCTAGTACTTAATAGTGGGCCCTCGAGTTCATAGGCTCCCTCGTCCAGTGTGAGCACCGGATCACCGACAGGAAGTCCCCGACTGAGAATCGTCAAAGTTGCCTCTCTCCTCCATATTTCGTACTAGCACCCGGATGCAGCAATGGGCATGGCTGCAACACCCCACACTGCAATGAAGCTCACGCCTCTCTCCCAATCTCATCCGAGTGATATCCGGCAGCAAACGATCCGTAATACCTAATTAACGGGACGAGCTGCTGCTGCTGCCGCTGCTGCTGCTGCTTCTGCTAGTACATAGTCGTTCGCACAGGCAAGTATGACGGATTACCTACAGACAGATCCAAACAAGCACCTGCAGGCGTTGCTATGCACAAGGGGGATCTACCTATCACTCGGCGTCGGACATTGAGAGCGTACTCGTACGAAGTACACGAGATCAACGTCATGTGTCGTTGGGAACTAGACTTGGGACTGGAACCGCAGCTGGGGACTAGGTAGAACTCCTTTGGCCCTGACATCGCGCTAATCTGCGACCTAGCAAACACCAAAAGACACACCCCGGCTTCGCTCTTAGTACACAGCATATACCTCTTACATACGAAATACCTGCCGCGAGTACCGGCGCCGTCTGGCACTCGACTCTGGGTACGCCGTACTCCGTACGTATTCCGCATCGTACTTTATCTTGTGCGAGTACTTCGTATAGTCCACCAAGTACCTCGAGGGCAAGACTCGACGAGGGGCTTGCTTGGGCTTGCGCTCAGGGGACAGAATCAGCGGTGGCGCCAAGTGACCAGGAATCACCAAACGACCAGCCCAAAAACGCGGCCCGTTCTATATTTCGCCTTCTAATACAATCTATCCATTACCTACCACTAGACTCCGGTACCAACCCAGGCTCTAGCACGAGATATTCGATACGGAGAATACGGTAGCTCCTGTTATCAAATGAGTCGTGTTCACTCACTTTGCTTTAAAAGCCGCTTGGATTCCGATCCTTCTCTCCTTCGTCTCCTCTGACTCACAGATATATATATATCTACCTATCTATCTACGATCTCTCTATCTCTCTATCTCCTTCTTCGACATATACTACCTCCCTGTCTTCCTTTGTCTCCTTCATAGTACCTCTTGTATAACCAACCACATACATATCCAAAGCATTTTTATTCACTCCATCCGAATCCGTCTGAGCTCGCCACCAGATCCGGACCTCCAGAATCATAGCTTCCAACCGATAGTCCTCGAATAATACCACAGCATCCTTCAAGAAAAAAGTAATCATGGGTTCCCAAAGCTCGAACATGCCCATCCGGCTTGCCATCCTGGAGACCGACGACCCAGTCCCTGGCGTCAAGGCCGTATACAAGTCCTACTATGGCGTCTTCGCACACCTGTTCAAACGTGCCTGCGCATCTCTTCCTCACCCCGTCCCTCTAGAACACCAGCTCTCCATGTCCCAGCACAACATTGTGAACGATATGAATGCCTACCCAGACCCTGAAACCATTGACGCTATCCTGATCACCGGCTCCAAATTCAACGCCTTTGATAACGATGAGTGGATCATCCGCCTCGTTCAGTACGCGCGGCATTGCCTTGAGGGTGGTCGTATCCGTGCCATTGGCATCTGCTTCGGTCACCAGATCCTCGGGCGAGCACTCGGAGCTGAATTGGGTAGAAATCCGCTTGGCTGGGAGATTAGTGTTGTCGAGCAGGAGCTTACCCCCGAGGGAAAGATGGTATTGGGACTGGAGAAAATGGTAAGAGGAAACTCCCCCTAAATCTCTCCAAGTTATAACACCGCGATCTCTTCTGAGCTCGATCGGGGACTGACAATACTTGCACCAGGCCCTCCACCAAATGCACCGCGACATCGTATTAAATTTTCCGCCCGGTGTGATCCAGCTATCCCGGACTGATATCTGCCCTAACCAGGCCATGTACATACCCGGGCGGATGTTGTCAGTTCAGGGACATCCCGAATTCACCGAAGACATTGTGCGCGAGATTCTCGACTTGCGCAAGTACGGCGGCGTTCTCAGCGACGAACTCTATGAAGACGGTGTCAGGCGTGTCGTTAATCAACACGATGGTGTCGCGGTTGCGCAAGCGTTCCTGCGGTTCTTGCAGGGATAACGCCTGCTGAACAAAATGAACAAAAATAGAAAATGATAAAAAAAAGATGAAAAACGATAAAAGAGGACAAAAAGAGAGAAAGAGAGAATGAAAGACTCACGGAAGAGAGAGCGAAGGAAGAGAAAGATAGGGCAATATCATGGGTTGTCGGTGCCACCCCCAATGACGGTCAGAGAAGCAAGCAAGCAAGCGAAATCGATCTGGATCTTGATTTATACGGGAATGCCCGTGCTTTTCGGGTTTTTTTTCCCTCCTCCCACGCCCCCCTGCGACCTCACTCTTAGTCAGCCCCCCGGATCGACGCAAGGTCCCCGTGTCGGGAATGGTTGGTTGGGGGGCCCCCCTCCCCCTTTGCCGTACCTGACGTACATGTCCTGTACATGCAGCGCCCGTAGCGAAGGAGACACATGTGTCATGCTTTGTGGTAACCAAAAAGCGATGACTTGCTTGCTTACCCAAGTTGCACGGGGGTTGTGTTGGTTTGATTTGTTGGGTTCCTGGGAGATACACTACATACCTATCCTCTTCTTCTAGGGCCGGGGTTTTTTTTTCTTTTATTCTTTTCGGGATGGACCACACCTCATCTCTATGGACTGAAAGGCTCCGGTATCACAATGAACTGGCGTTAACATAAACATCTTATTTATGCTTATATTTGGTTATGCTGCCACACCCCGTTGTGATAGTGATGCCATGTAATGGTAGATCGGAGGGACCGGAGGATGTGCTGTATGCTTCACAGCCGGATGTGATCTCGTGCCTTTCTCGGCTGCTTAAGTGCACGACATGGGGCCCGGGCCGAGGGTGGATAGGGTGAATGAGTTCTCTCTTTCTTTCTCTGAAGTAGTCCTTGAAGGCTTTGTGTACTATATTCGTGTATGTGGTGTTTAGCCGGAAGCAAGTCTCACTTCCTAACTACACGTTCTCGTTTCTTTTATCTTCAATGCCCGGGGTGTTTACTATATTCTTAGGTATGTAGACAGATCTTGCTCGTCGTCATATCTGCCTGACCTTACCTACCTACTCCCAACCATAACCGTACCCAACCATCACATACCCATAACCACGCGCAATGACGAATCGTTGGGTGGACACCATTCTATACAGCAGATATCAGGCGTATAATCTAAATTAATTCAAACACCTGCCCGTGATTCGATCGTGGAGTCGTCATTCGTGTAAAAATTGATAGGGCCGTTATTGCGGGAGCCGTTTTGATAGGTAGGTGAACGGGCTCACGCGCTCGGTCCGGTCGTTTTTCGTGGAGCATAGATTCACGGGTTTGACTACTTGTGTTCCTTCGTTGCTACATATGGTCTCCTGAGTCCCTAGATACGCAAGTCACCAGTTCTTCACCACATGTAAATAAACGAGTATCAGTAGGTAGACATGTACTATCATTTTCCCATCCAAATCTAATGCATCGATCGACCCTCCTCATGATCCCAAACAAGCAGTCTAGCCAATCCCTCCACCACAAACACCGATCCCGTGCGCTTACGCAAACGAGAATCATGCACGTCGTTACCATCTCCTCGTAACAACCATCCATATGCGTTCAGTTTCCCCCTCCCTATCCACATAACGTCCATAAACGCCCGTTATCAGGGTCCTTTCGTACCCGAATGTAGTAAGTAAGTAAGTATGTGTGAGTTGGCATGTGAAAGCCGGGGTATCATTTTTAAAAGAGAAGGAAACAAAAAACGAAAGAAGAAGCGGCGCAAGCAAGCAAAAAAGTTCATGAAGCCCAACGCAACCGCAACCCTTACCGCCTAACGCCAGCGATGCAGAAACTCCCCCCCAATTTCTTGAAAAAAAAAGATCATGCGCTTCCCTCCTCGTCCAGGACATCCCACCATTCTCGCCTCGGTTGATTCTCGCTCATTCTTCCCATCCCAATCTCGCCCATACCGCTGACCTCACCACTGCTCCTATTTCCGGCCGCAGCAGCAGCAGCCATCTCAGATCGATGTGCCAGTATCATTTCCCTTTCTCTATCCCTCCTCGTTCTAGCCGCTCTTTCGTCCGCGATTCTCTCGTCTCGATTCCGGCCGGGTCCCTTAGTCCTGACTCCGGAATGGTCCATCCCGAAAATTCGATAGATTCGTAGTCTCATAGCAAGGCCTTCCCAGAAGCCTCCTCGTAGATGTCTCCATGGCCTCTCCCATGCGCTGAAAAAGCAGCAGTCTACCGCTGCGCCAATACATATGCTTGCCATACTGATGATACGGAGACTGATAGGTTCGGTCGAGAGAATGAAGCCGTCGTGTCTGGCGGTCGGACCTTGCGGGAAATAGGCAGCAGTGGTAATGGCTTCGGTCCCGTTGGCGGTTCGGTAGGGCACGGCGTAGACATCGTCGTAGTTATAGACATGCGCCACAAACGGTGCGACCCAGGTAAGCATGTAGATAGCCGGGTACACAAAGAGTAACCGCATCTGCCGTTGCATTTTCTCGCGGGAACGCTGCATTGTCTCGTCGGACATCTCCGTCTCGAGGTACGAAGGCTGCTCTCCTGAGCCTGTATCGTCTGGACTTTCGGATCGGTTGGGCCCCTGGCGCAGGGCTGTGGTCCAGACATTGGCCAGTGAGTTTCTAAAGACATTATAAGAGTTATGAGAGACTAAAGTGAGTTTTCGTTTTATTATGCTTGGGCGACTTTCACGAGGATTGTGAGGCGGGGAATCGCTATCGCTCGAATTGTGCGTAGGTTCAGGGGTGCGCAAGGAATTTATGCCCATGATATGTTGTCTATCGGTGTCCAGGGAGGTCGGGGTTAAGGCCCGTGTTGTCGGGCTCACGGGGGGTGCATCGGTGTTCGAATTCATGCTCGATATGCTCCCGCCACTATCATGTCTGAAGTCAATGAGATTCCAGGAGACCGAACTCCTCTGCTCGGCCGCCCTTTGAGGTACCGTAGGCATGCAGACACCTTCACCGATGTGTAATGTGCTCACAGTCGAGGCAACTGAGCCTTGGCGAGGCTTTGGTACGTCGTCATTGTTGTCGTTGGACGCCTTATCTCGGGTAGCATCGAAGGCTGCCTGTGTTGTGTTAATGGGAGGGATGGGTGGAACGTTGCGGCTCTTCCAGTATCGTCTCGGCCGCCAGCTGCTGTACGAAGGTGGCGCATGAGAGACTTGGCCGCTGGCCCTTCTCTGATCTTCGCTAAATCCCCGAAAGCGAATGAAAACATATAAGTAAAGCCATGCATACGTGACAACAATGAAGCCACATATGATGTACCGGGGTACCCAGGCCAGAGCACTGCGATACCATGCTGGGTAGATCGGAAGATAGCAGTGAGGTCCATTATCAACAAAACTTCTCCCTGTAAGTGGAACGATGGCTGCTAGGATAATAGGCACGGTGGCCCAGAGCGCGTATGCAATGCGTCGGTAGGGTTGTAGACCAACGGCAGCACCAGGATGCTTGCGCTTGATGATAAACAGGGCGGTATGTATGGCGATCAACAGGACGGCTATGTCGGACGCTTCGATGGTGACCGTCAGGAAGAAGCCGGAGATCTGGCAAAACGCCCAATTGGAGTTGAAGGGTTTCCGTGTGATGAAGTGGAATAGAGGGCTGATGATAAGCCACAACGCCTTCGCCATGTCGCTCTGGATCAGGAGCATTATCATACTGGTCACGCATTACTATGTGATCTGATTGGGTCGCGCGGGATCATCGCCAACCGTATAATGGCGTGCGATTGGGAGTCACTCACTCTTGACGGAAGCCCCTCCTCATCCGAACGAACCAGTAGAAGGCGAACAGCGCGGATATCACACTAATAGCGGCGAAGGAGAGAGAAACGCACATGACCGCCAACGTCTGCGAATCCATGGAATTTATGACAGGCGTATCCAGCTTATCTCGTGTCATCAGCATCCCATCGTAGGTTGCAGCGTCGCCGTCCGATAGCTGTTGCTCGTGAGGAGCCATCGTCGTGAATCAAGTAAGAGGTACCTAGCCAGACGGCTTGATGATGGGGATCAAGTCGCGACAGCCAGAATCGGGATCGAAAACCTTGACATTTCCTTCCCTTCGTAAAAAAGACAAACCAGTCGCCGGATCCTGCTATGTTCATTATTGAATATGTGCTCGGCCCATGATCGAGGTTGTCTGTGCAGTACCTGTTCTGCAGCCAGTGATGCGCCTACTCAGTTGGTCTCGCCTTCAAGCCCAGCTTTCATATCTGTGAGGTTTCCATGAGCAGGTGAACACCGAATATAAATTCCACGTAGTCTAGGGCCGGATGAGGAAAAAACCCTTCGCGATGGTAACTGGTGACGACAATGACGGGGGTGGATGGTCGGATTCTGGGCGTGCGCTTTCTCCGTTACTCTCAGTATGTACAAGTACACAGGAGTAAGTCACAGGAGAATTCAAGAGCAGGCAAGGAGGCAACACATGGGAATACTGCTCCTGCTTTGGGATCCAGACCAGGGCTTGGAGGGTACCTAAACGGTGATCTTTGTCAAGGTCAGATGGATGAAAGCCTGGTTCCCTTTCTCTCCCCCACACAATGCCTTCAAGCAGGCTGAAAGGAAACAGGAAAGACAATTCGTTCTAGGATACTAGTCCGCACGGTTGAAAGGGTCGGAAGTGCAGAAGTTCCTGATTACCTTTTCGCGCTGTCTCTCCGTGGGAGCTGCTGGTCTTGTTTCGGAGACGAGATGGCGGCGATTGGGTGCCACAAAGCGACAAGTATGAATGCCAATACTTACGAAATGTTTCCGGAAAGGAACGAGGCCGCCCGCAAACAACAGATTCAGACCGACCAGGAATCCGCGCGTGTTGACAAACTTCGTATAACAGACGAATAACAGGATAGTAATAGCAGATCCGGAGACGAAGACTGTTGGTAGTAGCAGTAGCAGTAGGAGGCAGTAAGGCAAGGCAAAGCAAAGGTAAAGGCAAGCAAGCAAGCAGGAAGCAGAAAGCAAAGTACGCTCAAGCAAGGCATGGACACAAGCAGGCTGTGTTATGTTTGAGAAGTTGAATGTTTGAGCAGGCGGACTTCTCCCAGACCCGGTCCAAGTCTAGCTGTTACGCAGTAGACCAGCAGAAAGGCACCGACGGCACCAGCACCAGCACGCCTCCTCGTCACTCCTTATTCCCTCATGTGCATGCATAGTATGGAGCGTATGATGTATACCGGTGCATACATGGCACCTGCATAGGCTCCGTTGTTGGTGTTGGTTGGCTTCCCTTGGTACGAGGTACGCGGAGGTAGACCGCGGCGGTGAATGAGCCATAGGGGAGGCGGATTGCTACAAGTATGAATCTCTCCTCCTCTCCCTTCTCCCTCCCAACCCGCATACTCGTACGGATTAGACGGTGGATGGACTGGCTGCGACTTGTTGGTGTGTACCTACTCGCCCAGGGTATGTATGTATATGGAAAAACTGGGAATTTGCGGGTGACACAGCATCCACACTCATAATATAGGCAGATCATAGCGCTTCTGGAGGATTCCCAATGGGGCCCCCGTTGGAGGAGTGTTGCGGACAACGCTCGCCGCAGCAGGACCCGCGCCAGGTTGCGGGACAGTCAGAAGACGGATCAGCTGGCGGAAAGGATTTCCTCGAGCATCCAACCACCTGACTGCATTGGGCATTCCCTCCTGATCGCCGAATCATCAGCACTTGCTCGTGTCAGCTAATCAGACCGCGACACGCCCGCAACCAGTCCCGTCCCGTCCAGATCCAGATCCAGTCCAGTTCGCTCCAGTCCAACGGGCTTGCTCGTATGTATCATACAATCTCGATAAGTAGGACGCCTTACCCCATGATTTCCTTTTTACCAATCTGTCTATCGTATGCCTGTTTTTTTTTTTTTCGCATCTCTCACATATCGTCACAGATCACAGCGGTGAGGTCAGTCAGTGCAATGAGACAAACAGTCCCTCCCTGCCCTTCCCCACCACCCAGGGACGTTCTTGTGTTGCTGTGAGACTACAGAGTAATAGTCACCTGATTGATATACACACACACACACATAATATCGGTTGGGTACTGGCGCTGGATCTGAGAGGTGAGGGGGATAAATGAAGAGAGAGAGAGAGGTAAGGATGAAAAGTGAGGAGCAAAAAAGGCGACGAGAAAGAAAACAGGCAACATCCTTGAGCGTTTATTAGGCGGGCAAAAGGGCAAGTGCCAGGCAGTAACGACTGGCGAACGAGGATTCGCTACGTGTGCTAAGGGAAGGCATGCTCGTGGCGGGTGGGGTTAGGACACTTCCTGCCGAGGTGATTGTTCTAAGAGGGAATATGCTACTAGAACGGGAGACTGTGACGGCAGAATTAAGTTGAGTCGGTAAGGTTTTTTACGTTTTAATTCTGTTATTCCGTGCAAATAAACACCGTAAAGTACCTAGGTAAAACCGTAATTCTTCATGACGCCATCTTGAATGTCAACAGTCGAGCTGCTCTTTTTGTTATGTTTCTTTCCCCTTTCAACTCTGAGGACACATGCCGCACTCTGCCAACACGCAACCCACCGGACTTCTATTAATGCATGCAGGACACTGCTACAAGTACATACCTAGGTAGGTCTTCAAGATGTAAAATGATTCGTCCGATTCGATCTTCCGGGAATAGGTAGGTAGTCCAAGTACGATGCGTGTCGGCTAACGACCGTGTCGGCTAACGACCATACACTTTGGTACGTACCGGTACGTACCTCGTCGTGCCCCTGCCGCCGGTCGCCGGTCGCCGGGGCTATCTGCCATACAGTCTGTACGTACCGTGGCTATCTGCCATACAAGTACGTACCGTAGCTATCGGGCTGCCATACAAGTACGTACCGTAGCTATCTGCCATACAAGAGGTAATCCGTAATCCGTAGGTACGTACCGTGGCTATCAGCCGCACCTAACCTACCGTAGCTGTAGAATGTGGGCCTAGCGCCGGAAAAATGTACTAAAATTGCCGGACCACGTGAATCTACCCCAGACTCCACTTCAGCCTCATTTTTTCAACTTCACATCACAAGCCCAAAACAGTATCAAGCTGAACAGAAGCCCTATTACTCCATGAGTACTTAGGCCACCACCACATCCATATATCATTGGATTCAGTTTTTGATGCTCGTCATTTTGAGCCATCTTCCATTCCTTCAGCACTCATAATGGGCCGTCCACGCAACAAAAGGCCTGGGTCTACCCAGTGTACCCATTGCAAGAAATGGGTAGTGGACATGTACCAGCACATGAAACGGCACAATGGCACAAACTTTTGGAAATGCGACACATGCGGCAAGACCCTATCCGAGAATCGAGCGAGACACGAGCGTCAACACTTGGGAATCAACAAAAAGGAGTGTACTTTGTGTGGTGTTTGGATTTCTGAGAGTGTATTTGGGGACCATTTGGACACCAAAATTCACAGACAAAATCTCAGAAGACAAGCTCTTGCACGCAGCCGTCAGCCACTCATCCCACAACCCAGCTACACCTCCGTCATCATCCCACCGCGAGTCCAACACTACCACCAAGAGTTCATCAACATGTTTGAGGGGGATTCTACTGGTCTGTTGTCTGCTTACACTTCTGAGATTCAGAGATGGGGTGGCATACAGAACATGGACTCTCAACACAGGCAATTGTATGATTCTATGAATCTACAAGCCCCTGGTTTGATTCCTGCTTTGGATTGTTGGCTGATTAAACCAGACGACGAGCTGTTTTTGGCTGAGATTTTGAGGAGATCTAATGGAGGAATCAGCTCCATTTATGAACAGGGGAAGCCACACCAGCCACTATCCATTGGGATTCAAGAAGTAACTCAACAGCTCACTCAGCCTAACAAGAATTCTGTGCTATATGCCGTGAATTTGAAGGCTTCTGCAAGGAATGTGGCCATCAAACTGCCAGGTAACCTCCAGAATATCAAGATTTGGGAGCAGACATTGGAGATATTTACAAATATTACTCCAAAGTTCACTAATGTGGACCTTCACGTTGGTGAGTCTCTTTCCATTTTCATGTTTTATACCCTTCTAACATGAGAATTACAGATCACGGCAGTCACGGTTTGACTTTGTTGGCCATGGGTTGTGTAAAACTCTGGGCCATATACCCCTTAACTCTTGACAACCCTGGCTGTTCTTTCACAGAATTACAAGTCAGACAAGATGTTTGTGGATGTATGTGGCAAGTTATCTGGAGGTGACGTGTTCATTCAGACTCCTGACGAGGCTATCTACCTTCCCCCTGGCTGTATACATAGTACAGTGGCCATCAGAGGAGGCTTGGTCCCTGGGATCAACTTTACCTCAGCTGAATCTCTTGAATCAGCCAACCAGATATGGAATTTGGATTGGGAAAAGAGTGGAAGGGAAGACAGCTCTTGTGACATACTTCTCAGAGCCATGGAGTTGATTATGGCTGAGCAAGATGATGTCCTGAAGAAGAGAGCTCAGCAGTTAATGTGTGAGGGGTATCACACCATGGTGGCACGGGATGGCAGGGCAGTGAGAAGGATTTTGAAGAGCTGGCCACAGAAATGTGTTGACTGTGGAAAGGAGTGGAAAAAGCATTGAGATAGTAGGATGTAGAGATCATTTCTGAGAGTATAAATTGCCATTACCCTTATTCTGCGGTCATGCGATCAAAGTGTGAGACAGCCTACCCGGGAGACGGCTGTACCCCTATTCCACGGTCATGCGATCAAAGTGTGAGACAGCCTACCCGGGAGCCGGGTGTACCCCTATTCTGCGGCTACGTCGTCAAAGTATGAGACAACCTACCCGGGAGACGGCTGTACCCCTATTCTGTGGCTACGTCGTCAAAGTTTGAGATAACCTACCCGGGAGCCGGCTACGTCGTCAAAGTATGAGACAGCCTACCCGGGAGCCGGCTACGTCGTCAAAGTATGAGACAACCTACCCGGGAGACGGCTGTACCCCTATTCTGTGGCTACGTCGTCAAAGTATGAGACAACCTACCCGGGAGACGGCTGTACCCCTATTCTACAGTCATGCGGTCAAGGTGTGAGACAGCCTACCTGGGAGAGGGCTGTACCCCTATTCTACGGTCATGCGGTCAAGGTGTGAGACAGCCTACCTGGGAGAGGGCTGTACCCCTATTCTACGGTCATGCGGTCAAAGTATGAGACAGCCTACTCGGGAGCCGGCTACGTCGTCAAAGTGTGAGACAGCCTACCCGGGAGACAGCTGTACCCCCATTCTGCGGCTACGTCGTCAAAGTGTGAGATAACCTACCCGGGAGACGGCTGTACCCCTATTCTGCGGCTACGTTGTCAAAGTGTGAGACAACCTACCCGGGAGCCGGGTGTACCCCTATTCTGTGGCTACGTTGTCAAAGTGTGAGACAACCTACCCGGGAGACGGCTGTACCCCTATTCCGCGGCCACGTCGTCAAAGTTTGAGTTAGTATATTAAATTTCTCCTGGGAGAGATATGGCTGAAGCAACATAGCCTATCTCAGAGTCATATGAGATAAACAAAATCATACTAGCTACGTTTATTGTCTAAGCCAGCTAGCTGTCAGCCTTATCATGACTCAAAATACTCGTCATGGAGTTTCTTGTTCATGAGAAAATGCTAGCAGGCAATCTCGTCATCAACCAAGTGTGCAGACAGCTAGGCTCGTCAACAAGATATATCAACAGCCATGAGGCCAGTTGATAGAAACATAAGATTACATATCTAACAGCATATATAGAAAGGAGAGATATCTTTTTTTCATGGATATACTCATAGAGATCCTTGCTCACTATACATTAATGATGACCCCATCTCAACTTGGTGTTCTTGGCTAATATCTACTCCTCTTGTCTACGTACACTTGCTCTCCAAGCATTAAAGTCTACCTGGCCTGCATCTGTAGCAAGCCTTTGGAGACGTTGGATGTACCATTGCACAAACTGAGGCCCTTCAACTTGCCCTAGCTGTGTATGAGCTGCCCTCTCAAGACTATAGAAAGACTCGAGAATGGTTTCAGTTACCTCTTGTGACGGTTCTGCCTGATGGCTAAGCAGCAACCGCCATCACAGAGCTTGTCATCACTATCTCAGGAGCTCTTCCGCCAGTGCTTGACATAGGAGCTCGTCGTCACCCACCACGGAGCTCGCTTATCTATGGTTGACGCTAGGACCAGCTCATCTGCAGCAACAGAGCTCGCCGTCGCCCACCACGGAGCTCGCTTGTTCACAGTTCACGCTAGGACCAGCTGGTCTCTTACAGCAGAGCTTCTCGTCACCCACCACAGAGCTATGGCGTCCCCCCACCGCAGAACCGGGCGACGCAGGGTATAAGAAGGGTTCCCACTCATGTAAACTTAGTTCTCTTTCTTTCTTTCTTCTCCAGTTTAGAGTCTTTGTTCATAGCATCAATACAAGGTGTCAGAGCCTGCTACATGATCATAACACTACTCTAAACTCATCCAGACTCGCTGACGAGCGTCATCTAAATACGTCACTCGATTCCCCTCTCGCTGTGGTTAGCGTCCGCCAAATAAACCACCCAAGACCCAAGAAGAAGACCCAAGACCTAAGACACAAGAACCCAAGAAACCGAGCTCCATGACAGACGTGGGAAGCTCCTCGTCTGCAGCTCCTGCACCAAGAAGAAGTGCACGAATTGCATCAAGCAACGACGCCGCGCCGGCTAAGAAACGAGTTACCAACACTCAAGAAGACAAAGAAGAAGAAGACCCAGAAGACAAAACAAGAGAGAGCTCCCCACTATCCGTGATGAGCTCCCCGCACGAGATGGCAGACCCAGCCTCCCATTCCCAGCTCATCCTCGAGATGCAAGCCACCATCCGTCGACTCGAACGAGAGCTACAGCTCAACCATCGTGCCACGTCCGTTGATACAGTCAACACCCATGCCACTCAAGAGAGTGCCTTTGGTGGAGGCTCCTTCCGAGCCTCTGGCATGGCAGCCTGGCCTGCTTTTGCCTCCATTTCTGACAACCCAGATGACGTGAACTCAGAAGCTTCGAGCTACAATCGAAAGTCCAAGGCTCGTGGCTCAGATCCTGGCCACTTCAAGGGTGACAAGGAGACTTTTCGACAACTGGCTTGGAAAGCTAGCTGACAAACTAGAGGAAGACCGTGAAATCTTCCGTTGTGAGAAGAGCAGGATGCGTTATCTGATGTCCTTGCTTGAGGGAGATGCAGAGAAAGCCATTGAAACGCGATTCCGTTCCGAGACTCGTCCATACACTGGCTTATCTGAGATGGTGCAAGCTTTGGTCACAGCTTACCATGACCCCAACCAAGCAGTCCGAGCCCGAGCTCAGCTAAACGAGCTCTACTACAAGCCTGGCAGTGATGTTCACCAGTTCATCTCCAAGTTCAACCATCTTGCAGCAAAGTCTAAGCTCCCAGAGACAGAGTTCTCACAGATTCTCTGGCAGCACATTGACATGAACCTGGGAAGTGATGTGTTTGAAGCAAGCACCAACCCAGACATCACTTATGAGCAGTTCTGTTCCAAGGTCACCAAGGCTGTGTACAATCACGAGTATGCATACAGCCGCAAGCTGCGTCGTCAGGAGAAGAGATCAGGAGCTTCTCGAGAGGCCCCAAGAGCTCATAGTCATCAGGAGACCTCATCAGTCAAGTACAAGTCAGACAAGGCTGTAACTTCAAGCAAGGCTGGCCGTGCCTTGACAGACAAAGAGAAGAAGGTTCATTGGGATGACGGAACCTGCTTTAACTGTGGTAAGAAGGGCCACCTAGCAAGAGAGTGTGAGGATAAGAAGCATGTCTCTGGCACTCAGCATCACAAAAAGACGAGCTTCTCACTCATCCTCCTCAAGCTCCGACTCGGAAAAACTAGGAGGACTGTCACAAGACTCCTTGGCAGTCCATCTACCGTCACTAGGTAAAGTAGATAGCTGCAATAAGAGGTTCCGATTTACCCAAACTGTTCAAGTTCAGCACCTCGATATTGCCATGAAAGCTACTGCCCTATGTGACACCTGGAGCACAGATCTCTCTGATGATCAGTGGGAAGCTCGCTCGCCGAGCTAAGAGACAGCTCAATGCACGTCTCATTGACCTAGACAAGCCTTTAACTTTGTCTGATTACCGTGGCCTACCAGCTGGTCAAGTCAAACAGCATCTCATAGCTGACTTTGAGATTGATGGAAGAAGATTCAAGAATCAGAGCTTCTGGGTCACTGAGACAGGCTCGGAAGTGATGGTAGGCCTGGAATGGCTAGCAAAGCACAACATCCTCCTTGACTGTGCTCAGCAAAGATTGATCTGGCCTGACGATTCCCCAGCTCTGGCCAAGTTCTCCCCTGCCATTGTGGTTCCCCAGAAGAGCAAACGAGACAGGGAGATAGATCCAGCTGTACAAAGAGATGCTGATCGTCGAGACAAGATGCTGGATCACAGATATCAGATCCTGAAGAGACAGAACCCTCCTCGGAAGCTCATACATGCTCACAGCTCTGGAGATGAATCCGTGGCTTCTGAGCCCTCTGACGAGCTCGTGATCAGTCAGATTCTTCAGCAAGTAAAGGAACAGGAACTACGGAACCCTCACAGAGGTAAGTGGGCTGAGATCTCAAAGGCCACACCAAAGGAGCCCATCAGCATAGAGTATGGAGCTCCATCCGACGGGCCATCCATCTCTGCTGTTGAGCATTGGCAGACATTCGACGGCAAGGCTATCCCCTTTCCATCAAACGAGGACCCGGAGCACGTGAAGCTGGTCCGTTCGTTGATACCAGAGCAGCTGGCACACCTTGAGGGGTTCTTTTCTAAAGTTCAGGCTGATACTTTGCCTCCCTCACGTCCAGGCTTTGACGTGGTTCTCGAGACCACGGGAGACCCATCTGACACTGGCCCTCCAAGATATCGTACCCCAGTCCAGTACCTGCCCTTGGAAAAGGAGGTGACGGATCAGCTGTTGGCTTCAGGATTCATTGAGCCATGCATGGAGGCTCAGGCCTCATCAGTGCTGTTTGTCCCCAAGCCTCACTCATCTGACAGACGTTTCTGCATTGATTATCGTTGGAGAAACCAGTACCTTAAGGACAAGATTGTACCAGCCCCTGACTTGCAAGGCACGATCTTCAACACCAGAAATGCGAGAAGGATGTCCAAGTTTGACATCATCAAGGCTTTCCATCGTCTAAGAATGTCCCTGGAGTCCAGACACCTCACAGCATTCCGCACTCGTCAAGGGACATTTCAGTGGAAGGTACTCCCCTTTGGCTTAAAGGTTGGCCCTGCCTGGTGGCAGAGCTTCATCAATGCCCAGCTCCAGGAGATTCTGGACCTGTTTGCGAGTGCCTATGCTGATGACGTGCTTGTTTACTCAGAGACAGAAGAGGAGCACTGGAAGCACTGTGAGGAGATTGTTAGGAATCACGATAACTCAAGCCCAGGCAGTGCTGGTAAATGAAGGTATGGTGTGTAGAAATTAACTAAGCTGAGGAAAAAAAGAAAGAAGGAGAAGAAACGCTAGTTTACAGGCCGGGCGGGTCGAAATCTACCTAAGTGCGGCACGAGCGCCGGTGCGCGGGTCCGTGCCACGCTGCGCCCCGTCGCCAGGTGCCGAAAGGTTCGCCGGACCTACCCGGTAGCTACCGGGTAGGTGACCCGCCCCTTTGGTTTCCTCCGCTCCATCTCTTTACCTGCCTACCCGGTAGCTACCGGGTAGGTCCCCAGTCCCTCACGACCGCCGAGGCCGTGACAATCCCCCCGCTCCACAAAGACTCGTCCCGAGTCTTTCGAATGGGTCCCTTTACCTGAACCGACGCCTCATTCTCTGGTGAACCGATTGTCGCGCCGGCCGGTCGTCGTCGTCGTGTTCAGGGTCGAATTCTTCCAGGGCCGCCGCCTTTTTCCACTCTTCCAACCGCTTAGGTGGCCCTGCCTCGTCGGGGTTTTCTTTGTGATAGTCGGATAATTTAATTGGCGCGTTCTTGAAGTTAGACGCCGGGTACCAGGTGTCGTCCGGGTCCCAGCCTTTCCATTGCACCATGTAGAATAATTTTCCGTTCTTGATTCTCGACGATATCACCTTTTCCACCTCGAATTCCTCGACGTCTTCGCTGAGATCGACGGGTTCTCCGGCCGGTCGTTCGTAGTCCTGGCCAGGTAGCGGAGAGTTGGCGTATTTCCGCAGTCGGTCGGCGTGGAACCAGCGGGAACCCTTCCATGTCTCGGGTAATTCGAGCAGGAAAGTGTTCCGGTTTTCCGGTTTGTACCCCAGAATCCGGTAGGGTTTTCGCGTCATCGGGTAGTCCAGCTTGTCGCTGGGCCGGTCCGTCTGCTCGCCCTTTTTCCGGAGGATGTAGACGAAGTCGCCCATCCCAAAGTCTGGTTCCCGACGGGATTTATTCGCCTGCGCCGTCATCTTTTCCTGGGCGCGTGTCATCTCTTGCCGGGCCGTTTCCACGTATTCGTGTATTTGTTGACCGAACTCTTGCGCCTTTTCCCTGGTCAATTGTTCGGTTACCGGCAACCGGGTAAGGTTCTTGGTTCTGGCCTCCCAATCGAAACTCATTCTCATTTTTTCGACCCGTCAAAACCTCGTGTGGGCTGAGTCCGCCAAGGGAGGCGTGTGGTAAGGACGCCTGTGCGGCGTCCAGGGCCGGTAAGGCCTTCGACCAGTCGTTCTGAAAATGATTTACGTAGGGCGTAACCGCTGGTCTACGTACTGGTTCATGATTTCCACCTGCCCGACGGTTTCATGGTGTCCGGCCGACGCAAAACTCAATTTTCGTGCCGGTAAGCTTGGAAACTTCGTCGGTGAAAGGCGGAAACGAATTGTCCGCCCTGGTCACTCGTGATTGTTTCCGGCCAACCGTGAATTCTGAATGGCCCTTCGTAGTATAATCTTGCCGCCAGTTCAGCTGTGACGGTGTCTCGGCAGGGACTGGTCCAGGTTAATTTTGAAAGCCGGTCGATCACCACGAAAATCATATTGTACCCTGCAGAGTCCTCGGGGAATTTCTTGAAATCCACCACCACATGTTGCCATGGGTGGTCCGGAACTGCTAACGGCTGCAGCTTTCCCGGGGTCTTGTCTCGTGGCACTTTGCTGGCTCGACAGGGGCAATTTGCGACGTATCGGTCGACGTCGCCGTGTAATCCCTTCCACCAATATCGTGCGGCGACCAGCTGCCTTGTCTTGTTCTTCCCGGGGGTGTGCTGTTGCAATTCGGCAATGGGCCTCCTCAATCAACTTGGTTCGGAGCTGATTTTCATCGGGGACGATCAGTCGACCTTGGTAAACGACCAGGTCTCCCAACCGAGAAAAAATTTCCGTCCTCCAGCTCGCCGGCTTTTTCGCGGTATTCCGCCAGCGCTGCGGACTCCCGGTTGGCTTGCAGTAGTGCGTCCGTCAATGCCACTCCCGATACGTCAGGCGGTTCCATGTTTCCCAGTTCGCAGACGAGAATTGGGTCGGCGGCGCCCGCCGCTTAGCCCTGGTCACCTGCACCTACCCGGTAGCTACCGGGTAGGTCCGCAGAAATTTCCGATAACACCGGTTTGAACAGCACCATGGTACGCTGCTCATCTCTCTTTTGTTTCTGCGTCTTCAGGTCCTCTTCCGGCCTCGATAAAATATCGGCCACTGTGTTTTTCGAACCAGGACGGTACGTGATGACGAAATTGTACTGGGATATTAATTCTGCCCAGCCCGCCTGCCTCAAATTCAAGACACGTTTCACCGTGAAATATTCCAGGGCTGAGTGGTCGGTTAAAATTGTAAACGGCTTCTGGCGTTGCAAACCGATCAATTCCGTCCGCCAGCAGAGCAAACCCTTGATGACAGCCAGCATTTCCTTGTCGTGAATCCCGTAATTTAATTCGGCACCGTGCAGTGTCTCGGAATAAAATCCCACAGGGTGCCAGGGTTCGTCCGGACTCGTTCGTTGCGACAGCACGCCGGCCGCCACGCCGTCTGACGCGTCGGTTTCCATCAGGGTTTCCTTGTCGAACGAAAAATGGTGTAGCACTGGCGCCGTCGTGAGCGCAGTTTTCAGGGCCTCAAATGCCTTCTGGCATGCGTCCGTCCACGTCAGATCGGCGCCGGTGCCTGTCAGTTTGTTCAGGGGTTTCGCAATTTTTCCGTAGTCCTGGATGAACTTCCGGTAAAAATTACAGAACCCCAAAAAAGGATCGGACGCGTCGTAGCAGTGCCTTTCCGTTTTCCGCAGGGGGTCTCCCAGGCTCCCACGATTTCTACCTTGTCCGGGTCGACGCTCACGCCGTCGGTGGAAATTATGAACCCCAGGAACTTCGTCTTCCGCACTGAAAATTCGCACTTCTTCAGGTCCGCTTGCAGGCCCGCTTTCCGAAGCTGCCCGAGGACTTTCTTCACGTGTTCGGCGTGTTCTAACTCATTTTCAGAATAGATGAGTATGTCATCAATGTACGCCGTACAGAAATCGTCCAGAAAATCCCGCAGTGTGTCGTTGATAAATCTCTGAAACGTGGCCGGCCCATTCGTAAGGCCGAACGGCAAAACCTTGTATTGGTACGCGCCATACCTTGTCCGAAAGGCAGTCAGTTCTTTGGCGTCGTCCGCCATCCGGATTCGGTGAAACGCTTGACGGATATCGATTTTGGTGAAGATTTTGGCGCGCCCGATCCTTGCCAATGTCTCGTCGATTAATGGCAGGGGATATCTGTCTTTTCTTGTCAGGGAATTTAATTTCCGGTAGTCGACGCACATACGCAGGGAGCCGTCTCCTTTGCGTGCCAGGAGCACAGGAGCAGCCCAGGGTGCATTCGTCGGCTCGATAAATCCCTTGGCGAGATTTTCGTGGATGTAGGTACGACATGCTTCAGCTTCTTCGAGCGACATTTTGTACAGTGCACTATATCCCAAAGATTCGGGTTTCCCATCGATTTCCACGTTGTGGTCGACGCCAGGACGGTGCGGGGGCAGTTCGTCGGACGCCGCTTTACTGAAAACGTCGAGGTAATCGTGATAGCATGAGGGAATCTTTTCCAGACACGCGGCTAAGAGCTCGGCTTCGTCCGGCGCCGTCGTCGTCATTTTCAGTTCGGAAATCCTCGCGTCCAGCTCCTGCAAAGTTACGGCACCATGAAAATCGGTGTCCCCTCGTTCGACGATTTTCTGGAACGTGGAGACGTCCAGAGACGCTACGCGTACTGGCCTTTTCTTGTACCAGCCAATGGAATCTCGCGTCAGCGTGTACGGCCCCTGCGCGTCGCGCGGCCCTTCCTGTCGTGTTTCGCGTCTTTTACGTGGCGCGTCGGTGCCTGTCGAGGGCCGTCCAGGCGCTTCGAAATGTCGAGGAGAATCGAGTCCTCGGTCATAGAGTGGGCGAGCGGGAGCGGGACGCCGGCAGGACACATAATTTCTCGAAGTGCCTCGGGATTCTGGCTGGGTTTTCCGGCCGACTTCGCGTCGTTCTTTGCCATCTGCTGGCGTAGGGGGGTAAAGGCTCCGTCCTTGTCCGTTCCGTCGCGTAGTAGGGCAAGGAGGGCGTCGGTTTCAATCAGCTGAAGCGTCTTGGCTTCAGGAGTCGTAGAGGCGGCTCGCGTAGTGGGCGCCATCTCGTCGGAAATCTAGCTGTCGTGAAGCTGTTCTGCGACGAATCAATCAATCAATCTGTCTGTCGTTCTTTTAGAGAAGTAGGGCTTCTCTGGATCGGGAATGAGCTTAGTTAATGTTAGGAATCACGATAACTCAAGCCCAGGCAGTGCTGGTAAATGAAGGTATGGTGTGTAGAAATTAACTAAGCTGAGGAAAAAAAGAAAGAAGGAGAAGAAACGCTAGTTTACAGGCCGGGCGGGTCGAAATCTACCTAAGTGCGGCACGAGCGCCGGTGCGCGGGTCCGTGCCACGCTGCGCCCCGTCGCCAGGTGCCGAAAGGTTCGCCGGACCTACCCGGTAGCTACCGGGTAGGTGGCCCGCCCCTTTGGTTTCCTCCGCTCCATCTCTTTACCTGCCTACCCGGTAGCTACCGGGTAGGTCCCCAGTCCCTCACGACCGCCGAGGCCGTGACAGAGATCATCTACCGTCTTCACAAGGTCCAGCTCCAAGGAGATATCAAGAAGAGCCGTTTTAACGTCACTGTAGTTGACTACTTGGGAGTGATTCTCGAGGCAGGAGTTGGGATCCGTGTGGATCCTCAGAAAGTTGAAGCCATCAAGAATTGGAAATTCGAGGAGCTCAACTCTGTCAGAGCTGTCAGATCATTTCTGGGGCTCTGTAACTTCATAAGAATGTTCACGCATCACGCCAGCGACGTAGCAGAGCCCCTGAATAGGTTGTTGAAAAAGGGAGCTCCATTTGAGAAGGGAGAAGCTCAGAGACAGGCTTTCGAGGCCATGAAGAAGCTGGCTTGTGAGGCTCCCTGTTCTGGCTTTCTTCAGGCCTGGCCAGCCAACGCGAGTAGAGACAGATGCCTCTCGCAATGCCACTGGAGGCGTGGTGATGCAGCAGCAAGAAGATAAGACGTGGAAGCCCGTGGGATACTTCTCCAAGACCATGACTCCAGCTGAGAGAGCTTATCCCATCCAGGACCGAGAGCTCCCTGGCAGTGGTTCAGACGCTCGAGCATTACTGTCCTGAGCTGCTGGGAACCAAGTTCTTTGTCGTCACTGATCATCAGGCCCTCCTATACTTCTCGACAAAGCGTGTCCTCTCCACTCGTCAGGTGAGATGGGCTGACTTCCTCTCAAACTTTGACATTACTTTCCAGTACCGTCCTGGTCAACAGAACGTCGTGGCTGATGCCCTTTCACGAAAGACAGCTGATCTGCCCACTGTGAAAGCTAGAGAAGCAGAGGAACGGACTATGCCACTGATAGAGCCTGCCAGGATTCATGGGGAGCTCGCGGCACTTGAGGCAGAGACTGAAGCCTCCAGGGAAGCTGATACTGTAGACTCGACACAGAAGGAGCTCGACAGAGGTCACGAGGAGCTCGTTCCCGACCATAGGACAAAGACTGTGAGAGGAGCTGACCTCGTGGACTTGATACAAAAGGAGAACGAAGCTCAGGGACTGGGCATGCGAGGCAATCAGCTGATTGTCCCAGAGATGACACAAGAGGGAGATATACACCTACGCACTGCCCTCATCAGAGAAGCTCATCACCCCACCATCTCAGCTCACCCAGGACAGAACAAGACAATCAAGGCACTGGAGAAGGAGTACTACTGGCCTCACATGAAGCAGGACATCAGGAGGTATGTCCGGAACTGCTATGAATGCCGGAGGAACAAGACACCTCGAGACAAGACCCCAGGCTTGCTTCATCCTTTACCTATTCCTGCAGCTGTGTGGAAGCATGTTGTGGTTGACGGAAAAGACATGCCGAGGGATCGTCATGGATATGACTACATCTGGGCCTTCACTTGCAAGTTTAGCAGGCTTCTGATCACGCTGCCTGGTAGAAAGACAGACACAGCAGAGATCATTGCTGCTAGATACTACCGTCATGTGTACAGGCTGCTGGGAGTTCCTGAGGTCTGGATCTCAGACAATGCTGGCCCATTCATCTCTCAGTTCATGAGAAAGATTAACGAGCTCACCAGAACGAAACATCGTCATGGCAGTGCCTTCCACCCTCAGACACAAGGGGCCATTGAGTTTACAAATCAAGAACTAGATCAGAGACTTCGATTTTACATCAACAAGTATCAGGATGACTGGAGCACCTGTTATGATCATGTAGCAGGTTCTGACACCTTGTATTGATGCTATGAACAAAGACTCTAAACTGGAGAAGGAAGAAAGAAAGAGAACTAAGTTTACATGAGTGGGAACCCTTCTTATACCCTGCGTCGCCTGGTTCTGCGGTGGGGGACGCCATAGCTCTGTGGTGGGTGACGAGAAGCTCTGCTGTAGGAGACCAGCTGGGCCTAGCGTGAACTGTGAACAAGCGAGCTCCGTGGTGGGCGACGGCGAGCTCTGTTGCTGCAGATGAGCTGGTCCTAACGTCAACCATAGATAAGCGAGCTCCGTGGTGGGTGACGACGAGCTCCTATGTCAAGCCCTGGCGGAAGAGCTCATGAGATAGAGATGACAAGCTCCGTGATGGCGGTTGCTGCTTAGCCATTATGCACAACTGTCACACTTCCCCCTACCAAAACGGAGACACGGTGGTGAGCCGGGTCAACGTTAACCATGTCGACGACGGCCCCTGTTTCTGCCTTGTCTCTGTGCCAGATTGTCATCTGTGTGATCTCCTGCTTCCTTATCTTCTGCCGCAGCCTCAATCCATTGGGTCAGCCTCACGGGAGGTCCAGCAGCTTCCGGAAACTCATTGTGAAATGCTCGAAGTTTCATTGCTGCATTCTTGAAATTCTGAGCTGGGTACCATGTGTCATCAGGATCACAGCCTTGCCAGTGAACCTGATACTGCAATTCCTGTCTTCTGCCATGTATTCGTGACTGTAGAATCGACTCTACCTCGAATTCAGCTTCTCCATTGATTTCTTCAGACTCAGGAGGTGGTTGAACCTGTTGGGGAAGAGGGTCTTCACTAGCTTTTCGGAGCCTATCAGCGTGAAATAGATTCTTCATCTTGTAGCTGGCTGGCAAGTCTAGGACAAAGCTGTGGCCCCTTTCCTCTGTGATCTCAAATGGGCCCACCCACTGAGAATCCAGTCTGGTGGTTGGGGATTCAGTACTGAAGCCCTTCTTCTTGAGAAACACCTTGTCTGTCACCTTGAAATCGACGGGCCTACGCTTCCGGTTTGCCTGAATCTCTTGCCGATGTTGTGTGGCAACTCCTGCTTTCAAAGCCAATCTCTGTACCTCTTGGGTTTGTGAAAGGAGCTTGCGGGCTAACGTCTCGGGCTCGGTTTTTTTCGGTTGAGTCTGGCAGGTTCCTTGACAAAGGGTTGCGGACTTCCGTGCCTGTCAGTACCTTCAGAGGTGCCATGTTAATGGAGGAATGCCATGATGAGTTGTGGGCAAAGTCCAGAGCAGGAACATGGGTGCTCCAGTCATCCTGATACTTGTTGATGTAAAATCGAAGTCTCTGATCTAGTTCTTGATTTGTAAACTCAATGGCCCCATGTGTCTGAGGGTGGAAGGCACTGCCATGACGATGTTTCGTTCTGGTGAGCTCGTTAATCTTTCTCATGAACTGAGAGATGAATGGGCCAGCATTGTCTGAGATCCAGACCTCAGGAACTCCCAGCAGCCTGTACACATGACGGTAGTATCTAGCAGCAATGATCTCTGCTGTGTCTGTCTTTCTACCAGGCAGCGTGATCAGAAGCCTGCTAAACTTGCAAGTGAAGGCCCAGATGTAGTCATATCCATGACGATCCTTCGGCATGTCTTTTTCCGTCAACCACAACATGCTTCCACACAGCTGCAGGAATAGGTAAAGGATGAAGCAGGCCTGGGGTCTTGTCTCGAGGTGTCTTGTTCCTCCGGCATTCATAGCAGTTCCGGACATACCTCCCTGATGTCCTGCTTCATGTGAGGCCAGTAGTACTCCTTCTCGAGTGCCTTGATTGTCTTGTTCTGTCCTGGGTGAGCTGAGATGGTGGGGTGATGAGCTTCTCTGATGAGGGCAGTGCGTAGGTGTATATCTCCCTCTTGGGTCATCTCTGGGACAATCAGCTGATTGCCTCGCATGCCCAGTCTCTGAGCTTCGTTCTCCTTTTGTATCAAGTCCACGAGGTCAGCTCCTCTCACAGCCTCTGTTCTATGGTCGGGAACGAGCTCCTCGTGACCTCTGTCGAGCTCCTTCTGTGTCGAGTCTACAGTATCAGCTTCCCTGGAGGCTTCAGTCTCTGCCTCAAGTGCCGCGAGCTCCCCATGAATCCTGGCAGGCTCTATCAGTGGCATAGTCCGTTCCTCTGCTTCTCTAGCTTTCACAGTGGGCAGATCAGCTGTCTTTCGTGAAAGGGCATCAGCCACGACGTTCTGCTGACCAGGACGGTACTGGAAAGTAATGTCAAAGTTTGAGAGGAAGTCAGCCCATCTCACCTGACGAGTGGAGAGGACACGCTTTGTCGAGAAGTATAGGAGGGCCTGATGATCAGTGACGACAAAGAACTTGGTTCCCAGCAGCTCAGGACAGTAATGCTCGAGCGTCTGAACCACTGCCAGGAGCTCTCGGTCCTGGATGGGATAAGCTCTCTCAGCTGGAGTCATGGTCTTGGAGAAGTATCCCACGGGCTTCCACGTCTTATCTTCTTGCTGCTGCATCACCACGCCTCCAGTGGCATTGCGAGAGGCATCTGTCTCTACCCGCGTTGGCTGGCCAGGCCTGAAGAAAGCCAGAACAGGAGCTTCACAGGCCAGCTTCTTCATGGCCTCGAAAGCTTGTCTCTGAGCTTCTCCCTTCTCAAATGGAGCTCCCTTTTTCAACAACCTATTCAGGGGCTCTGCTACGTCGCTGGCGTGATGCGTGAACATTCTTATGAAGTTACAGAGCCCCCAGAAATGATCTGACAGCTCTGACAGAGTTGAGCTCCTCGAATTTCCAATTCTTGATGGCTTCAACTTTCTGAGGATCCACACGGATCCCAACTCCTGCCTCGAGAATCACTCCCAGGTAGTCAACTACAGTGACGTTAAAACGACTCTTCTTGATATCTCCTTGGAGCTGGACCTTGTGAAGACGGTAGATGATCTCCTCACAGTGCTTCCAGTGCTCCTCTTCTGTCTCTGAGTAAACAAGCACGTCATCAGCATAGGCACTCGCAAACAGGTCCAGAATCTCCCTGGAGCTGGGCATTAATGAAGCTCTGCCACCAGGCAGGGCCAACCTTTAAGCCCAAAGGGGAGTACCTTCCACTGAAATGTCCCTTGACGAGTGCGGAATGCTGTGAGGTGTCTGGACTCCAGGGACATTCTCAGACGATGGAAAGCCTTGATGATGTCAAACTTAGACATCCTTCTCGCATTTCTGGTGTTGAAGATCGTGCCTTGTAAGTCAGGGGCTGGTACAATCTTGTCCTTAAGGTACTGATTTCTCCAACGATAATCAATGCAGAAACGTCTGTCAGATGAGTGAGGCTTGGGGACAAACAGCACTGATGAGGCCTGAGCCTCCATGCATGGCTCAATGAATCCTGAAGCCAACAGCTGATCCGTCACCTCCTTTTCCAAGGGCAGGTACTGGACTGGGGGTACGATATCTTGGAGGGCCAGTGTCAGATGGGTCTCCCGTGGTCTCGAGAACCACGTCAAAGCCTGGACGTGAGGGAGGCAAAGTATCAGCCTGAACTTTAGAAAAGAACCCCTCGAGGTGTGCCAGCTGCTCTCAGTATCAACGAACGGACCAGCTTGACGTGCTCCGGGTCCTCGTTTGATGGAAAGGGGATAGCCTTGCCGTCGAATGTCTGCCAATGCTCAACAGCAGAGATGGATGGCCCGTCGGATGGAGCTCCATACTCTATGCTGATGGGCTCCTTTGGTGTGGCCTTTGAGATCTCAGCCCACTTACCTCTGTGAGGGTTCCGTAGTTCCTGTTCCTTTACTTGCTGAAGAATCTGACTGATCACGAGCTCGTCAGAGGGCTCAGAAGCCACGGATTCATCTCCAGAGCTGTGAGCCTGTATGAGCTTCCGAGGAGGGTTCTGTCTCTTCAGGATCTGATATCTGTGATCCAGCATCTTGTCTCGACGATCAGCATCTCTTTGTACAGCTGGATCTATCTCCCTGTCCCGTTTGCTCTTCTGGGGAACCACAATGGCAGGGGAGAACTTGGCCAGAGCTGGGGAATCGTCGGGCCAGATCAATCTTTGCTGAGCACAGTCAAGGAGGATGTTGTGTTTTGCTAGCCATTCCAGGCCTACCATCACTTCCGAGCCTGTCTCAGTGACCCAGAAGCTCTGTTTCTTGAATCTTCTTCCATCAATCTCAAAGTCAGCTATGAGATGCTGTCTGACTTGGCCAGCTGGTAGGCCACGGTAATCAGATAGAGTTAACGGCTTGTCTAAATCAATGAGACGTGCATTCAGCTGTCTCTTAGCTCGGCGAGCGAGCTTCCCACTGATCATCAGAGAGATCTGTGCTCCAGTGTCACATAGGGCAGTAGCTTTCATTGCAATATCGAGGTGCTGAACTTGAACATTTTGGGTAAATCGGAACCTCTTATTGCAGCTATCTACTTTACCTAGTGACGGTAGATGGACTGCCAGCGAGTCTTGTGGCAGTCCTCATAGTTTTCCGAGTCGGAGCTTGAGGAGGATGAGTGAGAAGCTCGTCTTTTGTGATGCTGAGTGCCAGAGACATGCTTCTTATCCTCACACTCTCTTGCTAGGTGGCCCTTCTTACCACAGTTAAAGCAGGTTCCGTCATCCCAATGAACCTTCTTCTCTTTGTCTGTCAAGGCACGGCCAGCCTTGCTTGAAGTCACAGCCTTGTCTGACTTGTACTTGGCTGATGAGGTCTTCTGAGAACTAGGAGCTCCTGAGGCCTCCCGAGAAGCTCCGGATCTCTTCTCCTGACGACGCAGCTTGCGGCTGTATGCATACTCGTGATTGTACACAGCCTTGGTGACCTTGGAACAGAACTGCTCATAGGTAATGTCTGGGTTGGTGCTTGCCTCAAACACATCACTTCCCAGGTTCATGTCAAGGTGCTGCCAGAGAATCTGTGAGAACTCTGTCTCTTGGAGCTTAGACTTTGCAGCAAGATGGTTGAACTTAGAGATGAACTGATGAACATCACTGCCAGGCTTGTAGTAGAGCTCGTTTAGCTGAGCTCGGGCTCGAACTGCTTGGTTGGGGTCATGGTAAGCTGTGACCAAAGCTTGCACCATCTCAGATAAGCCAGTGTATGGACGAGTCTCAGAACGGAATCGCGTTTCAATGGCTTTCTCTGCATCTCCCTCAAGCAAGGACATCAGATAACGCATCCTGCTCTTCTCACAACGGAAGATTTCACGGTCTTCCTCTAGTTTGTCAGCTAGCTTTCCAGCCAGTTGTCGAAAAGCTCCTTGTCTCCCTTGAAGTGGCCAGGGATCTGAGCCACGAGCCTTGGACTTTCGATTGTAGCTCGAAGCTTCTGAGTTCACATCATCTGGGTTGTCGGAAATGGAGGCAAAAGCTGGCCAGGCTGCCATGCCAGAGGCTCGGAAGGAGCCTCCTCCAAAGCGCACTCTCTTGAGTGGCATGGGTATTGACTGTATCAACGGACGTGGCACGATGGTTGAGCTGTAGCTCTCGTTCGAGTCGACGGATGGTGGCTTGCATCTCAAGGATGAGCTGGGAATGGGAGGCTGGGTCTGCCATCTCGTGCGGGAGCTCATCACGGATAGTGGGGAGCTCTCTCTTGTTTCGTCTTCTGGGTCTTCTTCTTCTTTGTCTTCTTGAGTGTTGATAACTCGTTTCTTAGCCGGCGTGGCGTCGTTGCTTGAAGCAATTCGTGCACTTCTTCTTGGTGCAGGAGCTGCAGACGTGGAGCTTCCCACGTCTGTCATGGAGCTCGGTTTCTTGGGTTCTTGTGTCTTAGGTCTTGGGTCTTCTTCTGGGGTCTTGGGTGGTTTATTTGGCGGACGCTAACCACAGCGAGAGGGGAATCGAGTGACGTATTTAGATGACGCTCGTCAGCGAGTCTGGGTGAGTTTAGAGTAGTGTTATGATCACGTAGCAGGTTCTGACACCTTGTATTGATGCTATGAACAAAGACTCTAAACTGGAGAAGGAAGAAAGAAAGAGAACTAAGTTTACATGAGTGGGAACCCTTCTTATACCCCTGCGTCGCCTGGTTCTGCGGTGGGGGACGCCATAGCTCTGTGGCGGTGACGAGAAGCTCTGCTGTAGGAGACCAGCTGGGCCTAGCGTGAACTGTGAACAAGCGAGCTCCGTGGTGGGCGACGGCGAGCTCTGTTGCTGCAGATGAGCTGGTCCTAACGTCAACCATAGATAAGCGAGCTCCGTGGTGGGTGACGACGAGCTCCCTATGTCAAGCCCCTGGCGGAAGAGCTCATGAGATAGAGATGACAAGCTCCGTGATGGCGGTTGCTGCTTAGCCATTATGCACAACTGTCACACTTCCCCCTACCAAAACGGAGACACGGTGGTGAGCCGGGTCAACGTTAACCATGTCGACGACGGCCCCCTGTTTCTGCCTTGTCTCTGTGCCAGATTGTCATCTGTGTGATCTCCTGCTTCCTTATCTTCTGCCGCAGCCTCAATCCATTGGGTCAGCCTCACGGGAGGTCCAGCAGCTTCCGGAAACTCATTGTGAAATGCTCGAAGTTTCATTGCTGCATTCTTGAAATTCTGAGCTGGGTACCATGTGTCATCAGGATCACAGCCTTGCCAGTGAACCCTGATACTGCAATTCCTGTCTTCTGCCATGTATTCGTGACTGTAGAATCGACTCTACCTCGAATTCAGCTTCTCCATTGATTTCTTCAGACTCAGGAGGTGGTTGAACCTGTTGGGGAAGAGGGTCTTCACTAGCTTTTCGGAGCCTATCAGCGTGAAATAGATTCTTCATCTTGTAGCTGGCTGGCAAGTCTAGGACAAAGCTGTGGCCCCCTTTCCTCTGTGATCTCAAATGGGCCCACCCACTGAGAATCCAGTCTGGTGGTTGGGGATTCAGTACTGAAGCCCTTCTTCTTGAGAAACACCTTGTCTGTCACCTTGAAATCGACGGGCCTACGCTTCCGGTTTGCCTGAATCTCTTGCCGATGTTGTGTGGCAACTCCTGCTTTCAAAGCCAATCTCTGTACCTCTTGGGTTTGTGAAAGGAGCTTGCGGGCTAACGTCTCGGGCTCGGTTTTTTTCGGTTGAGTCTGGCAGGTTCCTTGACAAAGGGTTGCGGACTTCCGTGCCTGTCAGTACCTTCAGAGGTGCCATGTTAATGGAGGAATGCCATGATGAGTTGTGGGCAAAGTCCAGAGCAGGAACATGGGTGCTCCAGTCATCCCTGATACTTGTTGATGTAAAATCGAAGTCTCTGATCTAGTTCTTGATTTGTAAACTCAATGGCCCCATGTGTCTGAGGGTGGAAGGCACTGCCATGACGATGTTTCGTTCTGGTGAGCTCGTTAATCTTTCTCATGAACTGAGAGATGAATGGGCCAAGCATTGTCTGAGATCCAGACCTCAGGAACTCCCAGCAGCCTGTACACATGACGGTAGTATCTAGCAGCAATGATCTCTCGCTGTGTCTGTCTTTCTACCAGGCAGCGTGATCAGAAGCCTGCTAAACTTGCAAGTGAAGGCCCAGATGTAGTCATATCCACGACGATCCTTCGGCATGTCTTTTCCGTCAACCACAACATGCTTCCACACAGCTGCAGGAATAGGTAAAGGATGAAGCAGGCCTGGGGTCTTGTCTCGAGGTGTCTTGTTCCTCCGGCATTCATAGCAGTTCCGGACATACCTCCCTGATGTCCTGCTTCATGTGAGGCCAGTAGTACTCCTTCTCGAGTGCCTTGATTGTCTTGTTCTGTCCCTGGGTGAGCTGAGATGGTGGGGTGATGAGCTTCTCTGATGAGGGCAGTGCGTAGGTGTATATCTCCCTCTTGGGTCATCTCTGGGACAATCAGCTGATTGCCTCGCATGCCCAGTCTCTCGAGCTTCGTTCTCCTTTTTGTATCAAGTCCACGAGGTCAGCTCCTCTCACAGCCTCTGTTCTATGGTCGGGAACGAGCTCCTCGTGACCTCTGTCGAGCTCCTTCTGTGTCGAGTCTACAGTATCAGCTTCCCCTGGAGGCTTCAGTCTCTGCCTCAAGTGCCGCGAGCTCCCCCATGAATCCCTGGCAGGCTCTATCAGTGGCATAGTCCGTTCCTCTGCTTCTCTAGCTTTCACAGTGGGCAGATCAGCTGTCTTTCGTGAAAGGGCATCAGCCACGACGTTCTGCTGACCAGGACGGTACTGGAAAGTAATGTCAAAGTTTGAGAGGAAGTCAGCCCATCTCACCCTGACGAGTGGAGAGGACACGCTTTGTCGAGAAGTATAGGAGGGCCTGATGATCAGTGACGACAAAGAACTTGGTTCCCAGCAGCTCAGGACAGTAATGCTCGAGCGTCTGAACCACTGCCAGTGAGCTCTCGGTCCTGGATGGGATAAGCTCTCTCAGCTGGAGTCATGGTCTTGGAGAAGTATCCCACGGGCTTCCACGTCTTATCTTCTTGCTGCTGCATCACCACGCCTCCAGTGGCATTGCGAGAGGCATCTGTCTCTACCCGCGTTGGCTGGCCAGGCCTGAAGAAAGCCAGAACAGGAGCTTCACAGGCCAGCTTCTTCATGGCCTCGAAAGCTTGTCTCTGAGCTTCTCCCTTCTCAAATGGAGCTCCCTTTTTCAACAACCTATTCAGGGGCTCTGCTACGTCGCTGGCGTGATGCGTGAACATTCTTATGAAGTTACAGAGCCCCAGAAATGATCTGACAGCTCTGACAGAGTTGAGCTCCTCGAATTTCCAATTCTTGATGGCTTCAACTTTCTGAGGATCCACACGGATCCCAACTCCTGCCTCGAGAATCACTCCCAGGTAGTCAACTACAGTGACGTTAAAACGACTCTTCTTGATATCTCCTTGGAGCTGGACCTCGTGAAGACGGTAGATGATCTCCTCACAGTGCTTCCAGTGCTCCTCTTCTGTCTCTGAGTAAACAAGCACGTCATCAGCATAGGCACTCGCAAACAGGTCCAGAATCTCCTGGAGCTGGGCATTAATGAAGCTCTGCCACCAGGCAGGGCCAACCTTTAAGCCCAAAGGGGAGTACCTTCCACCGAAATGTCCCTTGACGAGTGCGGAATGCTGTGAGGTGTCTGGACTCCAGGGACATTCTCAGACGATGGAAAGCCTTGATGATGTCAAACTTAGACATCCTTCTCGCATTTCTGGTGTTGAAGATCGTGCCTTGTAAGTCAGGGGGCTGGTACAATCTTGTCCTTAAGCGTACTGATTTCTCCAACGATAATCAATGCAGAAACGTCTGTCAGATGAGTGAGGCTTGGGGACAAACAGCACTGATGAGGCCTGAGCCTCCATGCATGGCTCAATGAATCCCTGAAGCCAACAGCTGATCCGTCACCTCCTTTTCCAAGGGCAGGTACTGGACTGGGGTACGATATCTTGGAGGGCCAGTGTCAGATGGGTCTCCCGTGGTCTCGAGAACCACGTCAAAGCCTGGACGTGAGGGAGGCAAAGTATCAGCCTGAACTTTAGAAAAGAACCCCTCAAGGTGTGCCAGCTGCTCTCAGTATCAACGAACGGACCAGCTTGACGTGCTCCGGGTCCTCGTTTGATGGAAAGGGGGATAGCCTCGCCGTCGAATGTCTGCCAATGCTCAACAGCAGAGATGGATGGCTCGTCGGATGGAGCTCCATACTCTATGCTGATGGGCTCCTTTGGTGTGGCCTTTGAGATCTCAGCCCACTTACCTCTGTGAGGGTTCCGTAGTTCCCTGTTCCTTTACTTGCTGAAGAATCTGACCGATCACGAGCTCGTCAGAGGGCTCAGAAGCCACGGATTCATCTCCAGAGCTGTGAGCCTGTATGAGCTTCCGAGGAGGGTTCTGTCTCTTCAGGATCTGATATCTGTGATCCAGCATCTTGTCTCGACGATCAGCATCTCTTTGTACAGCTGGATCTATCTCCCCTGTCCCGTTTGCTCTTCTGGGGAACCACAATGGCAGGGGAGAACTTGGCCAGAGCTGGGGAATCGTCAGGCCAGATCAATCTTTGCTGAGCACAGTCAAGGAGGATGTTGTGTTTTGCTAGCCATTCCAGGCCTACCATCACTTCCGAGCCCTGTCTCAGTGACCCGAAGCTCTGTTTCTTGAATCTTCTTCCATCAATCTCAAAGTCAGCTATGAGATGCTGTCTGACTTGGCCAGCTGGTAGGCCACGGTAATCAGATAGAGTTAACGGCTTGTCTAAATCAATGAGACGTGCATTCAGCTGTCTCTTAGCTCGGCGAGCGAGCTTCCCACCGATCATCGAGAGATCTGTGCTCCAGTGTCACATAGGGCAGTAGCTTTCATTGCAATATCGAGGTGCTGAACTTGAACATTTTGGGTAAATCGGAACCTCTTATTGCAGCTATCTACTTTACCTAGTGACGGTAGATGGACTGCCAGCGAGTCTTGTGGCAGTCCTCATAGTTTTCCGAGTCGGAGCTTGAGGAGGATGAGTGAGAAGCTCGTCTTTTGTGATGCTGAGTGCCAGAGACATGCTTCTTATCCTCACACTCTCTTGCTAGGTGGCCCTTCTTACCACAGTTAAAGCAGGTTCCGTCATCCCAATGAACCTTCTTCTCTTTGTCTGTCGAGCGCACGGCCAGCCTTGCTTGAAGTCACAGCCTTGTCTGACTTGTACTTGGCTGATGAGGTCTTCTGAGAACTAGGAGCTCCCTGAGGCCTCCCGAGAAGCTCCGGATCTCTTCTCCCTGACGACGCAGCTTGCGGCTGTATGCATACTCGTGATTGTACACAGCCTTGGTGACCTTGGAACAGAACTGCTCATAGGTAATGTCTGGGTTGGTGCTTGCCTCAAACACATCACTTCCCAGGTTCATGTCAAGGTGCTGCCAGAGAATCTGTGAGAACTCTGTCTCTTGGAGCTTAGACTTTGCAGCAAGATGGTTGAACTTAGAGATGAACTGATGAACATCACTGCCAGGCTTGTAGTAGAGCTCGTTTAGCTGAGCTCGGGCTCGAACTGCTTGGTTGGGGTCATGGTAAGCTGTGACCAAAGCTTGCACCATCTCAGATAAGCCAGTGTATGGACGAGTCTCAGAACGGAATCGCGTTTCAATGGCTTTCTCTGCATCTCCCTCAAGCAAGGACATCAGATAACGCATCCTGCTCTTCTCACAACGGAAGATTTCACGGTCTTCCTCTAGTTTGTCAGCTAGCTTTCCAAGCCAGTTGTCGAAAAGCTCCTTGTCTCCCTCGAAGTGGCCAGGATCTGAGCCACGAGCCTTGGACTTTCGATTGTAGCTCGAAGCTTCTGAGTTCACATCATCTGGGTTGTCGGAAATGGAGGCAAAAGCTGGCCAGGCTGCCATGCCAGAGGCTCGGAAGGAGCCTCCTCCAAAGGCACTCTCTTGAGTGGCATGGGTATTGACTGTATCAACGGACGTGGCACGATGGTTGAGCTGTAGCTCTCGTTCGAGTCGACGGATGGTGGCTTGCATCTCAAGGATGAGCTGGGAATGGGAGGCTGGGTCTGCCATCTCGTGCGGGGAGCTCATCACGGATAGTGGGGAGCTCTCTCTTGTTTCGTCTTCTGGGTCTTCTTCTTCTTTGTCTTCTTGAGTGTTGATAACTCGTTTCTTAGCCGGCGTGGCGTCGTTGCTTGAAGCAATTCGTGCACTTCTTCTTGGTGCAGGAGCTGCAGACGTGGAGCTTCCCACGTCTGTCATGGAGCTCGGTTTCTTGGGTTCTTGTGTCTTAGGTCTTGGGTCTTCTTCTTGGGTCTTGGGTGGTTTATTTGGCGGACGCTAACCACAGCGAGAGGGGAATCGAGTGACGTATTTAGATGACGCTCGTCAGCGAGTCTGGGTGAGTTTAGAGTAGTGTTATGATCATGTAGCAGGTTCTGACACCTTGTATTGATGCTATGAACAAAGACTCTAAACTGGAGAAGGAAGAAAGAAAGAGAACTAAGTTTACATGAGTGGGAACCCTTCTTATACCCTGCGTCGCCTGGTTCTGCGGTGGGGGACGCCATAGCTCTGTGGTGGGTGACGAGAAGCTCTGCTGTAGGAGACCAGCTGGGCCTAGCGTGAACTGTGAACAAGCGAGCTCCGTGGTGGGCGACGGCGAGCTCTGTTGCTGCAGATGAGCTGGTCCTAACGTCAACCATAGATAAGCGAGCTCCGTGGTGGGTGACGACGAGCTCCTATGTCAAGCCCTGGCGGAAGAGCTCATGAGATAGAGATGACAAGCTCCGTGATGGCGGTTGCTGCTTAGCCATTATGCACAACTGTCACAGCACCCATGTTCCTGCTCTGGACTTTGCCCACAACTCATCATGGCATTCCTCCATTAACATGGCACCTCTGAAGGTACTGACAGGCACGGAAGTCCGCAACCCCTTGTCAAGGAACCTGCCAGACTCAACCGAAAAAACCGAGCCCGAGACGTTAGCCCGCAAGCTCCTTTCACAAACCCAAGAGGTACAGAGATTGGCTTTGAAAGCAGGAGTTGCCACACAACATCGGCAAGAGATTCAGGCAAACCGGAAGCGTAGGCCCGTCGATTTCAAGGTGACAGACAAGGTGTTCCTCAAGAAGAAGGGCTTCAGTACTGAATCCCCAACCACCAGACTGGATTCCCAGTGGGTGGGCCCATTTGAGATCACAGAGGAAAGGGGCCACAGCTTTGTCCCTAGACTTGCCAGCCAGCTACAAGATGAAGAATCTATTTCACGCTGATAGGCTCCGAAAGGCTAGTGAAGACCCTCTTCCCCAACAGGTTCAACCACCTCCCTGAGCCTGAAGAAATCAATGGAGAGGCTGAATTCGAGGTAGAGTCGATTCTACAGTCACGAATACATGGCAGAAAACAGGAATTGCAGTATCAGGTTCACTGGCAAGGCTGTGATCCCTGATGACACATGGTACCCAGCCGAGAATTTCAAGAATGCAGCAATGAAACTTCGAGCTTTTCACAATGAGTTTCCGGAAGCTGCTGGGCCTCCCGTGAGGCTGACACAATGGATTGAGGCTGCGGCAGAGGATAAGGAAGCAGGAGATCACCCAGATGACAATCTGGCACAGAGACAAGCGCAGAAACAGAGGCCGTCGTCGACATGGTTAACGTTGACCCGGCTCATCACCGTGTCTCCGTTTTGGTAGAGGGGAAGTGTGACGGTTCTGCCCTGATGGCTAAGCAGCAACCGCCATCACAGAGCTTGTCATCACTATCTCGGGAGCTCTTCCGCCAGTGCTTGACATAGGAGCTCGTCGTCACCCACCACGGAGCTCGCTTATCTATGGTTGACGCTAGGACCAGCTCATCTGCAGCAACAGAGCTCGCCGTCGCCCACCACGGAGCTCGCTTGTTCACAGTTCATGCTAGGACCAGCTGGTCTCTTACAGCAGAGCTTCTCGTCACCCACCACAGAGCTATGGCGTCCCCCACCGCAGAACCAGGCGACGCAGGGTATAAGAAGGGTTCCCACTCATGTAAACTTAGTTCTCTTTCTTTCTTTCTTCTCCAGTTTAGAGTCTTTGTTCATAGCATCAATACAAGGTGTCAGAGCCTGCTACATGATCATAACACCTCTCGAGCTTGAACTCTTCGTAAAGCTCGCTGCCGTTCGTTGTATGCTGTCTCTGGGAGTGGTTCAGCGTTAATATCTGCTTGTCTGATAGCATAGGATTCAAATCCATGCTCCCTCCACACTGAGAACCAATACTCCATATGAGCAGCCGTGAGAGTTTGCCCTCCATTGACAAAGTGATGATGGAAGAAATGCCGGCAAGGTAGCTGCCATTTTCGATAGAAACGGCAGTCACAATGAGCTCTCTCCCACTCAAAGTCTCCTCTATCATAATTAGGGCCCTCATCCCCATCAGGATGTCTGACACCATCAAACAGATATGCAAGAGGTATCTGGCCATCACTAGCCATGGTTTGGCCATGTCTAATCTCGGGAGCTAGCAGTGCCTGAACAGGATAGGGGAATTCACGCAGCCCAGGAATCAGAATGGATTCTCGAAGAGTCTTGGTCCGAAAATCATGAGTAGCCTTCAGGGCTCTGGCCATGTAGCTTTTGTCCACAGACAGCACATGTTTGACGGTGCCAAGCAACGAGAATTGGGGCAGGATGGTCTTGTTTCCGTATTTCAGAGCCGAGTGATAGCCCTCTAGGGCATTAGTCGAGGTTATCTTGATAAAGTTAGTCAAATATAAAGCCATATATGGCAGGGGACTTGCCTGCATCAAGATAGGGGAGGTCTCCCTGGCATAGTTGGCCCACATAGCTTTCCGCTCCTTCCAATTCTCGATGATGTACTGCTTCATTGCCTCGTCATCTTGCTCACTCAAACAGTTCAAGGCTGCGGTAATGGAGTCATCACAGCCTTGCTCTGTTTGTCTGAACTTAAGAGCAGATAGCATGTGATCAAGACATGCTTGATATCGAAATCCCGAGAGCCTTCTTCGTAAAGTCCGTTCAGCATGAACAGAACAAAGCAGAAGACCAACTTCATAACCTGTCTCTGGTGTAAAGACCCCTCCGATGGCCTTCTGTTCAACAGCTGAGTCATCAGTCAAGAAATATTGGATGGGCCCAAGCGTCTCGGAAACTTCTCTTCTACCCAACCTCGAATTGCATTCAGGGCAGCTACGACAATATCCCCATCTGCTTTTTCCGTGAGGAAATGGCCAGAGGGAATCCAAGAGCCACAGTCATCTCGCACCATAATGGTGTACAGAAGCCATCCAAGCCAGTTTGTCTTGTGGGTAGCATCCATTCGAAGGAGGAAGCCATCGTGATAGAGATATTGAAGTTGAGTCTTGCTGATAAACACAATTCCGTCACTGGACTCATTATCAATATCTCTCGTGATGCGAAGGGTTCTGTAAGTAATTAGAATCATGAACTTCTTGATAGACAGGCTTACATTTCTTACTGTACACACCAATCCTCCCGCTCATCCGAAATTGCCTGCAAATGGTCCCGAAGCTTTCGCTGCATTTGTAGCCAGGGTAGAAAGTCATGCCCTACCCTCCGAGTCAGGGGTATTCCTTCTGAAAGCAGCTTGGGCATTAGCAACATCCTTTCGAGTAAAGTACTTGCCCCCAATAGCCTCCATGGCCCTTTCAACAGTCTCTCATTCTTCCATCACTTCCAGTCATGCTCTCGTATATTGCGGCAGCTGGGATGCACTCGAGAAGCCTCTCGCTTTACAATATCTCGGAAGAAACTAGGTCTGCGATTAGCATCTAGCATTTGGATGTCATGGTTATGTCTGGCTTGGCTAGCCATGGACCAGATCACTGTTCCGTCAGCCTTTGCTAGCTTCCTAGCTGTGCAGGGCAGCCCATTGGTACTCTGGACTTTCGAGCTCTGTGATCTTGAGAACCGATCTGACGGACTCTTGATTTCTTTTTCCGAGAGCACGCAACGATATCGGTACGAATATCTCCATCCCTGCTTCGAGTAGGCCTTGGTGGATGGTGTCCACATGTTGTCACAGAATTTCCAAAACAAGTTGAAGTCTTGTGATGAGTAACGAATTTTTGTAGAAGGCTGGAAGATTTGCTGCCGAATTTCTTGGACATTTTCGGGAATCAATGAGACATCTAGCCTTGCAGAAGATGTCTCGACAGTAGACTGAGCCTGCTTCTATAGATATTGTTAATAAAAGGACGAGGATAATGTGTGTATCCTTTACCTTCATGAATGCTCTCTTGAGCTTGTCTTGGAGGCTCCCCTTCCCCAGCAGGCCCCATGAATGTGAGAGGAGTTCCAGCATTGGAAAACAATGCGCCTAGCATAATGATCGGACGATGTCTGTTTCTTGCAGAACAGGACTTACCTTCTTGTTCAACATCAAGTGGCTGAGAGAAATCAAAAGCAGGCTGCTCGAAGCTTCACTGCCCACAACAGAGGAGTCATCCCTTTCGTACTCCCAGTTGTTGCTATCCCCTGTAAATTTGTTAGAAGAGAACCATGCAAATATGCGGCAGCATGCTTTACCTTCAGTGTTGACTGCAAAATTGCAGAGGAGAGGATGGTATTGTCTTGTATCCGGGTAGGATCGAGTGGGGTAGAAGCTCCCGATGGGATATGACTCATACTAGTAGAGTAGGATATGTTAGCTTTTATTCCATATATAAAACAGTAGAAACTCAAGTTAAGTACCTGCGGAGGTTGCTTGATTCTCCTCTTGGGCCTCGCCAAGAGCTTTCTGGGGACTCATCTATCATATGAAGGAAGCCTCGCATAGTCACCAGGGCAGAACATCTTCCTCATCAAAATGGAAGTCATCTGTCACACCAGCTGGATATTCAGCATCGAAGTAGACATTCTCGAACCCATATGGGTCGGATGCGGCAAGGTATGAGTCCATGGTGAAGGCTGTTTGAGTGGTTTGTTGTGATTCTTGTCTGACAATGTGTCTTGTCATTCAGGAAGAAATGGAGGAGAAACCGTAGTTTTTATAGACTTCTGACATTTTTTTCGTGTGAGGCATCGACAGTCACAAGATGCGTGATTATTTTTTGCAATATAATCTCACAGGTCATTGTAGTTGTTGTTCATAATAGCCAAATACTCACTGCATCTCTATGGTGTGGATGGGATGACGTTGAATTAGTTGTCATCTAATTAAAGTTTAGCTTTATCGCTAAAATAGTGTCCGCATGCCCCACTTTCCTATTCAGGCAGTTTTTAGTTCATAATCTGTACCCCAGATTTTAGGTATGTTTAGTATATACACTAAAATACACTAAATTAAAACAGTTGCCTATTTGGGTAGGTATTAGCTCATACACTAAGGTAGTACTTAGCTAGTGGCTTGTACAGGTGCCGGCAGAGTGCAGTTGTATGGCAGATAGCCAGGGTACGTACAGACTGTATGGTAGATAGCCAAGGTACGTACAGATTGTATGGCAGATAGCTACGGAGGTACGCACACACTTGTATGGCAGATAGCTACGGTACGTACTTGTATGGTAGATAGCCAAGGTACGTACAGATTGTATGGCAGATAGCCACGGAGGTACGTACACACTTGTATGGCAGACAGCTACGGAGGTACGTACTTGTATGGCAGACAGCTACGGAGGTAGGTACGTACTTGTATGGCAGACAGCTACGGAGGTAGGTACGTACTTGTATGGCAGACAGCTACGGAGGTAGGTACGTACTTGTATGGCAGACAGCTAGGTACGGAGGTAGGTACGTACTTGTATGGCAGATAGCCACGGTACGTACAGACTGTATGGCAGATAGCCCCGGCGACCGGCGGCAGGGGCACGACGAGGTACGTACCGGTACGTACCGAAGTGTATGGTCGTTAGCCGACTCGGTACGATGCTACTAGGTAGATCCCTTCGCGTCCTGAGACAACGATTCAAGATCTACTTTAATGCCCGGACACTAATAAATAACACAGACAAAGCCCTGTTCTCGAGGACAGATTCTACGAGTAAGCTGTCAAGGGATTCCTTAAAACAATATCCCATTTAGGAACATTCCCGTCTTGTCTGTCCTTGAATCCCTTCTCTCGTCTCATCACATCTCTCTCTCTCCTCCCTTTCCCCGTCTGTCACTCTTCCGACCCAGCATATGATATGATGCAACCCACGACCCGTGACGCGAAATAATGCCTATCCCAGACTCACCAAGTCAGTGGATGTGCCAACCGGTTGGTGGATGTACCTCTTATGCGCGGGGGAGTGCAATGACCTCAGGGAACCCAACAAGGGAAGAAGAAAAAAAAAAGAATCACATGACTGTTTCAAGCCCTTTTTTCCATTCCCACTCCCTTTCTTTTCTCCATCCCTTCAAGCAAATTATGCACGCCGAATATAGCAAATGAACTTTTTGTTTCTTGAAAAAAATGAAGATGCATGTCCGCCCATCGCTCACATTCGCTTCTGACAAAGGGAAAGAAAAAAAAAAACATCCACCGAAAGGGATGGATGATAGGTATGCCCAATGCATACGATATGTAAACATGACTCCGCAGATTCCCTTTTTGTTTCTTTGTTGTCGAGTCGAGTACGAAATACCGTACCAGCTGAAAGCTGCGTTCGCGCGCAGATCAAGTATGTAAGAGGTAGTAACTGGGATCTGACATCTGATCGAACGACTGGCTTGGATTGGTTTTGGGGGCCCGCGGTTCGGGTATTATCAGGAGATATTTGGGGGATCAGGGCATTTCTCGAATGCGACCTGTCCCATTATTGGGCCCCCGACGTTCAACGTACAATGTACGATTTCGCCACAATCGGTTGTCGATGCGATTCAACAGCAGCAGCAGCAGCAGCTTGTGACACGAAAGCCCGACCCACGGGGCAGCCGGCCGTCGAGGAGGAGGGGAGCTGACCCGACTCGTTCTCGGATGATGAGATGAAACCGTTCTTGTGATGTGAAGCGACGAATGCGTTGGTCGCGGCGCCGGGACACACGGTCGAGGCCTTCTGGCATAAGCGCTCGACGAGGGCGCCGTGGGCTTTCTTGAGCGTCTTCTTGACGAAGCCTGACATCATGAAGTTACAGCGGAGATCGACGTCCTGGTGAGATGCGTGAGTATTATTGCGCCCGAGCGGATTGGGTGGATGGGATCATGCAGAAAATCGATACGAGGTGATGGATCGCTTGGTCACATATTTAATGTGTATATGGTCGCGCGCAAAGATATATGAGGCTCAAAAGAGAAAAAGGACCTACCTCGCGTAGATATAACCCTTCCCTCGGGGCGCCGATGCCTATCTCGACCGGCTCCAGAGGCTCGCCGGGCAGCGTCCCGCACAGACTCCATCGCTCACGGATGTCTGTGCCCATGGGCGCGTAGCAGTGTGTCTTTATTCAACATGTTAGCATAAATAGTATTGATAGTAGGAATGTAAGTAGAAGATAATACCTGGATGCCATCAGGAAGATCATTAAATGCGGCCGTGTATTGGATCTCGCCGGACATGAGACCTCCGGGCAGATACGAGATCTTGTCCGTGAGGCTCCACCATACACAGCGGGTCTCCTCCTCGGGGGCGTGCGACGGCGGCGGGATGGGATGGCGCCGAACGATGAGCGGGTTCAGGTCGATCATCTCCAGGTGATTATGCAGGAAGCCGATGACGACCTCGCGCGGGATGCCGGCCGGCAGGGGCGAGATGGTCGTGAACGTGGTGCGTTTAGACATGGATCTGGATCTCTCTTCCTTTGTCTCTTTCTTTTCTTTTTTTTTTCTCCTTTGGTGCGTGCACTGACTCTCCTCCGGGCCTGTTAATAGAGATAGCTTTCCCGTTTTTCCCGCGTTCCCGTTCCTCGTGTCAAGTGCGCAAGACGCAGGGCGTTAAACGACTCAATCCGACTCGAACTCGAACGCGAAACTCGACTCGACTCGACCCGGCACTTTGGCGCAAGCGCAACTGACCGCAGAATCAAGTAAAAAAAAAGCAGCCGATATTTAAACTACCCCCTCTTCTTCTCGCGATCAGTTTTCCGGATCCGAGAACTCGTGACAGGCGGTTCCCTAGTGTCGCGTGGCCGTGCCTCGTGTACGATGCGAAAATAGAAAAAAAAACAAAAAGAACACCAGACCTGACTGACTGACTACCCGCGACTTGCCTCCCTCCTCGTCAAAGATGGCAGTGTCGGCTGAGTTCGACGCTAACAATCTATTTAAAAAAGAAGAAAGTTACGCCCGAGGGTCTGACTCGTGAGGCCGGGAAGAGAAGTTCGATGGTCTGATGCCAGCAGGAGCAGCAGACACGGGCATGTAATGTATATGTATTATGATGATGGCGCAGGTGCATAATAAGCCGACAGACAGGACGGGACGGTGCAGTGGTTCAAGAGGGATTCCGAGATGATGATGCGCTGTGACTGGTTATTATCGTATTCATGGCTAAGCTGAAGCTGAGAGAGTACCCGGTTCTTAAAGTACATGGCATTAGGTGGTATTTATTATGTATTATTATATAGGAATAAAGAAAAATAAGACAGAAAAAAAAGAAAGATGGTTAGGGAGGAAGATAGGATCTGTTACCGGCCATGAAGATAGTAATTCGAGGCATTAGCTCATTCCGTCAACCTGGAATGCCATGCTTGCGAACATAGTGGTCTGCTCACTCGTCCGGCGTAATACCCGGTTCACAGGCGGACTGCAGGTAGTCGTTCGCCGGTAATTTCTTGGCCCGTGATTGCGCCTTGTTAACTCGTAACTTGTAAGTGTCGTAACTCGTAACTCACAACTCGTAACTCTTTCGCTGGTTGTAGTTACGGAATCACAACTGACTTACAAATAATACGACCAAAAAGGCATGTCCTCTGTGTCTTCGTAACTACCGGCATACCGAACTGCAACTCTCTGCAGATTACTGATAGCAATGTCGCATCTCTCATTCACATGCCTATCCGACCTGCTCACTTGAACCGCCAATACGACGCCAGCGCCTCTCGTCTTCCCGGCGACACACTGCAATGGCACAGCATGTACCGACTATATTCCGTAGTGTGAAATCCGCACCTTGGCCCCTCCCGGCTAAGACTGCGCCGCATTACCTCCCGTCACATACGGATTATCTACTTCCAGTATAACGTCCGTTGAAGGTCCGCTGAGTCTGGCATAGCGACCCAGCAAGGATCACAAGCCAGAGAGATTCGGTACTCATGGCTCCACGATGCATCGACGCTAGCTCGTTGCAGATTCTCAATGCCTGCTTCATTCGTAATCCAAAGACAGTAATTGGTCGAAAGACGAGTTGATTGCATGTGAAAGGGTTACGGTAGCTTTACCGGCAGGGCAAACTTGAACTTCATGGGTACGGTAGGTGGTATGAAGGTACTCGTAGCTATCCGTACACGTTACATCGTCGAGTTCTCTCTCAACCTCAACCATCAAGGAAGTGCCCGGTAACCACATCAAACGTACCACTCATGCCAATCTTCTTTTTTTTTCTCTCCTTCCTTAGGACTTAGGAAATCCTCAGCTACTAGTCCACCGACCGACGCCAACGGTCTTCTTTTTTTTTTTCTCAACCTCAGTTTTCGGTAAAAAAGAATAATTAAGGTGGAGAGGCCGTAATCTCTTCCGCGCATCGTCGGGTGGGTTTCGAGCCTGAGAAGTTGCCTAGGTAAATACCATGTTGGGTAAGAGCCTAGCAGGTTGTTCGTGCCGTAGCGCGGGGAGCCCGTGGGTTTAACGACGGGTTTAGCAGGTCACAGACTTGGCAGGCAACTGATCTGCGCCGTTCACTCCCTTGTTACCGATTCCTAGTTTGGGAAATGTGAACTCGCACGAGTAAACAACAAAGACTTTCAACAGTTCCGTACATATCTCGTCATAGGGGTAGCCAAGGAGGAATGCAGGTACCGGCAATGAGCATGTGGTGTAATCGGTCATTTGCACTACCTGTTAGGTCGCAAGAATGATGACCACCAGTTTCACGTAGTAGGTAACAGTCAACAATACAACATTCCCGAGTCCCAGGAATCAAACCGTTGCATAGCAGGCGGAGATTTTCGAAAACAGCGGCATGAACAGAACAAGCGGAAGGATGAGGCACGATGGGAACCGTCCGGGTAGCCACTTGCCTATCCAGTTAGGCAGTTTCAGCGCAATCAACCGTCGTCGCTAGGAATCAACGAGCTACGGGTAACGCCCCGCAGTGACAGGGCGATCACCCCTGGGGTCGGTTTTTGTTGTCATGTTTGAGTAGGTACCTATGCACCACTTTGTACCATCTCACGAGCGATAGGGGAACGACGGGCCTAGGAGCCGAACAGTGACAATTACTTTTTTCTTCTCTGTAATCCGTAACTCCTTGGGTTAATTAGATATGTAATCCTATAAGACTCCTGCTGGGACCGTTGGCAACTAGATTTGGGTGCACCATTTCGTGAGGAACCCGGGCAGTTCGACAGCCCAGGGGATTTCTTCGAGGGAAACGTCCAGTTTCCACATCTTGCCCTCGAGTCCGCCGTGCGCGGCGTTGGATCTACCCCCTATACCGGCGGGGATGAGTAGACCGAGTGATACTAACCGCTCCCATGCTACTACTGCCACGTTACGACTCCAGACCCTCGCGCCAGCCCCCAGCGCCAGCAGACCTGAGCTAGCTGTCTGCACTCGTTGCTTGCCCATTTGCGAGCTGTACTCGTCATACGCCATGGCGAAATTCACGGTATCCGTGTGCGCAACAATGTCGAGTCGAGCCGCCGAGATAAGCAGCGCCAGCTCGAGATCCGATAGCGCCGAGAGAACTTGGAGTCGCGGTTCTGCTGGCTCGTCTAAAGCGTTTGGCGGAGGCGTAGGGACTACTAAGTTGAGCGATGTCAATGATATAGCTGCAACAGGTTGGATGCATGACGTGAAGAATGCCGACACTGATTTTGTCGTATAGTACTGGTATTCTAGATGAGCCTCGAATGCTGGTGTTTGACGGAGATTCTGGCCCTTGTTAGTGATAGGAACTTGCTTAGAGGACAGAGATAGCTACCTCGACTTTGTCGTTCCAATAGTCCTGGAACTCGTCAAGTCCTTCAACACCGACATCGAACCCTTCTGCTTCAAGGTCATCTTTATCCACTATCAGCCCCTGTCTGCATATATCCCAGTAGGCTTGTAAGGTCTTCGGAAGAGACAGGTAAACGTAGCGGTGACTGAAACGACTTTTGACGCGCTTCTCCAAGCTCTCGACCACATCGATTCGAGTTGTCAGTCCAAGCACCGCTATCGGGGCTTTCCTCGCCTGAGCAATATCGAAGAGGTTATAGAGCAACGTCTGACGACCGTGCGTCGCAAACAACTCGAATTCGTCAATGATAAAGATGACAGACTTCGATGTCACCCCTTCTTCAGTCTCGGTGATCTCTGTCGGATGAGACAGAAGCGCTAGAAGGGAAGCCATGGTGTCGGCATAGTTGTTCGTCTACTTTCCATTAGCACTCCAAAACCAAGGCAGAGAACAGCTATTGTCAATCCCACCTTGTTGATCAAGTCGTCTTCAATGTCCATTTCTCTGCCTAGCTGACGCCATATCTCTTTCAGCGCCAGCTTGTCATCCGTATGAATAAAACCGTTGAGACGAATGACATGAAAATCTTCCTCCTCGTGTGTGGCTCGAAGACTAGAGATGATATCTTCAATCATCTGTTGCTATGTTAGCCAAGCCACAAAACTGATCGATAAACCCACGGTCGTTTTTCCGCACCCGCGGCCCCCGATTATCATCATCGAGTTGCTTTCGCCAGCCAGAACCGTCTGTTCTACGAGCTGATACGCTTTGTCGTAATTCTCGCTCTGGCCACGCAGCTTCAGTCGGCGATTTCCACAACATCGATCTAGTAAAATGCGTCGCATGCTCTGGAGGTGTAGTTCGAAGTTAGGAATCTCGGGGATCTTAGCCGATGGTGCAACAGTGGTTTCTGTAGTATCTTCTGTTTCCGGAAGGACATCCTCTTGTGAGCAATTCCGGCAGATCCAGTCGCCCTCCGGTATGACCGGAATATCGTAGCATTTCTGGTGAAAACCATTATCACAAACCTCGCAGAAAACGATCTCATTCGGCGGTACAGAGTCTGGTTTCGAACATATGAAACACACCTCTTCGTCTTCGTCAATCTCATCGTCGTTGTCGTCGTCCTCGTGTTGCACTTCCTCCTCGTCTTCCTCGTTTTCCACTTCATTCCCATTCTCCCTTTCTTCGCCGTCTCTCTCCTCTTCCTCATCATTTTTCTTCACTTCAACGTCATTATCTCCCTCATCGTCTCTTTCTTCGTTAATTCTTTCCGCTTCCTTTCTTTTGTTGTCATTAATCAGGCCAAGCTCATCTTCATCACTATCATCAAAGATGACAGTCTTCCGTGGCCGGCCCGGTCTCCTCTTTGTCGGTGATAATATACCCTTCAACTGCGAAGGAACATGAGGTATAGTCCGAGACTCCCTTCCACCGCCCGAATGATAGATGCGCGACTTGACAGCCGGCGGTAACGACAACACATCCGTAATCGCATCTGTGTCTGCCGGCTGCCACCTGTTCTGAGACTGGTTGGGGCTCTTCTTCACGGCCTTCTCGGGGCTCTTCTGGACTCGTTCAATCAGGACATCGGGTCGAGCGCGTTTCTTCTCGCCATCGTCCAATTTTCGTTTCTTCGATGGTCGATCTTTCTTCGCCCGGTCCTCGCTCTCAGTCGAACCATCCACGTTGCCGCTAGCTTCCAGTCCCTTCCGCGACGACTTGGAACGCTTCTTTGACTTGGCCCGGTCCTCTTTCTCGCCCGTCGCATCCAGGTCAGCACTAGCCTCCAGTGCCTTCTTCGAAGATGACTTGGAATGCTTCTTCGACTTCTCTCCTCGCCCAAAATCAATCTTCTTCGGCTTCCCAAACGACTCCCGCACATCCTCGTCATCGCTATCCGGCACGTCATACGTAGACGCACCAACAGCATCCTCCCGCTCCTCCATCGGCTTCACATGCCTCCCACCGCGTCGCGCCGCCTTCGAAGTCTCACCCTTGACTTCGGGAGACCCAAAAACCGGATTCTTATGCCCATCCTGCTCCTCGGCATCGGCCGCGGCCGCTGCACGCGCGGAGCGACGAGGCTTCTCCGTTGGAGCCGGTTTCACGGCATCTTCGCGCCTGGGACGGCCGCGTTTTCGCTTGGGCGGATCTTCCATTCCTGATTGGGTCGCGGAACGTCTCAGATCATGTTGTAATGGCTTGAGAGATGCGATTGCTGCGACGAGAAGCAGATGTGAGAAGGAGGTGTTGTTCAGGAAATGCTGCTTATCTAATTCCGCAAACGCGGCTTGCGGCTTGATGCATTTACGCTGCACTGTGTACGGAGTGTGCTTTGCCGGCCCGCCAGATAGCCCCTGACGGCCCGTATTGAGACGTCAGTACATCGTAATTAGGAGGTCATGCTGTCGTGGCATTTTTGGCCATCATGGTGAGTGAGGATTTCTTATTATTTTACGACTTTTCGAGATTATGCTATGTGTATGAAAACGGTATGAAATGATTTTTTATCTATTTTCTAGAGATATGAAAAAAATTCATGAAAACTACCTCTCATTGGCGTGAGCATCTGGTCTTCGCCGACCTCATTCGTAAGCAGAATGAGACTATCGTAGAGTGAGACTGAACCAGTAAGGGGTAATGGATGCATCGGTATAGTATCCCCCTTCTCTTCATGACAAGCGATCTGCCTTCACCAATTCCTCTTTTCACCTACTTCGCTGTACTTTGAGGGTACATCATTCCCTGGGGCCGGTTGGGAACTGTTCATGAAAGAAGGGGCTAGGTCCCCGTTAGCGATTCCATTCTGTTCGCTTCCTTGCCGTCGTCAAGGTTGCTCGAATCAAGAGCTCACTCTCAACAGTTCTGGGTTCTATATTCTGCCGTTGACATCCTTGTCTTCCAAGGACTCCCCAGAATATATGCAGACCACCGTTGCATGTTCCTCGGACCTCGTCTCCGATCCAAGGGTAACCGCTCTCAGAAAAGGCCTCGGCAAACGGAACCCATTATTCTCATTCCTGGCTCACTTTCATGTGATGAGCATCGTGTCTTCCGTCAAATGAGTCGTGGACCACGTCCGTGCACCCCTTTTATCTCACCTCACGAGTCCATGAGGCCAATACCTAAGTCAGGATCTCAACCTCCCTTCCTTCCTCCCTACGCTCCAATCGTGTTTACTGATCCTTCCTTGAGTTCTGCGTCGTACCTACTAGCCGCTACCCTCACCACAACAAACCTCGAGTCAGCTATCATACGACTCAGCATTGTGGACATTGTCGTTGCGAAGTTGTTGTATAGACGCATCAGCCAGGGCGTGAAAGGACAACGAGCCAACCAAGGAACCTCACGATTCAACTTGGATATTACTGTACAATCCGGTTTATTTTTGTCATCCTCGTCAAGTCAGTCATGAATAGCAACCACATGGTCTAAAAAAGCACAAGCCACGTACAATTCAAACACACTTAACTAAATCCTAACAATACAGAATCGAATGAAGCAACTCAATCAACCGAATCAAAGCCCCAAAGCAACGGCAAGAACGGCAAACACAACTCCCATCACCCCGTCACCCCCAACAACCCCCCGCTCCACCAACCGGGACAAGCGGCGGCGAGACACGGCTCGTCGCCCCCGCAGCCGGCGCATTCTTGCTCGAGGTGAGGATGGCAGGAGGCGCATGAGACGGCATGGGCACGGGCATATTAGTGAGCAGCGGCTGTGCGCAGAGGGACGAGGTCAAAGTTGGGACGGCCTGTTTTAGCGTTAGTCATTTATTCCGTTTACGCGTTCGACTTTTCCTTGCATCTTCACGATTGAAGTAAGAATAGAAACACATACCGTAGTGATGGTGCAAGGACAGTTCGTCACCACGACGACCTGGCCCGCTGTAGCCGGGTACTCGTGCCCGTTGTACGTAAGCGTCGTAGCGGCCGAGCACCGCGTTGTCAGCGTCTGGACGACCATGACGGTCGTCACGGTCGTGTTCCAGTATGTCCAGATGGGCGCCGCCGTCGTGTGGTTGCTCATCATCATGCTGGTGGTCATGTAGGGCGGGTCCGCGGACGGCATCATTGTTGTGGTTGGGGACGATGGGGCATGAGTGGAGGACGAGGACGGCATAGGCGATGACGAGTAGTAAGAGGACGAGTACGAGGATGTCGTCGACGTCATGGTCTTCGTCGTGGACGAGATGACAGCATGAGACGTCGAGGACGACATCGTAGACGACATCGTCGTCGGGGGGTCAACAACATAGTACGAAGACGTATCCGGGTCCGGGTCCGGGATTGGGTCCGCTGGGTAGGTCCCGTACTCCTCATCAGGGAGCTCCCATGGCGCAGAGGACTGGGCCACGACTCCCGCCGCAGCAAGGAGAACGGGGACAACAAGCTTAACGTACATGTCGTGATATGATGCCTAATGCTGTGAGATTGAGGCCAACGCTCACAATGTAGACAGAAAACTGCGATAGCGAACGAGCGTGAAGAAAACGAGAGTAAAGGGAAAAAAAAACGAACGTGGTTGGCAAGAAGACGAAGAAAGCCGTTTTCGAAGACCCGGAATGCCGCAGGCTTTTGAAGTCCGCACACATCACCCCTACGTAGATCTGATCTGCCCTGCGAGATTCTCTGGAATGGAACAGTAAATAGGGATGAACACCCAATTCTATTTTCGCCGCCACAATGGACTGCAAAGTCTCAGACGAAAACCCCTTATTTGTCTTGAACTACACGCAATACCGCGGCGGACTTCACACATCATAGCCACTCATTCCTACGTTTTCATCCCTCACGGCTGAACATGATACCGATTTGCACCGACTGAAAAAGTCTCATTCAATAGTGAAGAAAGTTGCTCCCTTATTGGGACGTGTGTCTCATTCCCTAATGCTATGCGTACCCCAATGCCCGGTCAGGCCGAAGAATTCATATCACATACAGGTGGTGGTCACTCTTAATGCTTGCGGGTGGCATCTTCCTCTCAGACACCATCCAGATCCTTGATTATAATGAAGTGGTATCGCTAAATGACAAGCATCCTCTTCGTTTCATCTGAAGTCGTTATCCCTCGTGGGAATATCTCACTTCAGTGTCATACCATATTTTTTTCATGTTGGTTCCATGCCGGCCCACCTCCCCTATTCTGTAACCACTGTTTGTCGACACCCTTCCTCGACCTGTTTCGTGTGTTTTCCGTAGTAGATTCCCAGGGTCTTCCAACGGCTAGGCTAGCCTCTGCCTGAACGAAGCCCCATCTACACTGGAATAGCCGCCTCTCCCACACCCGGCATGATAAATCCCCGGGCAGCCACCATGCCTGTTGCAATTCCGGACTCCGACCTAAAGGGCGTGTCTATATTGGTTTAATCCTTCAACGCCATTTTCCCCGCGTACGATCCTGAGCTTCCATATATGAGAGCTGGGAAAATTAATAATCGGAGGCAGACCGGCTTGCATGCAGTGTTCTAGCACCTTAGACTAGGAACCCAAACAAATAACTCATTCCATGTAGGCCTGCTGCACTCTACCAACGAAAGGACTTCAGCTGTTGAGGAGCATGACAACTCTGCCTACTTTCAAGTTCCTATTATCGGCGGTTAGATCGACTCCTTTCTGGACCACCTCTGCCACCAATAACGATGGAGTCGAAATCATAATTCTTCAAGGTGTGCTCGTACTTAGTATTTCGCAAGAATTTAGGCACCGAGTCCTGCATTGAGAGTCAGTTGAAACTAGTCGCTGTGTGCATGAGTTGGGGAGCAGATGAGGTCACTTACACTTGCCATCAGTTTGAAAACAGCATTCTGGGCATCTTCAAATAGCCGCATGACCTCGTTGAGGGTCTCGATCATGGCAACATCTTGACCAACAGCCTTGGTCATGCGGGTAGCGAGATTGCTTCGCAGTTGGTGGTCGATATTTAACTCGCAAGGAGAACCGGGTGCTAGGAAAGCATTGTAAATGCCGTAGGCTTGAGCCATGATCTCTTTGATTCCATCCATGGATGTAGAATTCGGGTTCTTCTTAGCAACTTTGATCGCACCTTGGCAACTCCGGATGAACTCTTCGACGTCAAGGTAAAAGGACAGGTTTTCCTCGCAGTGAGTTTCTCGCAGGTTCTCGCGGAAAAGTAATCTCAAAGCCGCATCGCTCAGGATCTTGTCGAGGCGCTGCGTGTTCGAATCCCGAGCAACACCGATGCGTCCTGGAATCAAGCCTTCACTCTCGGAGGTCCGACCCCTTCCAGTACCGCTGAGAATCTCCTTGCCACGAGTTGTGAGTTGGTAAATGGCGTTTTTGGTCGGCTGGAAAATAGCGGCAGAAGGCGAAGTCGCCATGTATGCGCGATCTTGCTGAACAGATGTCATCAAGTCGTATTCGACGAAGAGCGAGGCCATCTCGTAGGTTTCGCGTCGATCGACAGTTGTACAACAATCCATCAACCAATCCGAACATCCCTTACCGGTGAATGTGTCCTTGTACACCTTACCGCTGATTCTACGCTCACTGGCCATTTTGACACCAGTCAAGCCGTCCCGATAATCGCTCAACGAATCGGCATCGGCGGAGCTGACACTTGATTTGATGTTTAGGCCGCCATTTGCACCGCACAATCTTCTGAAAACGACCTCCATCGTGCCACGGTCCATGACCAGCTTGTCCGTGGCAGGGTCTCTTTCGAGAATGCACAAATGACTCGAACCCTGAGCAACAAGGTCGCCTATTTGTCTCTGCTGAATGCCGTTGCGAGAGCAGAATCGATCCAGCACACATACACCCTTCGGTGTCAATTGCCATACAGCACCTTTCATGGTATATACCGGCTGTAGTTTACCGTCGGCAGACTCGATGAACCTCGCGTCGAGAAATCGCTGGCAAATTGACCGCGCCATGTCCTTAGCCATGGAGAAAGTCGTCGTTGTCGTGGTTGTAACGATGCGAGTGGGGTCTTTCGGATCGGGCATCCGGTTAGACTGAGAGAACTTTAGGGAGCCCAAGTTGTTGATAGCATCTTCGGACAAGAACGTGTGTTCAACTCTAGTTAACCGTACTCGATGGGGTGATAGCGGGAGCAAGCTGACTATTAATGTCGAGAAGAGATCCTTGAAGTCCTATTTTGCATGGCACGTTAGGGAGTGATGGTCACATCTCAAGCATCAACGATCCAGAATGACCAGGCATTCGGAGCAGGGCTCATGGTTGTCGCAAATCTAGGTGAGTGAGAGCATGCGACAACCGAAACCCCTTCCCGAGATAGACAGACGGCATCGGAAAGGTGCAAATGGTAGCTTACACGAGTGAATGGCCGGTCATCATCCGTCATGCGGAGCAGGCGAGAAGAGGTTTGATGCATCGTGCTCCTGCTGCCAGGCACCGTCACGAGCTGCAGAGGCTTTGGGCTTGGGCTTGGGTTAGAAGAGGGCGCGGAAACGGCAACGGGATCCTCTAGCGACAGCTGGCTCGAGCGGCCTGTGCAGTTGGGCGGGCTCGGAGGGGCCGCGGTTGAAGGCGTAGAGAAGCCTCCGGTCCTGCTTCGGGAGAGGGAAGATTTGGCGGCGTTGGAGACCTCACTGCTCGTCGACGAGTCAAGACTGGTAGAGAGACGGCGATGGCTACAGGAGGATTGACGATTCCGAGCAAATGGCCCCGCAGGATTCGCAATTACCCTGTCGAAGGCGGCTGCAGCGAAGGCAAACAAACCCGTAGAGTTCGACGACTGGGCGGAACTGAGGTGAAGAGGTCAATTAGGAGTTAAGAACGGGGCGAGTGGATTTGGGTCAGGGCGATCAGTGATATGGGGTAGGGCACGACAATCACAATCGGGCCGCCGAACAAGATCGGATGAAGAAAAGGGACGGGAAAATCCCCAACATAATTGGGAAAAAATTTTAGGCGTCGGGATAAAATGAAGAAAAAATCGGAAAAAAATATGAAAACAAAAAACAACACAACATAGTAAATGCATACCTTGAAGATCGGACACTACCGCCGGCAATTGATGGAGCTTTCGAATGCGTTGCAGCGAGGATAGGAGCACCAGGAGCGGCGTCGAAGATGGAAGCGGGAACTGCAGGCGTCGTAGAAAGCGATTTTGAGCCAGCGGACGACGTATTCGCGTGATCTGAGGAGGACGACGGATTGCGGCTATTGCTGTTATTAATATGGGTGTGGATTGCGTGATTGTTGACGTTGTTATGGTGGTTGTAGAGGTGGTAGTAGCGGTAGTAGTGGTGGTTGGTGTGAGGAGGGTGGGTTGGCTGGGGAGGGTGGTGTTGATGTAAAAGCGAGTGTAGTCTCGAGATTGGTGGGAGCGATGGAGACTGAACTGGAGACGGGGATGGAGACGGGGATGGAGACGGAGACGGGGATGGGGAGTGGTCCTGGTCCTGGGAGTGGGATGGAGATGGTAGTGGAGATGGTGATGGCGATGGCGATGTGTGATAGATAACAGCAGCCATCTACCAGGCCAGCCCAGCTTGTAGGTAGGTAGTGTGTATCGGGAAGTCGGACAACGCACAGAAGGGCCGTGAAAAGTCGGGACTAAGGCCGCAGACTTGTCGACACAAATTATGGTACAAGAGTAGGTACGGATTAGAAATCCATCCAACCAGCAATTCGTGGATCCTCAAAAAGTGATGTAGGTAGGTAGTAGGTATGATCAAATAGGTATGCGTACATACTTGTACATTTGTTATAGATCTGTTGTTGGCCTTTTTTTGGGGCAGGCTAAACAGGAGCCAGGCCAAGCTACTAATGCTGTAGTGTAATCGTAATCTTTTGTACACTACCTAGTGTACCCTTTCACAAATAATCGCAAGGTGGCGCCAGCAGCGTGGAAGGCGAGGGGTTCCGACGGGCAGCTGGGGGATCGAGATGAGGTTGAGCGGAGGAAGAAAAATAGGGCCACGGTAGAATCATGGAGGAGCAGAAGAAGTTAGTCGGCATTCCTCTGCGTCCGCGGGAGGCGTAGGGTTAAGAGGGAGGAATAATTAAGGCAATAACCTTAAGAGACAATAAAAGTAAGAGCGAAAGGGCGCAGCGGGAGGGCATGGGAAGGAGCCCGAGCAAAACATGGAGTGCAATGAGAGAGAGGAAAGAGGACAGGGCCGATTCAATTGATGGGGACTGGAGAGAAACTGCCCGAGAACTTGGTTACTACGGGCAGTACCTACAAATACCTCCAGCACCAAATAGGTACATTAGGTCCATACATACCTCCTCCTCCTACCTACCTAAACGGATTACCTACCTACTAGGTAGGTACCTCTCCGTATCGCCCTAGGTGCTCAAATCGGCCGACTCTACGAGTAACCCGTAATACCGGACTCAGAGGGCACGGAAGAATACCTAATTGCAGAATAAATTAATTTAGGGCTTTTAGGTAGAACACCGTAGCAGAGATAGGTACTTTAGCAGGCCTACTACGTACTTGTACAACACAACGCTAGGCGATAACAAGTAGCATACGGATTACCTACTGCGTCCTAGGAAGGTACGGTGCCTGTAAAGTGCGGTGGAAAGGTACGGAGTAAAGACACATTTTAGTAAGGTACCGTACCTAGCATACTCCAGGATGCCCTGGTCACCCACCGTCACTCTTTCTAGCGGACAGCGCTGTGGTGGTGTACACTACGAATAGGCCCTGTGCCTCCAGGTACCCCTAGGTAGCGCAAGTACCTACCTTAGTGGGAACCCGAGAGAAAGAGAGAGAGAGCACCCGCCCCGGGGCGAAGATGAGATTGCCTAACCATGGATGTGGATGGAGTGACATAATGCACGAACCCCTCCCTTCCCAAATCCGACGGGACAGGGCCCATGGTGCTTTCTTCAGGTACGCAGTACTCGTACACTCCCATGGTGCACATAGTGCGATATGTTTTACTTTCTATTTTGGGCATAGTCCCCTTGAGCTTAGCTCACGTTTTCTTCCCACAGAGTGGTATCCTGGCCTCGTGCCCACCCGCAGGGAGGGGGAACTACGCGCTAGCGTAGGTACATCGTACCGTACGAGGGTACTCCCAATGTAGAATATGTACATACCGTACCGTGCCAGAAGTACCGAGGGGTGTTCGGGCTGTACTCCACGCTAATCCGGATATGGGGGCGTGTGTTGAGTGAACCCGTCGGTGCCATCTTGCCCAATCGCACTTGTACCCGTCCATCCAGTTCCTAAGGTAGTCCGTAAGGTTGTCTTCCGCATATCCACCTACGACGGATTACCTATGGATTACACCATGGCAAATACGTAGGGATAACGACTAGCACCTACCTAAGCTTAAAAAAAAAAATCGTGGTGCAAGCGATATTGGTAGGTACACGAGAAGCATCGAGAAACATTGATATTGTTCTTCATTCAAACTGGTGTAGCCACTGTAAAACCTGAACAGGAACGAGAACCTAAGGTTGACTCTGTGTGTCTGAGAATGACGGGTAACGACGGGTTACACGTATCAGAATGGGTCCCGTGGGGGAGTGTCAACTTGGTATGCGCAGACGTGGCTTTCTCATGCACTGTGTACTTTGCAGTGCGTGTACCGCGCAATACGAACAACCTGCGCATAATGTACCTCCACGCAGCTACATTAGTGTACACGTGTATGCTAAGGTGGGCGCACACTTCCCCCTTGTAGCAGTGAGTCCGTACACTACAGAAAGGCCGTGTCAATTGTAGGTAATCCGTACTGTGACGACAGGGTCCGGGCGGAGATATGCAGACTATGTAATGATACATGCAGATTTCCCAGGATGATGATGTTAGCCGGGCACCCAATGGCGGATGAGATGGACAAACATCTCTCGTAGGTGTTAGTGTACGTAGGTAGGTAGTAGGTACTGTACGGGTTAGATGCCTTGGGTACGCTACGAAGACGCGGCAGTGAGTTCGGCTCTGAGATCTGAACGTGTTCGTCGTATAGACGATGTGATCAAACCATGTAAGTCGAATCTGGAGTTGCAGAACTCACAGTGCTTCGGGCTTCATTCTGTTGCTCCGAACGAACCAAGTCCATGCAATCGGACTTTGCGTTCACCTTCACGACGCTAGAATCTTCGTGCACTAGTAGGTGCTGGTAGTGTCGACTACGAGTAATCTGTCCCACGTACGGAATACAGACTCCGGAGTCAGGGTACCTATCATGTACAACACCTAGTGTATTTTGTACACTAGAATCTTCTCTGGCCAGCAGGACGTCTTGCGTAGGTAGCGCAGAGATAGGTGGCAGCGTAGCGTAGCGTGGTGTGGTGGAGTGCGCTTCGGACAGAATCGTCCGTGAGCTTAGGTTAGGTATGTAAAGGGCACGCCGAGGTACGAATGCCTACGAGTAGTGTATGTACTCGTACTAAGTACGTACGCTGCACTGGACTACCTACGATACAGGCTACCACTGACAGTTGCCTCATCCTTAGCGACTCTGCCTAGGAGGTACCTACCTAAACCTTACTAGGTACCTAACCCATCACACAAGGAATCCTGCCGACGGGGCAATCGAATCCTTGGTACGGAATAGACAGACAGACAGACAGATATTCGCAGTACGTACCAGTTAGTTAGGTGCTTCCTGACTAAGAGAATTGAACGTTAAAGACACAGTGTAGATTTTGCATCGTCAACTTAAGCTTAATACTTTTAGTCTCAGTACGGATTATTAGATTTACGGATTCGCTGGTATTAAGCCGTAATCCGTTTTGGTGCGTGTCGAGCTCTTAATATATATTCCCTACCTCTCTTCACATACCTACTATGTAATTACTTGGCAACGGACTCCTAGACACTATTCCATGGTAACCATCTACCTACCTACGAGCCTTCTTCATCAAACTACTCGTACCTATTCCGGGTCGACAACCTACCGATACATATGCTTGCAGCTCAGCCGACCCGGGGAACTGGCAGTCTGCTTCTCCGGAGCCCAGACAGTTTCCCTTAAGCCAGGTCGTATTTATTGCTCCCGTGCGGAGTTCCGATCTTGTCGTTTGAAGCCTGACGGACCGGCATCTATGAAACAGGCCATTTCTGTTCTCTGATATTACCTACCTATCTCATGGCATTAGTTTGGCCCTGCTCGAACGACTACTGTAACATGGTCGCCTTCCTGATATCCTCACTAGGAACACTACCGTCCCATCACTACTCTCTACTAGAGACAGGAGTCTCCAAAATAGTCGATATGAAAAATCTCCGTGCCCTCCAGAACCATTGCACCCTCAAATCAAAAAAATAAATAAATCAAAGTAAAAATAGTCAGACCAATAAAGCGGATCTCTTACAAGCTTGAGCTGTCCCGGCCCGTAACCTGCAGTCTTGATCTGCATAAATGCCGGGGCCTTCCGCGATAGATCCTGCTGCAGTCAAATGAAGCATTGGAACATCAGAATTCGGGAGTGTCGAAGCTGATGAGATGGGCCCAGGGAGGCGAGTCTTGGGAGGAAGAGCCCCCTCCACCCCCCAAGACAAATTAGGCCCCAGATAGTTAGTGAATATCACAGACCAGGCGGTTGACCTCGCGTGCCACGTGGGACTTATGGAGCTAGTACTTGTAATAAAGCAAGGGAATACGACCTCTACTCGTGCCTTCTTTTTTTTCCCCCGAAACGAAGCCTTGTCGCCCAGGATTAAAAGGGGCCTATGACGAGCGTCGCAAAGTCTTCTCTCTTAGTAGCTGCACAAGTCGGCGACCTAGGTAGTAGCAAGGTTATGAAGTCATCGCGACAACTTGCGGCGCAACGTTGTGCTGTCGGGACTCCCCGCTCGTGCAATACCTAGGTAGTATATCCTACACGGTGCCTGGCACACCATCCAACGGGCCCGATCGCACCCCTGAGGTATGTAACGTGTCAGCGCCAATTCGCAACCTAATCGTGAAAAAGACTCTTTTTAGAAAACGTCCGGTCGAGCGTAACGCGGCCGTTGCGGTAACAGCGCTTCGAAGGTCGATTCAAATTCGAAAACACGAAGTACGAGTAACGATTTCCCAACCCGACCCGCAAGGTCGTGCTTTGCACTGGCTAATTCGCTGAGTAGACGTGGGCCCCATCAAGTTGCCAATTTCGTTGCTCGGGGGTTGCGTGTGGAGGTTGATTCAACATCATAAACACGCGGGAAGAAGTCGCCGATGAAGCGAAAGCCGATGCCGACCAAGTTCATCTCAAGCCATTTCGACACCGATATTTCATCGGCCACTCGAGTGATGACTTGCATCCGTAGTTGCGATGGCGTGAAAGATCAGAGCAGTGAGTCCGAGTTGCCAAGCCGGCTGTTGGCCACTCCCGTGCAGGCGAAAATGCGCCATCGACGAAAAATATGTATGTTTGTATAAGACGGTCATCGGTAGGGCTCTTAGCTTATTTATAAAGAATTGTAAACTTGATATGCATCCGTTATTCGGACAACAATGGACCTGATGGTCTCATTCTCAGATAACAGGTATCCGGTTACGGCGTTCAACGGTCGATCAAAGAGGTGACTCTTTACGAGTATCGTACGCGCAGGACGTTGGATGTCGCGTATCAACCTAAACCCGTTTCTGGACATCATTGATAGGGAAGCATCACAACGGAGAATGTACGTATAGGGATTAGGCGGAAAGTAATCCATAATACGGATTACAGAATACCTACTACATACCTACCTACCTACATACGAGTATGTACTCGTACGGATTGCAGGTAAGAATCTTGGCCTGTCCCAGTCTGAAGGATTGCGATAGGTATGAAATACCTACCTACTCGTAGTGGTGTCGAGGCTTCGTGAGTACGGATTAGTGAGCGAACCAGTGTCTCGGAAACTTTTCGGCAAAGCGAGTTATCATGTAGGTAGCCTGACCCCTACGGATTAACAGACTGTTTCGGCCCGTGAATTCCCAAACAGTTCGTCAAATGTAGGTACTCGTAGCTTCGCTCATTGGAGTTAGGCACGAGATACCTACTCGTACACGAATGTAGGTATCGAACAGAATCAACGCGACTAAAACTCTGGTCCCGTAATCCGTATTGCTAGGTAGTACCTAGGTATCGGAGTACTAATTTGTACGAGTACCTACTCAACAATCGTGTCTAGACCCTGGGTAGGCAGCTGAGAAGCCCAATGGCATCGCAGCGAGTAGGTATACCTACGTCCTAAAACTTGCCGGCGTGGACAGACGGAGCGCAGCTACAGCTCACTAGCAGGCATCGCTTTCCTGTTCGCCGACTAGCCGAGAGATACCTTTCTTGAACGAGAGGCGCTAGGTAGGTAGGTAGTTCGTAGGCATCTCAGGCAAGTAAAGTCTTCAATAACGAAGATACTAGGTAGGTATTGAAAAGCCGGCAGAGTTGTGTGCAGGTTTCACCAATTCGTACCACGTGACCAGAGATCAACGAGACAACACGAGTTGAAATGATCGGCGTAGTAAAAGTCACATGTGTCGGCCCGGCAGAGAACTGGCGGGTCGGATCAGACCGTTCGGCGCCCGGCTACTGTTACTGTGGTAACGACGGTCGGTGTTAGCATGAAGTACCTACGAGTACGGATTACGGATTGCCTACTGAGGGTAGGTATGTAATTCGGATGTGGTATTTCAGCCGATAGCTAGCCTTTAGCGCACTCCGTGGCATGGCTAATAACACTTCGCGGTCGACTCGCTCCATAGGTACTCGTAATCCGTACCTTAGGTAGGTTATCAGGTCTCTATTCGTAGTGAGGTACGATACGGAATAGGTAGGTAGGTACTTCGAGGATATTTTGCGGGCTCTGCTCGTCACGTGGTAGGGAGATTTTAAGTCCGAAGGTGAGGAACACATACGAGTACATACCTACCATACCTCCTTAAAGACACTGACTGCATGGACTGATACCTGCGTCTACCTACACTCCGATTCACTCCAATGCAAGCTATGCGCACTTGAGCAATAGCCCTCGCTTGTCGAACTCGATTCGGATTCAGACGTGAAGCTGGAGCTGTACGAAGTAGGTACAGTACGTGCATGGTGCCCCCGAGAACGATGATTGATTCGGTTCGAATCTATGACTAATATAAGGTTGCATTGGGCTGTCGTGGTGGTTTGGTCCAGCCACTATTATGCCGGTCCGGAGTCAATTGCAACTCGTAGTTGCATGGAACCACACGGACCTGCCTGCATTTCATATGGCGGTGTAGCATTCAGACGGGTCTGGAGGGTCCGACAGGCGGGGAAGTTGGTGATGATGGATCACGGACGGAGAGAGACGGGGCAGACGCACCTGTCACGTTCTGGGAGACGATTTGAAACAAGCAACACCCGCAGTTTGCCGAATCACCCATGACAACAACACGGAATACGGGATAGCGGCACCCAAGATACCGAAGCCGCCGTAAGTGTGGTTGGTATGTACTGCCTGCCCTTCACGGTACGGTAGTAGCAAGAATGGAGGCTAGAGGCCCGGATCACCGGAGGTACCGGTAGATTGTGGTCCATACTCGTAGGTAGGTAGGGAAGGCTAATGGACCAGCCTTCTTCTTCTGTTCTGCATGTCGACCGCCTTCTCAGGTACCTAATACGGATTACCTACTGCCACCACGTTGTGCTGTGATAGGTAGTAGTACCTAGGAATGTAATTGATTCATGCATATATATTGCGCAGCCGTGGCCAGATTCCATAGCCGAAAATGGACGCCAATCCACCTACGAGTAGGTATGTACGGAGTATGTGTTGAAGTGGAAAAGAGACAGGCCTCCACCCGAGCTGAGCAGCATGATGAGGTCGGTAGAAGGCAGCAGAAGGCAGGTACGAGTATGTATGTATCGGTAGGTACCTTCCGCTAATCCGTACTGCTCCCATGACATCATGCATGGTCTAAACTGCCCTGTCGGGGCTGAAAAGTGGGCAAGTGGGTCTCTGAGAGTTGGAATCGTTTCGCGATTACCTACGAGTAGGTACATGAGGTACTAAGAACTGGAATTCCCGTGGAGGCACATACGGAATACGGAATACAAGGGGTGAAAGCTGTTCTCTTCTGGATGCGTGAATCTTCGAGAATGATAGGTAGAGAAGTGTCGCCATGATATGCAGGCGGGTATGATCAGTGTCACCCCAGAGAAGTCTGCCTGCAGAAATAACGTGCTCTTTGACCGTGGGATATGTCGTTAGACCGGTAAAATGTCGCACTGGGATGCCACGCGGCGCTCGTGGCGTTCTAAAGTAAATCGACTGATACCCGAATTATGTCCGATTGGTTCCGACGTCGTGGCCAAGGTCCGGTCGTGCAGGTTACCTACCTACACAGTAGAAGACCTACCTAGGTATTAATTCGTACGGAGTGGTATGTAGGAGCAGTGCCATCCGGATACATATCTACTTTGTACATGCTGTTGTTATGCAACGACAAGTATCACGACCCATAGGATGCCGTGGATGCCACCTGGTCGTGGATTCCCAATCGTCTACGATACCGTACCTTAAGCCGTACCTAACCTGCCTCGAGTGTAGCTTAGGTACATGATCAAGGCTGTGAAGTACATACTGTGTGGTCTGAGATGTACCTACCTAACCCGTCCGCACGACGAAGCCCTTCAGGTTTCGCTAGTGTCTGAAGTATGTACGAACTGTATCCCCACGCCGCCCCCACTTAGCACACCTGCCTGCGCAAATCTGCCTGTTCCGTATACCGTACCTATCCCCCGCCCAAGGTAGTCGCCACTACTGCGCACCTTCCAGAGCTCTGGCGTATGGAGCGTGCGGAGGGATGCCAGTACCTAGGTAGGTATTTATCTTTGTTGAGGTCAATTGCACGACGGAATCTGCTCTGAAGGGCTCGGAATACTGCTACAGAGGTCGGAATGGCAACCGGAATGTCGAATTAAAAATGGAAATGCTCCGGAGCACTAAGGTAGGGACTACCTACATAGTACCGTACACTAGTGTGTATAGTGTATATCCGCGCACTACGGCATGGAACCAGCAGGCGGTGGCAGTAGGTACTACCCATCCCAGCATGTACTTCGTACATGCTTATACTTGTACTGCCGGTACTTACGCCACGGTGGTGTATGGAGTCTGTTACAGCTCGTACGTTGAGCTTTCAACGCTCTACGGAATACGTTCGTACCAGTTCGTAGAAACAGACTGTTGCAGACAGTTTTTCTACCGTACGGATTAACGGCAGACTTTTCGGTTACATAAAGACTTTTCTTAGTCAGGCAGCAGTGGGTCTGATACGGCCCGCCATTTTTCACCGGTCCGGTCCTGACCCATTTTCACAATGCTCGTTGAGCCTCCAGTGGAGCGACCAAACCGTTCTTCAACCGCTTCCTCTCGCTCAACTACCGTACATATCGTTCATATGCCGAGGTTCGCGCATTTTGGCCATTTTTCATGGACTGGAAATCCGAGGAAACTGTTTATCTGATCTGACGACGACCAATTGGGAAACGGCCGGCACAATGTATGCCCAGTTCTGGTGTGTACGGATTACGATACTACCGTGCTTCCTAACCCTCACACTACCCTCGTCGATACTCACCGGACTGTCTTGACTAGTAAGTCACAGGCCCTCGTGCGGCTTTTAATCGACATCTGATCGGCACAGGGGATTCTCGTGCCCTTCTGCAGCCTCTGACACCTCTGACCTGGCAGCCACCCCATCGGCTTGCGAGCTGCCGAGACTCGAGGGCAGCTTACTATGTAGGTAGGTACCTACCTGTCTGCGGATTACCTACCAAGCGCAATTAATTTCTGTGCAGGAGTCTTGGAACCCGATCATCGGAGGTCAGCTGACACGATGGATTGATTACCCACAGGAGGCTACGAATTACGATAAGCCGAGGAGTATACAAGTCTGCTGGCCATGCTAGGTATGTACCTAGACTTTCACGACGGACTTTTTTTTCACCGGGGAGAAAAGTGGCTTCGAAGTTTGGGGGGCAACCTTTGCTGGTCAGTTGCTGCTGACTCCTGACTCCTGAGCCTCGTCCGGGTCCCTTGCAAGGTCGTAATGGCCTCCATTGTCGCCGATCCAGCCCCACCATCACTCTATCCGGTCACCCTACCTACGGATTACTCGTACTCAAACATAGGTAGTACCTATCAATGACAGCATGGCCAACGATGGTGGTGGCTGTGTGAACACCAGGTTGCCTACCTACGAGTAGATGTGGGATACCTATCTGATTAGGGTATACCTAATACCTACAAGCTTCGTTCAACCACATTCAATGCACTACCTACGTCCAAAGTGCCGCCATCGTGGCCAATAGTGAACGGTGCACTACATGGTAGTGTTACCTGGGCCCAAAATCAAGCAACTGCCGATATCCTTAGAGGGGGGGGGGTCTCCCGGTGAGTACTCGTATGTTGGTTGTGCAAAAGGATGCAGAGATGATTGCACATTGGAGCTCTCTCACACGTTTGTGCGTCGTATCCCACATGGCAGATCTTTCCCATTCACAAGGCAACTATAAACGATGACCATTGGCAGACTGGAAATGAACGGATATAATGCCTACCTACGAGTATGTACATACCTACCTTCCTGTTGTGTATCCTGCGGAACCACGCTGCGGAATACTACACTCCCTACCTGGGTGCCTACGGAGTACGGAGTAACGGCAAGGAGTCGCAGGAATGGGATCTACGAGTACCTACTCGTAGTACTCGTACCTACAATAGGTACCTACTATAATGATAAGTACCTACGCGGCTTCGACGCCGTTGGGCTTGGAGTTGAAGAGCTTGTCGTAGGCATGCCTAATGGGTACAAGTGGGTACGAGTAGATACTCGTATGTATCGTAGGTTGATACGAGTACATAAGATGCCAAGGGTCCGGTATATGTATCGTAGTCGGTAGTGGAGTGGTTCAACCGTGACCCGGTAATAGTAACCACGGTAATCCGTAAAGGGCATTGTAACGGCACTTGGCGAGTACAGTGCGCCGCGACGAACCACGCTACGCCCACGCTAGAGAAGCGCTATGCAGGGATTCTTGCTCGTGGGCTTCCAATCAATCCCGAATCTTCCTGTTGCTAATTATGGCTCTTGGCCACGTGCGATCATGGCCCAGGAGGAAAAAAAAAAGAAAAGAAAAAAAGAAAAAGACAAAAAAAAAGAAAAGAAAAACCAACGCCAACCCCCCCCTTCCCTACCTACTCGTAAGGAGATACCATGTAAATTGCCTGTCTACCCCAGATACCTACCTACCTACGTAGAACGGATCCTGCTTCATGAAACGTCCCTGCTACGGATTACCTACTACTTTTTTATTCCGGGAAGGCTCCTGTGACAATCGAATGTTTTACGAGTAGTTTTATCTCATGACAATCATCGTCATCAGCAACAACCAAACAGTCGCGGCTGGATGAAACGAAACTAGTATTTGTGTGTGTGTGCTGCAGTCACACTCTGATCATCGCGGACAACAGTCATCATCATCAATTCCGATGAATGAAAAAAATGGCTGTCGCACGATTGTGATAGGTATCTATCTATCTGTCATCCAGGTTGCGAGATCTCATCGCTGAAAATAGCGTCTTAGTGTACTACTCGTACGTACCGTACAGTGGCGAATACGGATCGCAGTACCGTATCGTATCGTTCCGTAACGCTAGAATTACAAGTGACACCGCCTATTTTCTCGGGTGTCTCAACCGAATTGCCAAAACGAGTTTACGCCGGGCAAAAGATTCCCTGGACCTTTTCCTCGCTTCTTCCCCCATGTTTGATAAATCTGGAACTGCCGAAGACTTGCCTTATTCGTTCGAGCACGAAAATCTCTAAAACGTCTTGGGGGGGTTTGTTACGTTGCAAAAAATGCCTGTTTTTGGCCAAGAAAACCACCCCATGTTTCCTTTTTTTCTTTGTTACTGTTTCTTTCTTTCTTCTCAAATTGCGAAACGGAACGTTTCACTTTCACTTAATCCGTAAACGCCCTACCCGATACATATTGCGGACCGGCAAATTTCTGGCCGCCCGCGAATCCCTGAGATATCGTAAAAAATAGTCCGAACAAGCCATTCCCGCTCTGCGTTGAGCGGTCACCGGACGCGGGACTGCCTAGCACGCATTCGCAGTCACAGTCGCAGTCTCGCCCCCTGCTGCTGCTGCTGCAAGCTGAATTCCTGAATGGGGAGTGGCTTACATAACTGCTGCATACGGTGAAGATACGGAGTACGGAGTATTTCGTACGGGTAATACCGCCTGTACGGACAGGCAACTCGTACATGGTAAGTCCGTGCCTTTCCCGTGAGATTTTTCAATATCAATTGTAATTCCCCTGATTTTATATTCCATGCATGTTTCTTGATTACTTGACAAAAAAAATTATCTATCTCGGTGTACGGATTATACCCGTATATGTAATTTACAGGGTGAGTAAACTTGACGGAACAACACCTGCCAGTACCGACCCCAGCAGCTTCAGCTGGTCTCCGCTTGCCATGCGAGATTGTGGTGAACTGGGGGACGGGAATGGGCTGGGCTGCCTTAAAGAGGCGCACTAGTCCAGATAGTGCGCCGCTATTCGTCTCTACGGTATCCATCTTTCGGGGCTTTCGTACCTTGGAGCAGGCACACAAATCGTGCAATCGTTCCCAATCGTTCCAGGGTTCTGGGTGAAACGGTGTCGCCGGTAGCCGTGCTTCAATGGATGCACGGTGTCTATGATGAGTCTGGTATGTGCTCGTACGAGCCTTGGCCATATGTATTGTACATAGCCCATAGATTGCCCAGATGTGGAAGATTCTACTATGTACAAGTATCGTAATCAGAGGATGAGATGCGGATGATCGGCTAGGCACCTTGCCATGTGGTTCGGGAGGCGTAGGTAGTTTACTCGTAATCTGTAGGGTTCCGTAAAAGGATTCAACATGCCTGCGTCGTATGTAGTAGTAATCAATGTTCCGTCGGTAAGTGTAAGTAAAAAATAACGGTTCTAGATTACAGACAACAACTACTAGGTTGTTAAAGGCAAGACTTCACGGTTTGCGGTTAGTTATCAACGGGTAGCAGGACGGGAAAGTCATGGAGGAGAGTCGAGACGCGTCTTCGGGTGTATCCTAAGTGCGGATTCATAATTCCTTGTGAGGTACGGATTCTCATGAAGAAGTGCCCGACCAAGCACGGAATACCTACCAACCCATAGCAGTCAAGCCCATCCGTAGTGGACGAGCGAACTGATACAGAGGACAGGCCTAAGTTACAGAACCATGAGTCTTCGTCGTCGCTCATTGGCTCAGCAACGGCTACGGACACAGAACCAGAGCCATCCGGTCACATCTACCGACGCCTGCTGCAGCCGGTGGGCATACTATAGAAGTAGTGTAGGTACTTTTTTGGGTGTCGAACTCGAAGCGAACAGCATGATTGTCACCCTTTACGGCGAGAAAGTCCAGGTAATCCATAGGTACTCGTACTCGTACTTTAAGGAGAAAGGTGCGACACATAGCGACCGGGTTCGCCAGTTAGGTAGGTACGAAATAGGTACCTAGCATGTGCAGTTCGCGGTCAGTTGGTGGATGGATGACTCATCACTCGAACTGCTGCGCATCCCATCCATCTTCGGGCTAACCTGATTAATGCGCTTACATAGACGGTCGCGCGTTGATCGACGGTATTATTTTTGGGCCAATGGGAGGCGCGCATAAACAGCCCTGCTTCTCTTTTATTTTCGAATTAATGCCATGCTTCCTGCTGCATGAATTCCTCACGTCTCCCGGTTCAATTGCCGTGAATAAAGGGAATAATTAGGCAGGTCGATCGGATGATTCTCCGATCATCAGGAGGTGGCCAGGGGGAGTGTGTATGTACGAGTACGTTAAAATGCAGTTGGTTCGATCAGAAAACGTGTGCGAGCAGGTCACTTCGTACCGCCTGGCTGCCACTAATCCATCCGTAGAATGCCAGACATACGGATTACCCGTAGGATAGGTAGGTACTTGTAGATTAGAGACACTAAGAACCGCCCACTACTGAGCCACTGTCCAGGCCCTGGCCCTGGCCCCGGCAATTCCCGGCAACTCCACGTGGCGAGCTGGACGGAACAAAAAAACGAAGTAAGGGAAATAATAGCGAATGGCGATCGGTATATCCGAGAAACCATCCATGCATGGAGTTTTTTTTTGAAACGCCCTGCCTGTGTTCTGTATCGTATCGTACATACATACGAAGTACTCTTACCGGTCCAGTGGGCAGGGAGGTTCACGGACGGTGCACGAGTAAAAAGACGGTGGACCGGTAGGACAAGCCGGACCCAAAAGAGTTAAGAATCGTCAAAGAGCATCGCGAAAATACCTATCGTACACTCGTAAGCCGTAATTCGACACTCGGACTTTTTTTTATTTGAAAAATTTCACAATGGCGGCCGTTGCCCTGTCTTGAGAAATTTCCTTTTTTTTCAGATCAGATTAGTTGTCACTCAAATGGGATAACCAGTCGAGGTGTGAGTTACGATTCAAACTTGAAGCGGACGATCTTAACAGGGTACGCCTGACCGGCGGATAATCCGTTAATACTTGTAAAGCCTCTTGTTTGTAACCACCGCATGAGTATACAGTGTACTTGACTGTTTGCACACTGTATCTGCAACTGTGTCCGTGGGCACGCTGCTGCTACGAAGCGATCTGTACTAGGCGGTCTTCCGCCGGAATCCGTCCATCCGTCCTGCGCACGAAGATGAACCTGTAAATGACAATGACGACGTTGTGCCTCCGCTTCGCCGCCGCCTTCACCTGAGTGGTCGCCTGGCCCCCTGGACGATCAGCTAATAAAGCGAGATCTTGCCTTAGGCAGGTAAGCTAAGGATTATTTCAGGATCTTTGGTAGGTCGAAACACCACGGCATGACGACAGACAGACCAATCGTCTCACCGGTGAAGCTACGTAGCAAGCGATTTGCAAACAGCCGGGCAATCACAGGATCGAACGATCGCCTGCTTCCATCAGCCACTGGGTCACGCCGCACGAGTAGATTACCTGGGTTCTCCCTGTCTTGGAATTTTATTTTTTTTTTGTTTCTCCTTTGTCTCATTAAGCGCTCGGTTGCTTGACAATTTCACGACGCCCTCACGGATTACAATGCAAGGTAACGTTTCTAGAAAGACGGTCTTCTCCATCAGTCTCGGGTCAATTAGGCAAATCTTGTAATTTAAACTTCTCGTCGGTCTTCTAAGGGCCTTCCGCGAGTCCTTCCAGGCCCATGGCCCATGGCCACCCCGTAGCACCTGCCTGCTCCTAGGATAATACGGAACACACTATGCACATGGTAATCTCACTGCACGTGGTGGATGTGTGGCTGGCGGCTAAGACACGTGGAAAATCCGTGCCAGGGCTGGGGTACGAGGATACGTACCTTCCATCCCTACTACAGTGCAATCCCATGGAGGCGTGCCGATGCCGAGAAAGTGACGAGGTCTGTATTTCGTATGTACTAAGATAATATGTGGTGAACTACAATCAGAGGAAAAATAAGCAACGAAAAAACAAAACAAAAACAAAACAAAAAGGAAAAAAAAGAAGTAAACAAACCGGCCTCACTCAAACAGGCAAAATTTCTACAAATCAACATTGGCGTTGTCCTTCCATGGTTCCAGAAGCGAAGCCAGATCCGGTACAGCTTGAGAAACATGCCGGATCGTTCCAGGATCAACTGTTCCGTACTATTACGTCATGTCTCTCAAACGAAGGCTTGTCTGTGGCAAAAAAAAAAAAAAAAAAAAAAATTATTTGTCGTTCACGGCGCCTCCTGAGGTCGTGAACCGAACTTTTACAGTGCCCCAATTGCCCTTAGCATGTTCACGAAACGAGAGCGTCACGGAGTACGGTAATCCGTACCTGGTACATTATCTACTTCGAGGCAAGAGAGGAAAAAAAAATATTCAAAAAAAAAAAAAAAAACTTTTTTTTTCATTGCCCGAAGTTTCTGTGACGCCAGGATTGTAGTGTGTGAATACAGACCCTAATAGGTACCCATGACCCCATCATCATCTACCTACCCACACGGACGAACATGTGAAAGGAGAAAAAAAAAATCTTAGAAGTGGTCACAAGGCGAGAAAGATATACTACATACGAGAGAAGTAAGAAAATGGACGTTTGGCATTAGTCACAGCTATTCTATCTTTTGACCAGCACTCATGTTCCTTGCTCGTAAGAGTCAACGGCTGAGTCGCCCGTGAGGCGAGACTGTCAATGACAAGCCACGAGAAGGGAAAGACAAGAGGCTATCTCACCTTAGTCTATCTCGCCAGCTGAGTCTGGCCTGCCTTATCTTGGCCTTCGACGTTCTGGGCTTTCGCTGTAGCCGCGTTCGTTCGTCTTTTTCCCGGCTACCATGTGTGAATGTACTCAGAGGTAGCTCGATGTGTATGTATGTAGTGTACATACACGCCTGCCTTGCTGCCCTATCTACTGCGGACCTTCAACGATGTACACATGGCCATGCGGGCGTGGCCCGATCCATCATGTCGGGTACAACTCTGGCATGTAAGCCCACGTGTGAAGGTCTCTGTCTGTATGTAGGAGTACGGCACGAACTCCTTCCTCCACGCCCCCCCTTACCTACCTACCTACCTACTTCGTACTTGACAGGTCAGATATAGAACAGGGCAAAAAAGAAGAAAAAAGACAGGACTCATGAGCTAAAAGCTTACGCCCCAAGAGAAGAAGCCCTACGTGAAGAAGAAGAAAAAATAGACCTGGACACGTGGTGGAGTAGGATTTCTCTCTTCCTTGCCCTTGTGTCGCCGAACTGCAGCTCCTCGTCCCTCGCTCTCCTCCTTCCCGCGTCCACGCTACGGTCTCTGCAGAGTGGTCGTTCGGGATCTGAATGGATGGATGGACGGACGGAGGGGTAAACAGAGGTCACGGTAGGTAGGTACCTGCAGTGCTAGATCGTCACGGTCAAAATGCTTGGACAAAAGAGACCTGTGCCGATACGGATTAGGTATTGGATGCTGAGAAAAATCCTGGTGACCGACGACGACGACTACGTAATCCATACGGAATAAATTCCCTGTTTCGTTTCAAGGCTGGTGTGGTGGTGGTGGTGGTGGTGGTGGTTTTTTTTTCTCCTCCCCTCTCGGACGCTATATGGCGTTACCATCAGTACCTACGTAGCTCCTGAATTTCAGTCCATGTTCCCATCAGATAGATCATACCTAGCCCATATTGCTAAGCTCTGACAAACCGCTCTCCCTCTTGGCTAAAGGGTAAGCTAGTGTCGTACCTGTCTGGTCGTTCCGTAGTAGCAATACGGAGTACGTATGTAGTATGGGTACCGTAGTAGGTATGAGGATAGGGTAAGGGTAGGGTTAATCGTCCTTCGTTGCTTGTCCCTCCTGTCTAGCTTCCCAGGCTATCGTTTTGTAGTTCACTAATCCGTACAAGAGCTTCGGACTTTGGTCGGCATGAATATAACTTCCAAGGGGGGCGTTAATGGTATGGATTACCTACCTATTATCATGTCGATCTGAGGTCACCACTAACTCCTTCGTCGGGTTCTATGCGTAGCCCGTTGCTTCAGACTACATATGTAGGTACATAGCAAGCAAATCCATCGCCATGCCATTCCCCCCCCTCGTGGCCCCCCTGTGCTCTGACATCGTTGGATTCCTTGGCTCCGAACTTGTCAGATAGGTAATCCTGCGTTCCGGCATGCGATCCTGAATTCTCGGGCCCAGAAAGCACACAAAGCCAATCAATTCCGCGATCAGATGTTGTTTTGATTTCTGAGACGACCTACCTGGCCTCTCGCTCCCAAATGCACCGAATGGTTTGAAGTCCCGTCCCGTAGTTTCTCTTCAACGTCCGAATCCTCCAGGCTAATGGGCTCTGCTAGTTGGGAAACCTAACGTGGCAGCCGGTTCCTCCAAAAAAAAAAGCCACGAGGAGACCCTCTTATTCTGTATCGAAGCCGTTCTAGTGCGGTATTGAAGATTCCTGAAACCCGTCTCGTGACCAGATGGAGTGCTAGCAGGGACCCTTTTGTTGGCCCTCAACGGAAATCCTGCCGTACCTGGGTAGCTATCACCCAGTCGATGACATCGTACGGTGCTGATCATGCAAGGGTTTTTGGAGGTGTACTGAGATATGTATTGCGGATTCAATGGCGTATTGGGATCGTTATCTGTTTTCAGCTACAGACAGGCTGGGCATCCTGGTGTGACGAATATAGTAACTCCGCCCATTTATCTCTCCTTGCTTTTGTTACGTCACCCCGTCTGTCATTTCGCGAGCCGATCCATCGCCTGCAGTGTCGTCAGTAGCCGAGATTGTTCGATAGGTAGGTGTTGGGTTCGAGGGTGAAGAGGTACAGAGTATGTCCACGTACGGAATAGGAGGCGTGAAAAGAGACTACCTAGGTAGGCTGCGTGCCGTGATCTTTTGAAGGGGGATTGTATGCAGACAGTTCAGCCAAACACGGCCAAAGGACTCATCGGTTCGAGATCAACAACCGGTAGCGAGCATAGGAGAATAGGTCGCAAGCCGTGGTCTTCTGGACGGACTGTATGCAGACAGTTCAGCCAAGCACGACCAAGTGATTCTTCGACTTGAGATCGTCATCCGGTTGAGATTAGACAACGATAGGTTGTGAGCACTGGTCTTCAGGACAGATCCTATGCAGAGTCCTCAGCCAGGGCCGACTGCTACAGGCGAACACTCAGGTAGAGACGGCCATCCCCATCCAGCTAAACCGAACAAGAGTTCCAATCAAGCCAGGTATCTCAGAATTCCGCTTTGAATCCTTTGTGGCAGATCGAATTGAGCTTTCGTGATGAAGCGATAATGAACATGGGCAGTGCCATCCAAGACATACCGAGACCTGATTGCTCATGAAAACTCTCAAGTCAGGCTGAACAACACCCCTATCGCGGCTCGTCGACACGGCCTATGGACTACCTATAGCATTGCAATGCGGTGTGGGACCTAGCTAGATAAAAAGATTCACTCTCGGATGGTTTAAAGGGGCGCATAGCTGGGTCGAGTAAGATAGCTTGAATAGGGGCTGGAGGCAAACGCGCTTCGAGTGTATAGATGTGGGCTTTTTCGACAGCTGCGAAGGGTGGTTGACACCTGATCGTGTCGAGGATGACCGGGAAGGATAACTGGGCGAGGCAATCGCATAGACATGTTGACTCGGGTACCTGATAGTAGTCCAGCAGTGCAGTAGATAATCAGAGCTTTTCGTGTGGGGGAAGAAGAACAGACATGCCGAGTGGGCAAAATGACACAATGAAAAGCGGGCGGTAAGAATATGCGAAATTATTTTTACCAGACTTCGGCATGGTTTTTACCTACATGTACAGCGAGATGCAAGCTGTAGAGACATGAACTAAAAGACCCCTTGACGCCGTTCCCCGGGCGAATTTTCACTCCTGAACTCCGTTGCTCTTCTTGAATTATTATGGACTTTTCCTCCAGTCCTCCGCATCTGATCATGGTCTACATGCCGTAGGGTTGAGAATCTCGGTGTTAACCCTTTGCATGCACAGAACGCCGCCCCGTAGAGAGATTACGCCATCCCTGGGATATCCGAAAGCGGTCCTATCGATTGAGCACTGAACAAGTATTTGACGATTCGAACTTTCGCAACGAGAAGATGAGAAGCTTGGTGCACGCTTCTCGCACCCATGGCGTTAGATCGATGTTGGAGCTTGATCGCGTCTCCAACCCTTGTTTCGCATGTTCTGTTCAATGCTCTTCCAGATACCTTCAACAGCTTCGCGATCTCTCCATCGACTCGAATCGACGGTAGTCAATCCTGGATCCTTCCATCTGTCCACGCTCACGTTGATGACTCTGTGACCCCATGCGCGGATGCTCTCAGGGGGTTGCTCGCCTCTCCAACCGACATAGATGCCGGGTACATGGCGAAAGAGCTCGGACGGGTTACTCCACTTGTAACTCTTGAACTGCCAAGCTTGGCCTGTAGTGAACACAGCGACCACACGATTCCAATACTCGGGCTTGAACTGCTCTGTTCCTTCCACAAGAATAAATCGCATTGGTCGGGTCGGGTCGATCTCCTTCATGATGCGATTGATATGCAGCATAGTGGCCGTGTTGCTTGACGTGGCCGTCAGCGAAGTAGCTGGTACAAAGGTGCCACTTTCGAGGAAGGACTTGATATTCGACATTCTGAGAAGTGAAGATGCCGATGGAGAGAGCAGAATGATTGGATCAGGGCGTTTCTGTTTCTGACGAGACGCGAGCGTGCTACTACTCGCGCTATTGGAAGACGAGGGATGGGCCGGCTTCTTGGTCATGAACGAGGCGGCAAGTTTGCGCACGTGCGAAAAATCCTATCGATTATCGTCAGCTTCAGAGTCTCGCGGTAGGAGACAGCGGTGCGACTTACCGTCGGCTTGATACCGCGCAACACGGTATTACGATCTCCCATTTTCCGCTCGCTGTTGTAGATACTGGCAAGTCTCGGGTCCAACGATCCCTTTCCGGCTCTCCCTAGTGCTGAACCCATGGCAGGGGCGGCAGTACCCTTGGAGGCAAGACCAGCAGTGGCAGTAGACGCCTGACCGTCTTTCTCGCCTACGAGAGGCTTAATGCATTCGCTTTCTTCGCTGGCACCCTCCAACCAAGTGATGAGGTCGAGTTTCTCAATATAGGCGAACTTGTGAACTTGTCCTTTTCCAGCAAGTTCCTGATTGACTTGAGACGCGAACGAATTGTACTCAGGAATGGCAACCTCGCGATTGAGCCAGGCGAAGTAAATACTGCGCAGGTCGACGGGCGTGTCATTGGAAACGAACCGAGTTGGCGTGTCGATGGCAAGCGAGATACGAGTGGGCGAAACGAAGGTCAAATGCGTCGCCTGTGACAGGCTGACTTCGGGCGCTTCGACATCTGCAGAGGCAGTCGGCATGATCGCGCTGCCCGATGCAATCGACTGCCGCAGCAGGAGAAGCGGATCTTGCTTTGTCGGGGACGACATGGTCTCAGCGACGCGCGCAGGCGTGGATGTCCTGGTTAACGAACGTCGGTGCTGCTGCTTGATGTCAACGTCGGAGCAGGATTACAATGTTAACACAATCACGGCAGATAACCAATGCGGCGAGAGATGAGTACAGAAAGAGAGAGATTCCAGATCTCTTAGGAGGGTATGTAGGTGTGAATGAAGGTATGTCTATCGAATGGAACAGAAGTCGGCGGCAATGGTAGCTGGAGGTAGGCGGTCGTAGGTAATCCGTAGTGGGTACGACAAGCAAGGTGAGGTCGGCCAACGGGTTAAGTGGGCCTGCAAAGAAACCTTACCCGGACGCTAAGGCAGATAGAAGTGGGGCCTAGTTGAGATTCATACCTTGTATATGGCTAGCGCAGTACGCTAATGATATATCCAGATATCGACGTTTATCAGGTATTTCCATCAGCTCGTCATCAAATCAATTCCATCTTGGTGGTTCGTCTGACGGACAGGATGTCTTCTGGTGATCGCATTGCACAGAGAAGTCTTTATGAGAAAGTGGTTCGGAATCAATTGTCACTGTGCATATACCAACAAGTTAAAAAGACAACATCAACAGAGCGGAATAGATCACATGATCCCTGAATGGAGAATAGGTCGTATCCGGGGCCCATGGTCGGGTGATGAAGTGCTTGATTCTCTACCTGGGTCCTAGCTGGCATGCACGCATACCAAGAAGTTATCTTGAAGTACGGGCAGTGTAGAGTAACAAGCTGCCAGACAAATCAACACATTAACATCAACCTCTATTGAGCGTGTTTCCGCTACCCCGTGGGTTGGCCTCCTTGAATTCATCCCACTCACGAGCCTTCATTGTTTCCTCGTCTGCTTTCTCAATGTTGTCCTCGTCGGGTTCTGGTTGTCTCCAACTTGCTTCACCACCTCCTTCAATGATTCCTCCCCGCTTCCTTTCCTCTTCTAGGTACTCGTCAATAGACATAGTCGGCAGGTTATGTCCAGGGCGAAATACTCCTCGTTGCAGTTCCTGACGGTTGCCGACCAAGGTAAATGGTCGCAATGGCTTACCCTCTTTACTGAGCAAAGGCCCGCGAAAGCCGGCCTGCAACCGCAATGGGGCATCCAGTCTCTCGGAGAACTCCTTGTTGTCTTCGGTCACCTTGCGTCTTCGTTCATCGTCATTCACGCTTGCGCCTTGGGGCGACAAGGGCATAGGAGCTTGCGCCAAGACTTCCAGTTCTCGGTTCATTCCTTCCAGTGACTGAAATGTCTTGTGAACATTGAGAGCAATGTTGGCCAAGTAAAGTTCGCGAACGGCGTCTTCATCGCCGCCATCTTCTAGATACCGCGGCGAAGCGCGCATGTACTCTAGTTTCTGTTTCAGTTCCTTTTCGGCTTTGAAGTTGGCAATTTTGGCGTTGCGCCGCGCGTTCGGATCTGTGGTTGAGATAGTTGAGAAGGTAGTGGGCTCTTCGTTATACTGCGCAAAGAGCTTGCTGTCTTGAGGAGACAGAATTGAATAACTGTCCAAGAGATGAAGGAACTTCTCATATGCCTCGCGGGCCGAGTCCAGCATTCTTCTCCGCTCCAGTGGTGAGCTGTGTGTGACTTTCTGAACCAACTCCGCAATGTGGTAGAAGACTAGCAGGTAGGGCAAGTCCGAAGTCGCAGCATCTTCGAGAGACTCATTTGTGCTGAAGAGCGAAATCTTTTCGATAATCTGAACACAGTCATTGTACAACTGGAGAGCTGCTGCGACATTTGCTTGATAGGCTGGTGAGGTTGTCTCGTAGGATCCCTCGATTGTCAAGCGCTTTCCCTCAGCTCCTTGGAATACGGACTTGAGGGTCCTAGGTTCTTCGGCCATAGTCGCAAATTGGCTCTGCTATGTCGTAAATTGTGACAGTAGTCGTGCAATCAACGTGAAACTGAGTGGTATGAGGAAAAATGCGGATGCGGGAGAAATGGCAACAAGCATGCCAAGGTTGTGTTGTGGTGCGTGAAGTGACTCGAGATGCCTGCGAGTCTGGGAACTGAAGAGAAGAGGTCCAGTTAGGTACGGATTAGAAATGGAGTGGAGTCGGAATATGTAGCAAGCCGAAACACATGTGCAGCTATACAGATCTATGCAACAACTGTATGTAAAAAGTATCGAGAGACCTTTTGATACCAGTCATTACCTGCGTGCACATAGGTACCAGGTACGGATTACGTTATTGCGTGAAGTCCATTTGCGGTGTCTCCATTGTTTGAGGCCGTTTCGTTTCCCTCCAATGTGTCTTCAAGCAACCCAAACTCATCCGTACCTCATTCATCTGTACCTCATTCATCTGTACCTCATTCATCTGTACCTCATTCATCTGTACCTCATTCATCTGTACCTCTTATAAAACCACTATCCTCACCAATTTCATACAATAAAATGGCTCTTGTGAGCATGTCCATTACTCTGAACCATATCGGAGAAGATAACCATGAAGAATATACTCGTACCGTACCCAAATGATTATCTTCCCAATCGCAGCTCTCGTGAGGCCGGATGAGTATCAGCAACGTCACATTTTCAGCACCGAATTGGGGGTTGAGAAAGACTACATGCGCACCTGCCATAAATACGTTGCTCTTACGACGATGAGATCCCGGCAGTTCTTTCCGCTGCACAAACCTTACATACGGCAGTCTCGGTAGAGATACTTGCCTAACCTGTGTTCCGTGGCGTGCGGCGAGGTACCTACCTAATAAGGGGGAGGTATGTGATGTTTGCTCCCAGGCGAGGCAGGCACATGGCAATCACATCGGTCCTGCCTTCAATGAAATTGAAAATGGAAGTGCACGGAATGAGAAGAGAGGTACCTTCGTATCTCCCGCTATCTTTTCTGCCGTGAAGTCACACTTCATTCTTGCCTGCTTTCTCCTTCTTCCTCAACATTTCGTCTCTACGCCGCCGCGCCTCGATTGTGACAGACCTCTGCTTGTACACTTGATCCGTCTTCTTAACACTCCGGTTCGCACCTAACCTTTCATCATTACATTTCCCGTATCGTCAACTAAATTCCTGTGTGCTCCTGCTTTCCCCACGTATCACCGTCAGAATGGAGGACGACGCGCATTCTGAGGACGACGGCTCCGTGGGTGAGGACAGCCCTGTTCAGGCCGTTGCCATTACTCAATCTGCACGGAACAAGAACAGTTTTGCAGAATGGGCCCGGAATCACAGGCAAGATGCATACCGAAGTCTTCGTGACTCTATTGCCGATAAAGAGATCTCGTTTGATGGCACCGAAACCACAGGGGCCAAACCACAAGCCATCATCAATAGCCCGAGAGAATACCAGACTGAACTCGTCGATAAGGCAAAAGAGAAGAATATAATTGTTGTGCTGGACACGGGTGAGCTTGTCGTCTATTACATGCGCTTAACACTGCAGGCCACTGACTCGGAACACGTATAGGAGCTGGCAAGACTCTCATAGCCGTTCTCTTGCTGCGCCATATCGTCGAACAGGAACTTGAAGATAGGAAGAACGGACACGACCATAGATTATCCTTCTTCTTGGTAAGCCACCGTAGATAACATCAACATGTCTAGTCGACGCTCTAGAATCCACAGCTGACTCTGTCTCTAGGTTGACAAAGTTGCGTTGGTCCACCAACAGTACAGAGTACTCGAGACAAATCTGGACTTTTCCATGGTTCTATTGACCGGCCAGATCTCTGGTGTTGATTATAGTCTAGAATTCTGGAATCAACTTCGCGAGAAAAAGACCGTAGTTGTATGCACCGCAGACGTTCTTTATGGCAATTTGCTCCGTGCCTTCATTCGAATGGATCAGATCAACCTACTCATCTTTGACGAAGCACACCATACGAAGAAGAACCACCCTTACGCAAAAATTATCAGGGAGTACTACGCGGTTGTCGAAAAGAGCGGCGGTAAACGACCTCGTATCCTAGGCATGACCGCTTCGCCTGTCGATGCCAAAACCGACGTCGACACGGCTGCCGCTAAGCTAGAAGGCCTCCTGCACTCCGAAATAGCAACAGCCGTTACTTCGACAGAACTAAGCAATAGCTTGCCTACGCAAGCTATCATCCACTATCAAAACTTGGGCACACCGTTCAAGACGGAACTGTGGCAGGAACTGGATCAAATTGTTGGCAAGAGTGCAGAATTTGCCAAGATGTTTGCATACACTGAAGCATCTAGCTGTGAATTGGGACGTTGGGCTGCAGATAGAGTGTGGAAGATTTGGCTTACCAAAGAGGAGGCCGATAAGATTGAAGCGAGAACGGAACGTGGGTTCACCAAGATGACATGGATGCAGCCAGACGCTCTCGTCAAAGCCGAACGAGAGGCAATTGGCGCGATTCGGCAGGCCTACCAGTTGATCTCAGAACGCCATGCTTCACAGCCAGAGGCTGGGTATCTTCACCTATCACACAAAGTCATGAGGCTGATCCAGCTTCTGAAGGAGAACTTCAACCCCGTGACTGACAGATATGTGATTTTTGCTGAACAGCGTCTTACGGTCGTGCTACTTGCCGACCTTATATCACAGCCACGCTTGGGTCTTCTCGGGTACAGGACGGGTGTTCTGGTAAGTATTTGATCATCATCTGAGAAAACATTGTACTGACCGGCGACAGATTGGTTCCTCCGGTAACAACTCTGGCGACATGAGTACTACCATCATCGAACAACAGGCAACCATTAACAAGTTTAGAAGAGGTGAGATCAACTGCCTATTCGCTACCAGTGCTGGCGAAGAGGGAATCGATATTCCGGACTGCAACGCCGTGATACGGTTCGACCTCTACAAGACGATGATTCAGTACATTCAATCCAGAGGACGCGCACGCAAGCCTGGCTCCAAGTTCTTTGTGATGGTGGATTCTGGTAATATCACACATAAAGAACTCATCGACGATATCAGGGACCACGAGAATAAGTTGCGTGAGTTTTGCAGTACACTGCCGGAAGACCGCTTCGTTGCGGGTCGCGACTATGACATCGATTACCATTTATCCAAAGAGAAAACGCACCCAATCTACAAGGTCCCATCCACCGGTGCGACACTGACATACCAAAGCAGCCTCTCAGTGCTTGCGCTCTTTGTGACATCCTTACCACGCCCCGCCGAGGCACCGATTTACGCTGCGGACTACATTATCCATAGCGTTAGCGGTAAATTTATATGCCAGGTTGTGCTTCCAGAAAGCTCACCAGTTCGAGGCGCAGTTGGGGAGCCCGCTTCGTCTAAGCATATTGCAAAGTGTTCCGCGGCCTTCACCACATGCCTCAAACTAAGGCAACAAAAGCACTTGAATGAAAACCTCCAACCGACTTTTACCAAACGTCTTCCTGCTATGCGTAATGCTCGTCTGGCCATAAGCTCTAAGAAGCGTTCTGAATATCCTATGAAATTGAAGCCCGATGTATGGTCTCGTCTCGGAGCCCCTGAAGTGCTCTACATGACCGTCATCAAGCTGTCCAGCCCAGAATCCATGGGACGGCCTTCTCGGCCCCTTGGTCTGCTGACCAGAGAACCCTTGCCACAAGTTGGCGAATTTCCCATATACCTTGGGTTTCGTAAGGAATCGGACGTCAGATTCTTGCATCTTTCTACTGCCATGACCTGCTGCAAAGAGGACATCGATGGGCTGAATGAGTTTACTCTCAGAATCTTCAAAGATGTCTTCAGCAAAGAATATGCAAGTGATATCGATAAAATGCCGTACTTCTTTGCGCCATTGTCGCACTCGCACGACTACTTCAAGGACGATATGAAGGATGATTCTCTTCGCCTTACATTAGACCGAGACCCGCATGTGGTGATCGATTGGGATTGTGTTCGGGGAATTCAGAATGGTCCAGACTATATTGAATGGGAAAATCAGCCGGAGGAAGTATTTGATGATAGGTTTGTTGTAGACCCGTACGATGGCTCTCGCAAGTTTTACACCGTATGCAGGCGTCCAGATCTGAAAGCCACTGATCCTCAACTGCCGGGTCTCCCGTTACCGCGTGGCAAGAAAGCTCAAGAAGATGCGCCTAACGATATCTGGAACTATACGATCAGCCTATGGGGTAAGTCACGGTCTAACTTGACGAGAAGAGAAAATCTATCTGTAGTTGAGGCGAACTACATACCCCTTCATCGAAACGTCCTCGTCAAATCTAGTGCTCTCGACAAGGACGGTTATCTGTCATGCTACTTAGTCTTTCAGATGCTGAAGCTATCAGCTGTGAGTTTTATTTTCATATCCAAGCGCATACATGCCTTTCTGACAAGCCCAAGCTACCAGTAGATGTCGTGGCCATGGCCTACAATATGCCTGCCGTTATATACCGGCTTGAGTCCAACCTCGTTGCAATCGAGGCTTGCAAATCAATGGGTTTCGATTTACAGCCAGGACTGGCTCTCGAGGCCATGACTAAAAATGGTGACGACGATGAAGAGTACCCGACACAGCGAAGTACTACGCAGCAGGAAACGGTCGAGAACAACGAAAGCTCCGAACATCTTGGCGATCCTTCTCTAAAAAGAAGCACAGTGGCCAATGATGGTGGCAATTTCGGAATCTCACACGATGAGGGTGTATTGCAGGAGGGGATGGGAAAGGACTACGAGCGCCTCGAGTTTCTGGGCGATTCGTTTCTGAAGATGGCCACTACCATAGCACTATTCTCCCAAATCCAGGACGGCGACGAATTTCAATATCATGTCCATCGCATGATCCTAGTTTGCAACAAGAACCTTTTCAACAACGCTCTCGAGCTGAAGTTGGAAGAATCAGTCCGCACTCAGGCCTTCGATCGAAGAAACTGGTATCCTGAAGGACTTACTCTTCTTAAGGGTAAAAAAGGCAACATCAAGCCGAGTCACGCAGTCCCTGACAAGGCTATTGCAGACGTCTGCGAGGCGATAATCGGCGCGGCGTACTTGACGACCTACAAAGAAAATAATTTCGACATGGCTATTCAGGCAGTCACCAAATTCGTCAATAATGATCATCACAGGATGACCACCTATCGCGACTACTACGCGTCCTACGAGATGCCAGACTGGCAGAAGGATATAGCCCGAGCTGTGCACAACGAACTCGCAGATGCAATCGAGAAGAAAATGGGATACAAGTTTAAGTACCCTCGATTACTGCGAAGTGCGTTTTGCCATCCGTCATATGGCTCAGTCTTTGAAGGAATCCCGAGTTACCAGCGACTCGAGTTTCTTGGAGACGCACTTCTTGACATGGTCTGTGTCGACTTCCTTTTCCACACCAATCCAGAAGCCGACCCCCAGTGGTTGACGGAACATAAAATGGCTATGGTCTCGAATCAGTTCTTAGGATGTCTCTGTGTGTCGCTTAATCTCCATCATCATATCGTCTTGATGGATGGCCATTTGCCCGGGGAGATCGCTGAGTACGTCCAAAATATGCAGACAGCGAAAGCCGAAGCTGAAGAAGCAGCTGTGCAATCTGGCCTCCCACGTGAAGCATACGCACGCAACTATTGGACGAAAGAAAAACGGCCTCCCAAGTGCGTGCCGGATATCGTAGAGGCGTATGTTGGCGCTGTCTTCGTTGACAGTGGGTATGACTATGGACAAGTGCAGCATTTCTTCAAGGCATTCGTCCTGCCGTACTTTGAGAACATCAGGCTCTACGACGAATACGCGAATAACCATCCCGTCACTTTACTCACTAAACTCCTCGATACGAAGTTCCGGTGCAGAAGCTGGCGACTCTGTTCAATGGAAGCCGATGATGAAAACCGTGGCTTTACAGACAGAAGAACCATCAATGCTCTCATGATCCATGGCGAGACGAAAGAGTATACCTATGCGGACAGCACGCGAAATGCTAAATCAAGGATTGCGCAGAGGTTCATGAATCGGGTGAAGGATATGGAAGTTGTCGCTTTTAGAAAGGAGTTTGGTTGTGACTGTCCGTATGAGGAACCGGCTGTAAAGCACGAATCACTGGAGAAGTTGTCCTTGCAGGAAGAGTCGACGGTCAAGAATACTTAGACTCTAAGATCTGGTTCTTTCCCATTATTTTATTGTTATGAGAGGGGGACTCTCTTAAATCCAGGGTCTGTTAGGATGAAGGGACAACGTCCAGGAAGGTTAGGCGCTTGACCAGTCATAGGGGTAAATCTTTCTCTCCGTTCCTGATTTTCATTTCCATAGCTGAGATGTTTGCTAGTTCATTGAATCGATTCTATTCATTTGTTCAGAGATCTCTGCTATTTGCCGTTTTGCCGACCACTCAATGTATTTTCTTGATTTGTGAAGTCCTGAGGAAGACGTTTCACCTCATCCGCACTTCGCGTCCTCCGGGATACAATCTCTAAGCGCTTATATATTTCATAATCCCATGGTCCTCCTATTGCTAATTATACAGGTCGTCATGATGAGGTTTCAACGACTTATATTGGAAAACGGCGAATTGTTTCGAGTTGATGATATGAACAGGTGAATGCGCTGACTTATGATTCAATCCGAGCGGTGGAACAGTATACAGTTCCCGTCCCAATTCACCCTGAACAACTCCTGTTCGAGTCCTTTGTAGCGTACATTTCATGACATACTATAGAGAGCACGAGAGGAGAGTCAAAACGGAGAGGAAGTCAAGATGAGGCTAGTTGAGGGAGCAGGTTTTCTCTTCGACGAAAAAGTCCTCGATGGGCAAAGATTCAATTTCTCATCTCTCTCGAAAGATTTTCTTGTTCTTCTTCTTCGGGGGGGTATAACTTTACATATATAAAGCAGAAAATTGAAACGGGTTTCGCTTCCATGTAAACCAACGCCCTTTGTTCGCTCTCTCTCTCTCTCACTCTCTCTTTCTCTCTCACTGTCACTCTCTGACTCTTCCTCTGTCTGACTCTTGTCTCTCTCTCTCTCTCTCTCTCTGTCCCGCTTAAAAAACCCCCCCTTTGCCGCCTCCGCTTCCCCTCTTTCCGTTATTACCGTCATGTCAGGGTAAAACATTACATTTACAGATTCCAAAAAAAAAGCCTGGGTTTCGTCTTTTTTGTGAATATGGAGTAAAAGTCATTTGCCGTGCGGATTGTTAAGTGTGTGTAAAAAAAAAAAAACAGTGGCGTCGGGCTTTCGCCAAACGAAAAGAAATGAATATAAGTCTGTCTACTCAAAGACCGAGAGGGAGAAAAAAAAAGGGGGGGGCTCAGCAGCTCGCGTCGTTGCCAATTTTCGAACTGGCCTTCCGACTGGCTAGAAACCGCTCCTGACCCCGGACGTGGCGCGGCACCGAGACGATCCGGCTCATGGGGTTGTCGCTGCCCGGGCCCTGGTCCGAATAATCCGACTGGTAGGGTTCCTCGATGGAGCCGTCCGAGTCCTCGAAGTACGCCGGCATCCGGATCAACCCGTTCGCACCAGCGCTGTTTGAGGGCGTGTCCTTCGACGCCGCCCGACTGCGAGCGCCGCCACTCGTGGGTCCCGGGCGTTCGAATAACAACGGCAGGCTAGGCGGTTTTGCCCGGGTCTTAGCCGCCGCCGCGTCTAAAAAAGAAGAGGGCCGATCGTAGTGGATGCCGGGCTTGGGCAGCGAGTCTTCCTCGAGCTCGGGCAGGAAGAAGTCGTCGGAGAGCCGTCTCTCGACGGCGCACTCGCGCGACATGTCCGGCGTGTGCAGGTACGTCGACTGTCGCGATAATCGGGGCGTGGGGAGGTCGTGGTGGGAGGAAGATGAGGCCCCGTTGTGGCTCGCGGAGCGCTGTATGGTCCAGCGCTTCGCGTGCGCATTCGACCCGGAGCTCTGCGAGGGCGACCGTCGGGAGCCGCTGCTGCTCTCCTTGGGCAAGGGGGGAGGAGGGGATGATGTACTCATGCGACTTCTGGCGCGACTTGTTGGTGTCGCGCGGCGTCATGAGCGTCTGGCGCTTCTGGAGCTTCTGGGGCTTGGGGAGCTCGAAGTCGCGCGCGGTGGCGGCGCGGGTGATGCGTTTGGGGGACATGGGCGGGCTGTCGGGCACGCGCTCCCGTTCTTGCTTGGCGGCGGATCGGACGCGGGGCGGCCAGGATACGAGTTGTTCTTCGTCGTGGTCTTCCTCCTCGTCCTCGTCTTCCTCGTGTTGGCTGGTATAGTGGTCGTGAGCGTCGTCGTCAACATTGCTGCCGACTTCGTCGTCGTCGACATCATCGTTGACGTTGTGGTGGTGGTGGTCATCAGCATCGTCGTCAGCGTGTCTGGAGACAAAAGAGCTCCGTTTCGAGCCCGAGTGATTCGACTGGTTGGAAAGATGCGAATGCAGGTCCTGGATACTCGTGCAGATGCTGCGCCTGTCCCCCCTGCTCGCGTAGCTTGCGCCATCCTCGCTGTAGATCTTCGATCCGGTCTTCTGGATGTGGTCGTAGAATCCCACGGGCTTCATCTTCGATTGCGCCTCCAGGAGGTCGACGTAGGCCTTGGCATTGCTGGATTCGCCGCTGCGGATCGACGAGGAGTACGTCGACGGCGAGGCGGGCCACGCGGCATTCTTGTTATTCAGCGTCGTAGTCTGGATATCAGTTAATGCCCTCGGGGGTAACCGGTACGGCCCGGGTCTCTTGTCGACGGGCTGTGAGGGTAAGCTCGTGGGACTCTGTGGTGCGTCTTCTTGGTTCAAGGGAGCGGAATTCGGTCGGCCTCCATCGTGGCTCTTGCGAACTTCGCTAAGATGACGGGGTTGAGGCGTGGAACAGGTGCTTGAAACACCTAGATGGGCCTTCTGGAACTGCTCCAGTATCTTGGCTCCATTGCCTGGTACAGGGTATGTACCTAGAGAGAGAGGATCTGTGTAAGTAGACGGGACGGGGAGGGTGGTTGATTACTGGATTAGGAAGCGGGCGTACCGAGGATTGGCGGCGACAACGCCACCGTCGAATCGTAGCCGCATGCCTTGAGATCCGAGTGAGATTTCTTTCCGATGAATCCTAACAGTCCCATTTTGATCGACTCCTACGCATGATACTCCTTCACTAATATGGGTCTGTCGCTGTATGCAGAGCCGTATCTGGCTGTCTTCGGGTTTTGACTCGTTTCTTCCCTTTTTATTGAGTCTGGGTCATGCAGCAGTCGGCAGTCCGGATACCTATATTGAGGAGACTGGAGAAAAGTGCCGGGCCACCGAAGGACGAGAAGAGGATGGCAAGGAAGCCGTTACAGCTTCGGTCTAAATCCAAATGGTTTAAGGGTGAAAGTGGTTGGGGTAGTTGTCTGATGTGCACTAATGGTCGAGGAACTAATGATCAAGAACTGATCTAGCGGAAATTATGCAGCTGTACCATGCTGTAGGCAGAAAGAGAGACGACAAGGGACTCGAGTATCGCCGTTGCCTCGTGGACAGACGCAAGGCGAGAGAGGGATCGGGACGGGGTACGAGAGAGGTCGTGAGGAACCAGCCAAAACGCGTAGGTAGTTATGAAGAATGGCGATAAGGGGAGAGAGAGATTGCAATCGAGGCTCTCGTCAACGGTGTAAACGCAATAAAACTGCAGTTTACTAAGGGCTTGCCGGGGGGTGAAGATGTGAACAAGGAGGGGAGAAGAAGCACACAAGAGGGAAGAGAAGAAAATTAGAAAAAAGTCGGCCACTCTCAGAGAATCTTTCAAATGTTTTTTTTGCGATCTACGGAATACCCACTGCTCGAGGTAGGTAGGTATCGTGACAGTGTCGATGGGACACTTCTCTTCCTTCTCCCCCTGGCGCGCACCCTGGCTCGTGGCACTTAAGGAGATTGATGAATTCCCACCCACGGCGACACTCCTTGTCTAGCCTTATTAGCGCTGGTAGGGGTGTGAACATGGAACACGCCCGTTTCGTTCGTCTGCTTTAGCTAGTGTAATAATGGGGTTGACGCTTGCCGCTATGAAGGACTCGACCTTACTGGAACAGGATCAGCTCCTGGACGCATCGGTACCAAGATGGCTCTCATCCACACTAGGAATTCCGTAATTAGTGTCTTTTAATTTTAGATCCTCACACGTACGCACCGGTATATGTGATAGGTAGGTGCGCCAGCATGCCACTCTTGAGGCTGTGATGAATACACACTACTAGCAAGATTGCCGTCGAGCGTGCCCGTAAGTGTAAGTGGCATGTCCTGAGCATGAGCATGAGCATGAACAGTAGCAAGCAAATGTGCAGCATCGCGAGATTGTACCAGCACCGGGATGCTATCGTATAATAATTGTGTATAGCGTGGACTACTAAGAGTCTCCTTGGACTACATACGGGATAATATGACGGCACAATCTTACGGCGTACCCACATGGTAGTATAGACGAGCTGCTCTGGAAGGACATCAGAAGGTCATCAGGTGTGCACAACTCCGGGTTACGATGCAACTTACGGAATAGCCAGGCGACGTAATACTAAACCAGAATCTAACACGAGACCAGTTGCAGGCAACTCAAGACTCAAGAGAGGGCAAACAGCGTCGTGGAAGCGGTGCCAAGATGCTGCTGCGGGACTTGGACGACTGAAATCGTACGCTAAGCCTCCTTTTTGGGGTCTATTACATCCATTATATCGGGTTCCGGTGATTAGTTGCGCACACCGTTGGCTGTGTCAGAGTCGTCGCTGTCAATCTTTGCCTCCGCGGTGCTGGGGCTAGAGGAGATCAACGTTTGGACTATTCCTTACCTACATACATACTATTAGCGTAGCCAACAAATAACTGGTTCTTCACACGCTGGCGGGACATCCGAGGAAAGGTGCATATTTCTAATGTATATGTAAGGGACCATATGTACGGAATGCGGAATGCGGAAATGCAATGCACAGCTGTATGAGCTATGTATGTAAGTAAGTAATTAGATTAGGTAGTTATCGTGGGTTGTTCTGGACTTCGCAACTACTTACTTCACAAACAGCTCCAAGTAGAGAGAGCAGTTAAGTAAAGACAGTGGAGGTTGTGCTCTTAAAGTATAACGAACGTGTCTCATTGTCTCATTTCAACTCGTTAACGGTCAATTCCACGGAGCCCCTTAATCCTTAACTTGGTACCTTAGGTACCTACTTACCTACGAGTATGCAAATGCACCATGTTATGCCACTAGCAGGGCTTCCAATCCGTAGCGCAATCCCCGCCGGTAGTTGGCTGGCAGCAGTGCCAAATAGCAGGGCACTTCGCCCATCTGATAGAGTCTGCCACACACCTGACGGCCCGTGATCCCTGTGCATAATCCGTACTGTGCCGCTCTACCAGATCACACTCATCCAACACAGTAGACTGATCGCTCACCGACTGTAATGAACATGTCATGCGACGGCCCGCAAGATGCACGACAGACCGAATCGGACAGATCAGACGATGGGCACACACCTTGGCACCCACCTTGTCGGTACCTGACCTGACCGGCCCTGCCCTGCCCTGCCCTGGTATTTACCTACTCCACGAATTTACTCCAGAACATTCCCGGCTTTTGCCTCGTTCCCGTCCATATCACCTACCTAAGCCCTCAGATGGGCTGAACAGCCACAAATAGTGCATTCTCTATTCAAGCTGATTGTGTCATCACACACGATATCACCAACAGTCTATATTCCGTGCTCATCGACGGCTTGTCACTGACGTCGTATGTTGTGTGTATGTGCTCGGCCGGTGTGAATCGCCATAAGACCGCGCGAGATGCTGCATGCAAGCTGATGCAAACGATCTCGATTCGTACGTGATCGGTTGGGAGGTTCTTCTTATCTCCATTTCTCCATTCTGGGTTACTTCGTACGTACGAAAGGACATACCGCCAGTTAATTTATCAGAAAAGAAATCTCTTCTTCTCCTTCTTCGGTACCAGACGCCAGACTCAGAGAGGCATGTCGTCTCCAATTAACACACGGCTTAATTAATGAAACCCTGCCGTTGCTTCGGATGGGCTTCATTTGTTGGGAATTACTGAATACCCACTCGGCTTCATCCATGCACGATAATGGTTCCTGAGGCGATGCGGCTCTAGTGCATCCGAGAGAGCGTCCTGCTTGGTGCAGCCCGAGGAGAAAGGTCTATGTATAGAAAGTGTCACAAAGCGTGAGCGTGACTGGTATGAAATGATCAGTTCTTCTGCAACTCGTTCTTCAGAGCTCACGCCAGGAGACGGTCACTCCTGGGGAAGACCAAATCACGGAAACCAGGAAACCAGGTATCGTACATAAGCCACGCCAACACCATCCATCACCCACGCTTCTCCTCCTCGACACTAACCGTAATTACCTCAAGTGATCCGTACCAACCCCATTCCGTACCTGTTCCGTCCCTTGGCGCTTGGCCTCATAGCGGCCCACAGTCAATTTGCCAAGTCTTTCTCGAACGTTTCTAATGCTTCCATCCCCGTGCTACGGAGCACCGCACCCTTCCAAACAATCTTCTGTCTGGGAAGCGCGTGAAATTTGATCCAGGGCGAAGCCAGGTTCTCTCGACTTTCGGTTGGGCGGACTCAACAACAACAGCCTGGCGGTCTCCATGGCTACCTACTTGTACCATACCACAAACCATCAACCGCGAACCACTAGTTGTATTACGGAACAATTAGTTATCGGGAGCAAATCTTCGATGCGCCCATTCGTGTGTTTCGGACATTGACCTTGGCCTTGGCGCAGGGGATTTATGATCACGATGGGGCCATGGCCCATGGGCGTACTGTACAGGTACATGCCTCCCTGCTCCCTACCAGTAGGCAACCCACGTGCGATGCGACACTGGCTACTGCTAATCCGTAGGCACCCTCCGATGAGCGAATTACGAGTACCGTCAAACTCCAGTGTACGGAATATCCATGGTAACTCCTGGAGACGGGTGTAGCCGACATGCCATCGTCAAGGCTCAAGCATTCAAACCCCCCCTACCGCTGACGCACTCCATAAATCTCGCATCGCGCTCCTCGAAGCGCATGCGCGACTGCGCTGAACACTCGAGCTTCACAGTCAATCGGCTGGGTCAATTAGGGTCTGATCGTCGTGAAGCTTTGGAAAGGGTCTTTTGGTCCAATGGTTCTCATGGAGGGTCGTCACTCATCCGGCCTACCCGGTAAGCCCTAGCGGGAGGACCTATCCGGGAGGCCTTCAATCAGAAACTTGCGATGCCTAATCCGTACGCCATCAACACAGCGGTAACACTTGAATTATGGGTGAGACTGATGCATGCCTCACACTAAAAGTGTATCAACAGTACTGCTAACCCAGTGCCTTCCGTCTGAAATCGTCGAAGAAGGCATGAGTTGAACTGCTGCTTTACTCCTTCTCGCCGTGTCGTTTCTCACGAACCCTAGACTAAAATTCTCATCACAGCGCCTGCTTCCACAGGGCAAGAAACCCCTGAAGCGACTTCTCATTGTAGAATGAAGATGGAAGTCAAGCCTGCCATGAAGCACGCTCTGTCCAAGTATGAACATGGCGCGCCAAGATGGTTGCCTGATAATGTCTGTACTTTGAGCCACTGTTGTGACTGACTTCAATCGGACGTACGGTTTTGGATCTTGATATTCTGATCTACCTAGCATAACGACACTCATACGATACCACCCCTTTGTCTTGATCCTAAACTCTTGCGTCGTTGTCTCGCTCTAGAATAGTCCTACACGAAATATTGATATCCCTCATGGTCGTTAGTATGCGACGGGGGCACCTACATTACCACACCATCCTCGAATCAACAATCTAAACAACTCCCGAATAGCACTAGGTCCCCGTTACCTCGTCATGCAGTATTCCCTCGATGGTCACGGATCATCGCGAGCGCAGCCCCAGTCCGAGTCTGAAGCTGCGGCCTTTGCTGGCCAGCTCGACGGTAATCCCACCAACGATCAAGATGCACGCGCCGCAGAACCCCCGAAGGCCGATGATGCCTGTGACTGGCAAGGTGATGCCCCGGAGCCGGAGCTCGATGACCTGGCTCACGAATGCGAAATCAATCAACAGCCATCTCAGCCGGCAGAGGTTTGCGAATGGCACGGTGATGAACCTGAACCCCAATACGATGGCCTTGGCGAAACCTGCGAGGCCGATAATCAACCCGTAGAACCCGTTGAATCCACCGAAACGCCGGTTGCAGAAGAGCCTACACCTCCAGAGCCGGTGAAAGAAGAACAACCTGGTAGGTTTGGTCCCGTCTGTTTTCTGCATTTCGTCTGACTGAACTTGTCAAGAACCGGAAGCTGGCCCTAGCTTTCAGGCTGAAGGTTGGTCAAGAGAGAATACTCTATCGCCTTTCGCGACACATGCTGATCTCATAGCAGAACCTCCAGTGGTGGAAGAAACTCATCCTCAAGGTTCGTGATTTTGCCAAACCATTGTTGGGTCAGACACTAACATTCAATGCCCAGAGACACATTCGCCATGGGTTGACTCCTTGGACAAGATGCCGCCAAGAGTGGCAGAAAAGGTAAACATGGGCATCAAACAAGCCATCGAGGCAGCTGCTGGCATCTTGAAGCACCCGGGTGCACCGACAACCGTTGAGGAAAAGAGCAGAAAGAGCTCCACCCATGCACCAGAAGCCGGCTCACCTCCACCTGAGAATGCCAATAATAAAAAACAAGAGAAGGAGAATAGGAGGGCACAAAAGAAGGCCCTTCGCGAAGCCAGACGGAAGGCAAGGCGGCAGAGACGTGAGGGGAAGCGTCAAAGGCGGAGAGAAAATAAAGAGAGGCGCCGAAAAGAAAAGGCGCGCAGGCGAGTCTTGAGACGCGGCGGAGGAGACATACCTCATCACCTTCTTGAGGGTCTCCGGCGTAACTCAGATTCGGCCACGTACCATACCAGGTGCGATATCTGCGCCAACTCAACCCTGAACTCGAAAAGGAAGAATCCGCAATGCACCATCTGCGCAAGGGCGGCTGAACGAGAGGCTACTAATCAGTACCTGAAATCCTCAAAGATCAGCTTGTCCAGCTTGCCCACAGTGAGTGATCTCTACGAGGCAGTTGGGAATTTCCTCGGGAGGGACAAAAGAACAGAAGAGAGCGCCGCGCACGATGAGCAGGCAAAAAGAGACGAGGAGCTCATTTGCCATATTGCTTTGCACGTCCGTGATCTAGCCAATGCTCACGCAGAGCCCAGTAGCTCACGACATCATAAGTGCAATGAGAATGGTCCATGTGAACGTTCGGCACGCCACGGTCTCGATAGGAACAGGGACTCGCCTGCTTCTGACGGTCATACAGCTGCTAGCTGCGCTCAAGATCTGGGGTTACCTACCATCCCGACGCCTCCTGAAGTTGATTGGTGGGTGCGAGCATTGCGTTCGGAAGACTCACAGTCTTCGGCCCGCCCTAGTCCTCCTCTCTCGGTAGCTGCGTCATCGAAGTTCAATGTGGCTCGTTCAAGACGATTCCAAATCGGAGGGAAGACAAATGTGTACGAGCCCAGAATGTTCCGCTACGCCAATCTCGGCACATATTCGGTTCCCAGTCGACTTGATGTCAGCGCCGCTGCGTATCATTTCTACCTGCCTGTCGCCGTCTGTCACAACTTCTGCTGCTCACCTGACCCGTCCACCGCTCCCTATCATTGGCTAGGTCACTCATTCCCGCCCGGATCTGCCCCTAATTTTCCGGATGGACTCCACACTCACCATGACATAACTGCCTGGACATTGGGTAAGGCAGAGACACTGCCTTCGGAAACACTCCCGCTCATCCAGGATGAGATTTGTCATCGCAGGTCTCGTTCCGGTTCTATATGATCCTCTCTTTGTTGTTCACGCACTATGTTTACCTTGGAAGATTGTAGCTACTGGACCTAATACCCAGTCATGGTAGCGTTGGCGTCGTTCAATGGAGTTAGTTACAGGATATTACTGGGTGTAAGGGGCTTGGACTGCTTTCTTGTCTGTACTGCTGTCGACTTAGGAAGTTTTCACTTTGGCGCCTGGTTTTACCTGACTGTAATGGGGGTGAACGTAGGTATTTGGCCGATAAGGCAACACCCTCTAAAGAAACCTATGAGTAAGGCTAATAGAATGATCATCTGCCATCACGGACACCCATTATGGCATGTGCCCCAAGTTTTATTTCAGGCAAGACGGGAGACTTGCGAGGATGAACTCGCCTAGTGTCTGACTGGCGAGATAAGTGTGAGTTACATGTTGCTTGCTTTACCCCCTTTTTACGCAAGTTTTATGTGTAACTCATCGAATGTACATACAGAGGTGAAGACTCGCCCCCTTTGTACAGTTGACGCAACGACAGTAATGCCTTGTATGTCTTGTTCGCGTCTACATTGACGTCTTCTCATAATTTGAGTATATATAATGCGCATTTGCGTCTTCCCCGTCTCCTCTCTGCTTGCAATCGAATGCACCGGCGAGAAGCAGAATATAGATAGCTGAGCTGTATATAATGCGCGTCGGATGGTTCCCGTATTAATCAAATGCGCCCGCGAGCGCGACGCACGAGAACCGCATGTCGCCACCGCCGCGATCGAGGAACTTGAGCGGACCCCAGAGGAGCGCCTGCTCGGAAAGCACGTCCTCGTCGGGCCCCAACACGCCCCGCGCGATGGGACCCTTGCGCCGCCCGTCGAGCTCCCAGAGGGTCCCGTTCTCGGTCTTGACGAAGCAGACGTAGTGCAGGTCTACGTCGTCGCGGGCGTCGGGCGCGGCGGTTTGGCCGAGGCTGGCGGCTTCTTGGTGCGCGGCGGCGAGGGCGGGGGTCTTTTCGAGGAGGGCGGCGCGTTCGGTGGGCGGGAGGGGGGATGGATTGGGAGAGGAGGGTGGAGAGGGGGGTGTTTGGTTCTGTGGGGTTGTTAGTACGGGGGGTGAAGGGGGGTATTGTATGGGGAAGCCGGTTGGGATGAGGTGAGACGGGAGGGATGAGACGGAAAGGAAGGGAGGTATGTTACCAATGAAGCTCTTAGCCGGACCGTTGGCTGTGGCGTGAAGCAAGCCCATGAGACCGCAGGCATTTCGGATGGTCTGCTTCCACCACATCACGGGCTCGTTCTCGCCTTTACCCTGGTACTCTTCGACGGCGGCATCTTCCTCGATACGGGTGGATTCGTAGGTGGCGCTGATGGGGAAGACGAGGAGGAGGGCGAGCGCGGGGCGCGGGATGAAGGCGAGGAGCTCGGGCTCAGTAATGCTGAAGACGTCGTGGATCTGGAGGGCGGGGCTGAGGCCGAGCTTGTGGAGGAGGGAGGTGAGGAGCTCGGGGTTTGCTTCGAGGGGGATGAAGGCGGGCGCGTTGGCGCCGGGGTCGGGGTTGTCTGTTGTGGTTGACATGATATCGGCTGTGATGGTGGTGTATGTGTTAGTTATGGATATTCGGCTACCCTGGACTTGGTAATGAGATGGGATGAAAGTGAAACCGTACCAGACGATAAACAGTTGCCTGGTGGATTGCGGGTTACGGACGGTTGAAGATCTGTGAAAACAAACGGAGCTTCTTCTCTGTCTGATCGATGGATATGACGCCACTGCACACCCCACGCCGGCTTAGCCCGCACTGGTTAGCGGATGGTTGAATCTACGCTAGCGGGGCGCCAAGGCAGCTTTAGAGGGCTAACTGGAGGTGGTTTAGCGGGCTTCTTCAGCTGAAGACGTGCGAGACAGTGGACAGTGGGTGTTTGTCCGTGCCTGCGTCTATGGCACTGTATGTAAAAGTGTCGATTTGCGAAGCTGGCGTTGCGACTCACGATCGTGTTGGCAGGTGTTTGGGAATACGGATTATTGTGATAATACAAAGGCATATCAGTTACTGCCAACTGAACAGTGACGGGTTTCACGGTGATTATTTCAGAGAATATTATACCTATATTTGCAAGTAGTTGTCAAGTCATTTTTCTCTTACAAAGGTCGCTCGCTCATCTGCATTTCTAATCTCACGCTTGAATCGTCCAGAAAAAGGGGCTGGGCTAAAATGATCACAAACCGTTCAAACTCTCATCGAGATATCTACCCCTTGAATAAGGCACTGCTTCCCTACAGGTAGAACTTCGCCGAACAGACATAGAGATGTAATCCGTAGTCCTTAGTAATCACAGTCAACGATTCCATAGTCCGTCCATCAGTAATCGCCAGTGCATTTGCCTTCTGCTAATCGATCAAATATATAATCTCGATTCCCATGTGAACCAGTTGGTGGAGAGACATTGACTGCCGTATGACGACGTGACTTTCGTATAAAAGAAGTCGGCTTCGCTGCGGTGAAGCTGTTATCTCTTCTCCTGTCACTTATATCATCTCTTCTTTTCTCCTCGATAGCTGTGGTGTTAGTCCTCCTACCGCATAATAAAGTCACTTCACACTTGGAACATCTCGAGTCTTCGTTTAGAACTCTTTAATGAACTTCGCAAACATGGGCCGCATCTTCATCACAGGTTCTTCAGACGGCCTCGGTCTCCTCGCAGCCAAACAACTCATCTCTCGAGGTCACACTGTCTACCTCCATGCTCGCAATGCTCAACGAGCCGAAGACGCAAGAAAAGCCTGCCCAGGAGCAGCAGATGTCCTCGTAAGCGACCTGACATCCATCAAAGAGACCAAGGCCCTCGCAGCCTCACTATCGAAACTCGGTCCATGGGACTGCATCTTCCACAATGCTGGCCTCTACCTGGGTCCCTTCCGTGAACAAGCCGAAGGATATCCCGCCGTCTTCGCGGTGAATGTGCTCGCCCCTTATATCCTCACGTGTCTCGTGCCACTGCCTAAGCGCCTCATATACGTGAGCTCCGCAAATCATTGGCAAGGATCGACGAGTCTGGACGATTTCGGGTGGAGAGAGCGCCACAAGGCCGGCAAATTCAACGAACTTGGCGTGTATGGGGACACGAAGATGATCGATACGATGTTTGGGTATGCTTTTGCGCGACGGTTCGGTTCCAAGGGGACGATGGCCAACTCGATTGATCCCGGGTGGGTGCCTACAAAGATGGGCGGTTCCAACGCACCGGATGATATCAATGAAACAGTAAGAATGTACGTGATGCTTGCCGAGGGCAGCGGCGAGGCCCAGGGGAAGAATGGGTGCTTTTGGAAATACGGAGAGAAGGGACCGTGTCGGTCGAAAGAGGACGCGCATGATGAACAGGCGCAGGACGCCCTTTTGAAGAAGCTTGAGGAGGTCACTGGTGTTGCAGTACCGGAATGATGATAGGACATTTTCACGTTGGGTGTACTCCTTTTTTCGAATGACAGATGGGACTGAAGCTGTACAAGTATGTAGTCGGTATCTCAACATAGCCAGCCCCTTGTCTTTTGGTTCAGCTCAGTGTGAACGCAGAAGTAGGTTGTTGTGACAGGACCATCACACGGTGTATTGAACGAAATTATTCCAGTTCATGTTCATATGATAGCCCTTTCCAGGGGCGGAGGTGGCAGTGACAGATACTCATATACAGACCCATCTTCATGCCCTGGGCATAGAAAGACCATAAGGCGTTCTTGGGCATCCGAGATCTCCTGGCCCTGGCCCTGGCCCTGGCCCGGAAATCATTGCCATACTGGTGATGCCTCGTCCTAACGTCGACATCCGATTCCCAGTGGGTCACGAACATGACAACCTCATCCATCCCCATTCCCGTTCGGAATTTTGGGGGAAGAACCGGACCCACCAGTCCTTCGTTCGCAGGTAGTCATTGACAAAAGTCAGGGTATGAGTCCCGGTGCTCTACTCATCGAAAGGCACCATGTAGGTACTCGTACTTCTCACACGGGTTCCCACGCCATCTGCTTAGCTGCGCACAGGCGACATTTCGGTCAATGACAACAGCGATTGAAATCAACCTTCGCTAGTGATTATTAGCTGCACATAGATAGGTCTCTGAAGATATGTTTATGCTGTTTTGAGGCGAGGACGTGCTGTCGTCGTCCCATTCATGATAGGTAGCATAGTGGAACGAACAGGAATGAAGAGGTGATCATGTAATCCGTAGAAGGGACAGTTGTATCTGACAGACTGACAGCCCGTGTTCAGCTGCCAATCTGACCTCGCTATACTCCTCCGTGTTAATTGCTCCTTCTTCCATACTCGTACTGTACGAAGTACCCGGCTCTCTCGCACCTTCCTGTTCCTATGTACCCCCGCTAGCAGGTGATGTTCCTTCCCTACGGGGCTGACTGATGTGGGGTGTTGTGCGCGATACCGGAAACGGATAGGACTGAAACATGCGCGTGTTCTTGACGCGACAATGTCGCGCTCCGGACGCGTCTTTGCACCCACCATCCCGGTCATCCGTCAGCTCTGGCCCAACCAGAAGAATTGGCACACCATCTTACACCTGTGAAGTATCTACAGCTACCTGCGCATTATTGCTGCTTTAGAAATTAGCGGTCTCATGCCCTGTAAATCGATGTTACAGTGCACCGAACGTACCTTCCAGCTCGTGCGCACCTTCTGTACTAAAAGTGCGAACTCCGGGCAATCCTTGACGGAATCCCGGGCGTGTGCCGTAAGTCATCCGGGGGGCACAAGATAGGCTATCCAGTACGAAATACTGCTATGCCGTCTGGTGTGCGGAATACGCAGTAATCCGTAGGCACTACAAGTAGAACACCATCATGATTCACTGGCTCAATTGCGAGATTCACGAGGTGAGAGTGCGCGAAAGGGATGAACAATTGAGTGCCGTCTTATACCATGATTCGGGCCAGTTAATAAAGATCTAAATAAGTATTTCGTGATCCAGACCCGATCACCATACGCAATACTTCCTGTCTTCTAATCCGGTCGGAGCGTTGAACAAGTGACTGACTGACAGAAATCTGTAGTTCGGGACTCAAATTGTGCTCAGTCCAACCCTGATGACCTCGCTTCTGGACGTTGTGGTCTTGTTACTGAGATTACGGCATGTTCGCTACGTCTGAATTGAAACCCGGGGCGAACATGTTGCATTACCAAATTAAAGAGGCGTCTTTCTTCACAATACTGTACCCTAACGCCACCGGCTGTCAATATATGGATCTCAGCAGGGATAAGGGGGACGAAGTCGATCAGGAGATCATCAAAAGAAAGTGGGTTAAAGTGGTTGCATGTGTTAATTAGCTCTCACTAGGTAATCTGTACGGATTAGAAGGGGTGTGGTGAAGATATACGGAAGTAATAATCCGTCAGATCTTGCAGAATCCGGACTTCGTAGTCTACTTACAATAACACGACCTACGAAGTAGAGAGACGTAGGAAGTACGGAGCACTGCGAGAACATCTTGGCTTCATTCATCAGAGTTAATCGTAGATCAAGATACTACTTGCTATAACTCCACGACCGGTGCACATAAGGAAAGTCTAGAAGGTGTACGGAGTAGTATTACTATGCGCTACGGGACACGACCGGTAGTACCTATCTTGTCAGCAGCTGCAGAAGTACTACCTAATATGCAACGATCTTTGGTGTGTTTTATCATGGCTGACGACTGCAGCGTAGATCAGGATGGAGCTTCTACGAGTAGGTAGTCGTCAACTAGCGACCCAGCGAAGAGACAGAAGAAGCTCTACGAGTATGTAGGTAGGTAATCCGTACCGGTACTTTGGTCGTAGTGAGTCCGTCAGGTACTCATTCATACTCCCATCAGTTGAAATCTCTTCACTCTTCACTTCAAGTCCAGTTTGCCCCTGGCTTAGAGTAGAGCCCTTGCTAGGGTGAAAAGGCGTGCTTCGCGACTCAGTGGTGATTGGCCTTGTATCGTACTGTACCTATCGTCCGGACCCGCTTTTCTGGCAGTGGCAGTGGGTGGCAGTGGGTGCAGGACCTCCTGTGGTGGGACGTAGTGGACCTGTCTGGCCGTCTGGATCATGTGGCCCCACCTGCGAGCAGGGGGTGTGCTGCGCGCACTTTACGCTTGCCAGGCCCTTCTTTTTAGGCTCTTACTAGCCAGACCAGCAGGGACGATTAGGTACTTTACTCCTGCCCCCCAGCTTCCTCCCGGCGCATCTCTTGTCAACCTTCTCACCCTCCCTTTGCCTCGCCTCACCGTCTCTTCTCTCTCATCGCCAGCTAGTCCCTTCAATCCGAAATTTGCTTATTCCCAATCCTTATCCCTCTATTATCAACGTGAACTTCATCCGATCCCGCTCACCACCATTGCTACCGATCGTGCGCATTGCCTACATACCTACCATAATACGAAATATCTTAGAACCCGCCTCGACTCGTCGTCGCATTGAGAAATCCGCTGTCGTCCGCTGACTCGGACCGTCGCGATTTAATTCCTAGTAATATCAAGAAAGCGCGCAAATCACCAAACGCATCGCACTACATTGTGAATTGTCGCAATAATGCTACTGCCATCGGCGCTTTCGTCGTGCGACTTGTCGCATCAACCGACCCCTCGCCTGCAACCCTCCCTCATCGCCTCGCCTCCCGCCAGTCCCTCCACGAACTCACATACTACCACCTTCGAAACCATCTTCAGCTCCTGTCGCACGCTCCAGACCATGTTAAGGACTACGCCAACCTCCGCGCCTCTCGAGTTGCTGCCGACGCCACCAATGAGTCATGCGCCGCTTCCACCTATCAAGATGCGCTTGCGGCCACGCACACCACACACAAACGAAAGTACAAGTCAGCCTTTGAAAGTCCGCAAGCGCACGTCTGCGCCCCGTCGTGGCATGAATAAGCGACGTCACACTCCCGAGGCGGACGCAGACCGAGAGGAGGATGTACCCAGCGATTCTGAAGACAATGCACAAGTTGCGCCACAGATTCAAGTTGCGCCCTCTACACCGAAGCGCGCTCGCATTGCCCCGGAAACGGTGCCGAGGGGTCTGGAGCGTTCTGATTTCCATAATTTACACATGCCTACGGAGGAAGAGAAGAATAAACCGGGCACGGACGTCGAAGAGGAGGCGAATGGCGAGTCATGGAGCATGGAGGACGACCGTGTCTTGGTTGAACTCATATTTGAGAAACTCAAGCTCTCGAGGTCGGAGTGGCAAGAATGCGCCCGACGAGTTGGCAAAAGCGAGAATGGAGCGGAGAGGAGATGGAAGACGCTCATAAGGAACGGAGATATCGGCGTCAAACCGAGAGCCCGGCGAGGTAAACCCCAGGGGACATGGTAGTCACCGATATCTAGGTGGCCTTTTACGACACTAGTAATTTTCTTCTATATTGTTTTAATTTCTTTCTTCAAATACGGCGCGCATGTCTGTATTGGAGGCTCTTTGACATATTCTAGGGAACGGGTTTGGCGTTGAAGAGGAGGATGTCTGTCACGATACTTTGCTTGTAGCGTTGCTTTTACGCCGAATATAGACATTTACAGTTATTCACTAATCTTTTCATGCCTTCACTCCTTCAGCACTTGAATACTTGCGCACTATTCGTGACCCTGATGTCGAAAGGGAGTCCGGTAACAGATGCATATGATTCAACTAGGGGCCGTTTGACTGCAAGTCATCTTGCGTGAAGTAAGGACGACTAAGACATATTAGGTAGTATGTATTCAGATAACGTCACGCCTAAGACAGACACTAAATAATTCCCAATGCCCTGGGAACAGTTCAATTCTCCTAGATGAAGGGATGAAAGGAGTATCGTAGTTGTAGTACCGAACCTGCGGGTAGGTAATCCGTATTAATCCCGAGACAGATGCGGAGCTTGGTAAGCCGGCAGAGCCATGAGCACGGAATACGGAGAGTGGGTCCATGGGCCCCGATTAGGCACTTTTAGTCAGTTTTCGGGACGGACAGGCGAACGGAGCGTGGCTGATACGGTGTTAGTGCGTACGCACAGTACGGACTGTGTCGCTGCTAACTGTCCTGAGCGCATGCGGGGTGCGACGTCGACACTGTGCGGCGTCTGCAGGGAACACTGCCGATTGGGGTGAGGGGCCAGCTTTTACCAACTGCTCACTCTTTCTGGTTCATCTCCATCGAGCTTCATTGCGCGTCAACTTCACAGATCCCTTATGATTTTCAACCGAGTCGCGTGAAATGTGAGCCTTGCGACTAAAAAAAGAAGACGCCCGTACGTACACACGGACACCGCCAGCAACGACTTGACTTGAATCAATAGTCGCATGCATGCAGTCTTTGAGTAGGTTACCAGAGTTGACAACCACGAAGAAGACGACGTGTGAATAGTGACAGATGATGCCTCCTGAGCGAAGGAACTTCTGCTGCCTGGAATCCTGCGTTTTCCGTGCGAAGACAGCGATACGACAGCGATACGAAGGCAATATGACACCTTCAATACCCGACAGGTCATGATAACGGTCATAGCGCCCTCTCAAGTACGTACTACTATCTTAAGACGACCCGAGACGACCCAACGACCTAACCCGCTCTACGGAACACCTAATCGTACCACTCGTGCGGTCGGGATTACTGAGCGTTATTGTCGCTGCTGTAAATGTTGGATCATGTCTCTTGAATGCAGACCAATCGTGGCATGGTCCCCCGCATCGTCCATAGGCCAAGGACGAACAACGCCTTCAAACAAGGGGGGCTGCAACATTGACTGGCCAAGTCGACTCTCGCAGAGTCACGACGTCAGGGATGCTGCTCTGGTGGGTTCCAGCGAGATGGTGCAGAGATGAAAGCCCAACTTATCAGTCTGACTGCGACTGCGCACTACTACGTACGAGTACTGTCTCGACCCTTCAAGGGACGCGTCAAACAACTCTTCGCCGTGGCCCAATAGGCATCACGGGAGGGTGCATGCCCGCCAAGACAGGTGTTGTGCTCCCCCTCGGTTACCCATACGTTGGGCTGCGGTTCTGCCGTGGGAACACAGGCGAGAAGATGGGACCGGCGGTCACTTCAGTTTGGCCACATCGCATCTTCCGTGACAGTGACAACGTGGCTAGGAGACGACTACGACTACTGCTGCCTCCTACTCCTACACCTACTCCGTACGTTATGTGATCTGCCTTGATCTATGTGACGGATGTGGCTTTCCCGCCGAATATGCACCCACGCGCCAACGTACCTCGTGTTGTTTGGCGAACCGTGTAATCCTTTGATCATGTGAGACCCTTTGCTGATGACTGTCATCGTTGTATAAGGCATCTACATAACACATTCATTGACTAAGGGAGGACGCGCTCTCGTACCGTATGTATTTGAAAAAGGTCAATTACAAGTACTATTCTACTGCTTTCCACTTCTAACAACGTTAGTCCTGCCAGCAGCTTTCTTCTCTACGATGCTCCGCGGAAACTTATCATCATCTTTCCAACCCAGACGGGATAAGACGGGCTCACCCCGGAGCTCTCCGCGTGGCTCTAGGGGTAACCGACGTCGTAGCAACGCTGGGCCCGGGCACGGCCAGTTCAATAACGAAACGCCGTTGGGGCCCTTGGTTACAGAATTTAAGTCGGCGGTTGATATCTCGCGCGCCAAAGAGGCGCGCATCACGAACTGCTCATATGCGACTTCATACTCTATAAGCAATGAACAGCAGCCTTATAAGTTGATCGTGCCAGGTGTGTAGTGCCGCGATTTGGAAATATACCTACATAGGACTACTGCGGAATAACTGATATGAGTTTCTCGACAGGTCAGCCGGCTTATTGGAAACCGCCCCCTTTGCCTCACCAGCTTCCCAGCGACACTGGCAACTACATCCGCGATCAAAACAGTGCATTCTTCCCAACTCACCCGGCTCAACCGACGGTGCAAGCCCTGTTTGCCCTGAACCCGGCGTTCGATCCGTCAAACATCGACATCGTGGGCTGTGCGTCCTCCCTGGGCGATGTTTTGCGCTTTGTCCGCTCAGTGGATTCGTCATTTCGCTATGACATCGACATGGTCGGCAATACCATGTTTCTCATACGCAACAGCAAAAATAATATCATCAACGACGTCCGCGGATATGGGCATACCTTTCTGGACGGCTTCACCTCGCACGACAAAAGTGCTGAAAACGTCAAATCGCACCAGCGTGTCGTCTCTTATGATTTCTTCGGCTTCAGATGTCTTGTCCGCTTCGAGTGTGACGCCCACTTGCCTCGCGAGGAGGAAGATCAACAGCAAATCTCACCGGATCTCGATATATCTTCCCCGCCACCGCCCGGCTCAATCACTATAGAGAAAGGCGGCGTGTTCATTCCCCAAGAATCCGTCATGGAAGTCAAAACGCGAGCCCAGTCTCGAGGCGCCATTGAGAAAAAAGACCATCTGCCCCGTCTCTGGATCCGCCAGGTCCCGCAATTCATCACGGCATATCACAACCAGGGCGTCTTTGAAAACTTCCTCCTCGAAGATATCAGCCAGGAACTCGTCGACTGGGAGACAGAGCACCAAGACGAGTTGAAGAGGTTCGCCACGGTTCTTCGCCAACTCATTTCTGAAGTCAAGCGCATGAGCCATCTCAAGCTAGAAATCTATCGTGCCGGAACGGGACCACTACAGCTCAGGGAACGACGCGGCGCCAATACGAATTGGGCGCTGCCCCGATACTGGGAGGACCGCTGGCTCTCGCGGACGCAGCCGGGACCCGACCGCGAGGGTTCGGGCGGTCGGGATGACAGCGACAACGAGAGTGCTGGGTATCGGTCGCGGGCATCGTCTGAGGAGCCCGAGGGCTCTGTGACGTCCGACTTTGTGTTTGACTACACGGACTGTTGTCCTGATTGTGGCTACTGTGGCCGCTGTTCATGAGCAGAAGTACTTAGACCTTACGTAGGGACGGCACTGTTATGCCAGTCTCATCTACCTACAGCGTAGTTTTCACCCCCGGGCTAATACAGGAATGGAGGAAATACGGGTAATACGTGAAGTACGGAGTTAATAGATTCTTTAGAAAACTGATCTCTCACGACTAATATGATACTACTACTTGATCAGTAATAATCGGTGTAGATTCCCAGGGCACCCTCTCAAATCCATCATCTCAAACAGAACGACTTGTGCCGCTAGAATATAACTCGACATAAAACATATGCCATCTGGCAGCCTGCTTGCACGCGTAGACGCAGCCGGCCTTTATACGAGTTCATATGTAATAACATCCTGATGAGACAGACAGACTGTCTAGACAGACAGAGTCTCAGACAACAGACAGACACTCCTCTCCTCTTAGCCCCTCCGCGGGTGTGCCCAAGACCTGCATATGCATGGGGGGTGATAGGCTGCCATCTCCTGTGCTTTCCCGACTGATTCGTTGGCAGAGTGAACGGATTCTTGGGACAAACAGAGGAGCCAACGAGTGGGAGCGCACATATGTACATATTACTAGAGTAGTAATAGTATACGTAGTAATGGGTTCACTTTTTCGTTCGAGGTAGCAGCGTTACTGATGCCTTAAGAACACCCTTCGTCCCGCTTCCTCATACCCGATCTTCTTCCGTTTGAGTAGAGATTATCATAGCTGGTTCTTCTCTGATTCAGTAGACGTTAGCTTTGCACTCACATACCTACATTCACGCTTGCTGGACACGAGAAACAGTCATGACGATTAACAGGGGAGGAGGAGTGGCCGGCGGTTCACGGCCTAGCCGTGGCCCCCAACCGCTCTCAGGAACCCCAGGGCCCCAGACGCCCACAACAAGCTCGAACAACGAGGCCGACAGACGGTCTCGACGTCTCAACGCCATCTTCTGTAAGACTTTGCAGGGCGATGCTAAGATCAACCGAGCCACAGACGCACGCAACTTCATCGAGTGTATCGCGGGCCAGAAGGATAAGACGTCTTGTCTGGAGCGGATCGCGTCCTCCCAAGCCGGACAGGACGCCTTGCACAAGGCGCTGGTGTTCTCGGATTCGGCGGATTTCATGAATACGGTTGTCTCGGGATTACTTGAGTATCTTGATGATCCTGTAAGTTATCTCACGTTTTTCTTTCTTTTTTCTTCTAAAAAGTCTTTCGACGGTATAATTCACGACATGGGGAATACTTCACTGACTCCTTGATTTTCACATAGGCCATCAAGAGACTATGCGATGGAGAGCTCCTAGCCCAGGTACTCTGGGTCATTGTCGACCCGCCAATTTTCTGGAACAATCTCCTCCGTAATGCCAAGAACGGCACGTTGAACACCAAGGCGTTAGAAGGCTTCGTATGGCTGCTCTTACAGCTCATCATGTTGCCGTCGTCGATGTCAGACACCTTCAGAGAGGCGGCAGAGGCCTGGGTTCAGGCAGAAATTCTATCAGAAGCGTCCTCGCCCAAAGTCGAGGCTTTGACGAAGCAGATCAAGGCTCTAATACGGCCGTCGTCCGCTGTCGAGGAGAACTTGGCATCTTTCGGTGATATCGGCCCTGGCGGACGTCACGACAATGACTTCGTCAACTTTCGTGACATTGCCATCTTGCCAACGCATGGTGAGCTGTTGTCGACGGAGCGGCCGTTCTATCTTCTCGCGTCCTCCATCACGTCGTCAAGTCCATCAGACCGTCCCTTGTTGCATCTCGACAACCAGTTCCGTATGCTCAGAGAAGATATGATTGGCGAGATGCAGGAGGAGTTTCGGAATATCGATCCCACTGGACGGAAGAAGAGAGGTTTTAGAAACACCGTCATCAAGAATCTTTCCTTTGTGGGCTACGACCAAGCCGCCATGAAATTGGGTCGCTCATGCACGCTGGTGTTTGAATGTCCCGATGATATTCTCAGCTCGTTCCTCACGGTAAAGGGGACGAACACTCCTGAAAACCGGAAGAAGGCCCTCAAGAAGGCACAGGGCTTTCTCCGACACCAGAGTTTCGGCTGTCTCGTCCAGGGCAAGAATGTTCTCGGGTTCACTGCCATTGACAGGAACGATGATCAGCTGGCACGCAGTCGTCCCCGTATTGGTCTAGTTATCACGGGCTCGGATTCATTCCAGCAGACCTTGGCCGCCCTTCGACAGGGAACAGTCGATTATCTTCAACTGTCTACACCGGTCTTCGCATATGAACCGATCCTCGAGAGACTGCAGAAGAAGACAGACATCGAGCTCGTAGACGATCTCCTTTCTCTATCTGAGACGCCCCAGCTGTCGCATCTGGTGCCGCAAGACCTCCTAGACACCCTGCAACAAATGACGGGGGCCTCTGATCTCAAACAGCTTCTGAATTTAACAAAGTCAGTCACGTTGGACCCATCTCAGATCAAAGCTCTCGTTCATGGCTTGATGTATCAGGTCAGCTCAATCCAGGGCCCGCCAGGTATGTACAGAGTCCTGTCTTGTGGTGTTGAGTACGAACCCCATACTAACGCGAGACTAGGTACCGGTAAATCGCTCGTAGGCGCACTGATAGCAAAGGTTCTTCTCGACAACACCGCCGAGAAGTTTCTCGTACTCTCATTTACGAATCATGCCTTGGATCAGTTCATCGAAGATCTCATGGATATCGGCATCGATCAAAATTTGATCGTCCGACTCGGTTCCAAGTCAACCTTTCGAACAGCATCGCTCCTCCTGAGCGCCCAAAGCGATGCCAATACGCACCGAAGAAGGGCCCGATTTGAATTGATAAGTTTCCAAAGAGACCACTTGAGCAAGCTCGTAGAAGAGATCGACAAGCTTTCCGACGATTATTTCCGAGAGGGGACCTCGCCTGATCATATACTCGAATACCTCCAGTACTCTCCAGAAGAAAGCCACTTTTACGACGCTCTATCGGTGCCAGAAGCCCAGGATGGCGAGACTATCGTCGGTGCGAAGGGCAAAAAGATGAGACCTGATCATCTCTTTCGACGATGGGAAACCGGTGCAAAGTCCGGCCTACCCAATACTCCTCAAGATCCTGAGTGTGCTGATGTATGGAATATGTCGAGACCTGAACGTATCGCGAAGATTCAGCAATGGGAGAACGAGATCTCCCAGGAGAAGCTCCAGAGGCTGACCAAACTCAGCAAGGAGTTCAACAAGGGCCAGAAGACACTCCAGCGGCTAAGGCAAGAGAGAACAGAGCATATTCTTCAGGGCAAGAGAATCATAGCTTGTACCACGACAGCGGCATCAATGTTTGCCTCCGAGATCCAGTCGGCTCAGCCCGGCATTATCATTGTCGAAGAGGCGGGTGAGATCCTCGAAAGTCATATTCTAGCGGCCATGGGACCGACAACGAGACAGCTCATCCAAATCGGAGATCACAAGCAATTGCGTCCCAAGGCGAAGAACTACAAGCTAAGCGTGGAGGCCGGGCACGGGTACGAATTCAATCGCTCGCTCTTTGAGAGATTGGTCATTCAGAATCGCCCAAGCTGCACACTGCTCAACCAGCATCGAATGCGGCCGGAAATTTCGACACTCATAAAGCACCATTACCCATCGCTGAATGATGCCCAGGGTACTGAGAATAGGCCGCACTTGTCTGGATTCCAAGACGATGTCATATTCGTCAATCATAGCAAGCCCGAAGAGAAGCACAACGCTCTAGTCGACACGCTCGACCAAACGATGAAATCGAGTAAGCAGAATATCTTCGAGGCCGAAATGGTTTTGAAGTGTGTTCGATATCTGGGTCAACACAAGTACAAGACAGATGATATCGTGATCTTGACTCCATACCTGGTATGTACCTGTTACTGTTAGCCCATTACTCGCACCAAGAACGCTAAGTGACTGACTGTACAGGGGCAACTCTTTATGTTACGGGAGATGCTAAGCCAAGATCACGATCCCATTTTGAATGATCTCGACAGCCACGACCTGGTCGAAGCAGGTATATTGCCAGCAGCAAGTGCAGACGTACACAAGAATCCGATTCGGCTGTCCACCATTGACAACTATCAAGGAGAGGAGAGCAACATCGTCATCGTATCTCTCACAAGAAGTAATGAGGACGGAGAGATTGGATTCATGGCTGCGCCCGAGCGTTTGAACGTCCTCATCTCTCGAGCGAGAAATGCGTTGATCATGATTGGAAATGCGAGCACATTCATGAATGCGACGAAAGGGCGTGATGAGTGGACGCGACTATTTGACAACCTGAAAGCGACAGGGAAGATTCATGACGGCTTTCCAGTCAAATGTGAAAAGCACCCCGACTGCAAGATGACTTTACGTTCCGCGGAAGAGTAAGTGATTTCAAGTCCCTAGTCATCGAATGGTGGACATCGCCGTTTTCAGACGAAGGCGAGACTCCAGGCCCTGAAAGGTTGCTGACTGCGGTTGTGCACAGATTCGACTTGCACTGTCCAGATGGAGGATGTGCAGAACCATGTAAGTGTTTGAGCGAATACTACCAGACCACCGCTAATAGGCCCCGACAGGTTCGGAGCTTCTCTCATGTGGTAAACATGTTTGCCCTAAAAGATGCCATATCCTTGACTCCGAGTCCCACTCCAAAGTGCCCTGTAGCGAGGCCATGAAGGATCAGTGCACCAATGGCCATCCGTTGGTGTGGCGATGCTCGGATATTCGGCCGCCGGCTTGCCAGACCTGTCGTCTCGAGAAGGAGGAAAGGGAACGGAAAGCTCGCAGAGATAAAGACCTGGAGCTTGAACGACAGGCGAAGCAGCGAGCTTACGCGAAAGAGCTTGCTGCTATAAAGGATGCCATAGAGAAGAAACAACAGGCCATAAAAGACCGCAAAGAGGAGCAAATGTGGGCGCAAACGCTTCACCAGCAAAGAGCGGATTTGGCTCGTATCTCTCAAGAAGCAAAGAGGGTGACTGCTGAAGTTTTCTCGCCTCCTCCGAAGAATACTTCAAAGAGCAAACCAAGCTCCGAAACGGCAGCATCATGTGACAACCAAAATCCTACTCAACCCCAAGAGGACAAGCAGACCTCAACGCCGAGCCATGATCAGATAGCTCCAGCAGAAGTTGCAGATAAGAAGACCAAGAATGATGATGAGCCAGAAGTTTCAACTACCGGGGAGGCGAACTCTAGTCTAGGTCAACAAGACTCTGCGGCCGAGAAGGATTGGCGACAATGGAAAGAGCTACACTTCGCTACGAATGAGGCACTCGATTCTTTGATGAAGATGATAGGACTCGAGGCCGTTAAACAGGAGTTCCTCAACATCAAATCCAGAGTCGACACTGCTGTCCGCCAGGGAGTAGACTTGAAAGGTGATAGGTTTGGAACAGCTCTGCTTGGAAATCCCGGAACTGGTAAGTCTGTATAGTATGAATCGGTCGCGTTGCAGTGCTAACTCGAAGCAGGTAAAACCACAGTCGCGAGGCTGTACGGCAAATTCCTGTCTTCCATGGGTGTAATTCCCGGCAGCCACTTCGAGGAGACAACCGGCTCACGTTTGGCGCACGACGGCATACAGGGCGCACAAGCCTTGGTAGATAAGCTGCTTCAAAATGGTGGTGGCGTGTTCTTCCTAGACGAAGCATATCAGATCGTATCCAGTTCTTCACTCGGAGGGTCTCAAGTCCTCGACTTCCTTCTGGCTGAAATCGAGAACCAGACCGGAAAGATCGTATTCGTCTTCGCGGGCTATCGCAAGCAAATGGAGACGTTCTTCGCGCATAACCCGGGTATCCCCAGCCGTATACCAATTCAACTCGACTTTAATGATTACGAGGACGGCGAGCTGCTTCGAATTATGCAACACCAACTGAAGCAGAAGTTTAACGGTCGTATGAAAGTCGAAGACGGCGAAGGAGGGCTTTATATGCGGATTGCCGCTCGTCGCATCGGCCGTGGTCGTGGCCGTGAAGGGTTTGGCAATGCGCGAGAAGTGCACAACGCGCTTGCCACCATCCTCAAGAAGCAGGCTGATAGACTGCACAAGCGCAGACAAAGCGGAGGGACTCCAGATGATATGCTCCTGCGGAAAATCGACATCATAGGTCCTGAGCCGAATGGTGTCATATCATCCAACGGGGACTGGCGAAAGCTCCAAAAACTGGTCGGCCTCAAATCTGTCAAGAATTCCATCCAAACCCTGGTTGATCGCCTACAGGCAAACTATCAACGAGAACTCGACGAGCAGCCGCTCATAGAGGCTTCTTTGAACAAGGTCTTCGTAGGCAATCCGGGTACCGGTAAGACCACCGTTGCCAAACTGTACGGAAAGATACTGGCAGCAATTGGGCTTCTGAGTAACGGGGAAGTTGTCGTGAAGAATCCTGCCGACTTTGTGGGCGCCCACCTGGGACAATCGGAGAAGAACACGAAAGCAATCCTCGAGGCGACCAAAGGCAAAGTGCTCATCATTGATGAAGCATACATGCTCGGAAGCGGCCTCTCTGATAATGGCGGCGTGAGCGATCCATACAAGACCGCTGTCATCGACACAATTGTGGCAGAAGTACAGAGTACTTCTCTGGAAGATCGGTGTGTGCTGCTTCTAGGGTACCAGGAGCAGATGGAGGACATGTTCCAGAAGGTCAACCCTGGCCTAGCCCGACGCTTCCCAATGTCCTCAGCATTTGTGTTTGAGGATTACGATGACTCCGAGCTGAGAAGCATCTTGGACCTCAAACTCAAGCAACAGGGGTTCCGGGCTGGAGAGGCGGCCAAGAAAGCATGTATCTCCATGCTTGGACGTGCCCGCAACAGAAAGAACTTTGGCAACGCGGGAGAGGTCGACATCATCTTGGACCAAGCCAAGGAGCGCCAACAGAAAAGACTGTCTGAATCTGTCGGATCGGAAAAGGTGGATTTCTTTGAACCCCAAGACATCGACCCCGAGTACAATCGACTTGAACACGCTACAACCAACATCCAGATGCTATTCAAGGATGTTATTGGGTGCGAGGACGTCATCGAGCGACTGGAGGGCTATCAAAAAACGATTCAGAACATGAAAGGGTCTGAGTTCTCCGACGAGGAAATTCGTTCATATATCCCCTTCTCCTTCCTTTTCCGCGGGCCACCAGGTAAGCACAATTGTGTGGCTTCGTTCATGGATGAAGAGACTGACATGATCCAGGTACTGGCAAAACCAGCACAGCGCGAAGAATGGGCAAAGTCTACTACGATCTGGGACTTCTCAGCGACGCCAAGGTAGTGGAATGCTCTGCGACTGATCTAATAGGGCAATATGTCGGTCAAACCGGACCCAAGGTTCAGAGGAAGTTCGACGAGGCACTTGGACGTGTCCTCTTTATCGACGAAGCATACAGACTCGCAGAGGGCCACTTTGCGAAGGAGGCCATGGACGAGATGGTCGATTGTCTGACGAAAACGCGATACTTGAACAAGATCCTTGTCATCTTGGCCGGGTACGACGATGATATCAATCGTCTGATGAACCAGAATCCCGGTCTCACAAGTCGATTTCCAGAGACAATATCATTCCATAACATGCCGCCGACGCACTGTCGCGACCTGCTATTGAAGTCGCTTTCAAGGAAGTTCGACATTGCGCAGCTAGAAGCCTCGGCAACCCTAGACGGAAAACTGCTGAACCTCTTTGGCATTCTGGCCAAGACAACATCGTGGGGAAACGCCAGAGATGTGGAAACAATAGCGAAGTCGATAGGCCGGAAAACGCTTATGGCGAAAAAGGCAGGGCCCGGTCAGGTTGTCGACGAGAATACGGTGACGGATGCCATCAACTCCATGATAAAGGAGCGGAGTAGTAGGGCAACTACTGCGAGACCAGAAGTTCTCAACCCCATTTCGCCCCCAATCCAATTACAAGACAGATTCAGGGAACCATCTTGTCCCAAGGTTTCCACCTCGGCTGACGTTGCCGCCGCCCCTGAGAAAGAAGAGAAGGAGGAAAATGTCCCGCCAGAGGATGAACCTGAACAATCTGGACCAAAACAAGCGGCATGTCGGGACGCCGGCGTCTCAGATGAAGTCTGGGAGCAGCTACAAAGGGACAAAGAGGTGGCAGAGCATCGTGAACGAGAACTGATGGACGCTCGACGAAAAGCAGAAGAGCTCAAACAACAGATTCTGGCGCAAGAAAGAGAGCTGGAGCGTCAGCGTGACGAAGCTGCCCGTCTCGAAGCCCTTCGTCAACTAGAGCTCGTCCGCCTTGAACAAGAACGGGTCGAGCGTGAACGTCTGGAGATGGAGATACAGAGGAGGAAGCACGCGGCCGCACAGGCTAAGTTGAAGAGGGCGGGCTTATGCCCCATGGGATACGCGTGGATCCAACAAGGTTCTGGCTATCGTTGTGCGGGAGGCTCTCACTATATTGGCAACGCGGACCTGGATAGACTATGAGGTAACGACTCGTGAAAGGAATTATGCAGTTGCAGATTGATTAGGGAGAGAGAGACAGAGAGACAGAGAGAGAGTGAGAAAGAAGATAATGGAGAAAACAGATTGACTGTAGCCAAGAGAGAAGACGAGAGATCAGATATCACAAAAACATGAGAGACAGAACGGTCTTCTGGGTGCGTTCATCGGGACTCTTCACGTGTATTCCGAATGACTGAGAAAAAACGACAATCGACGACACGGTTCATGAAGACCGTTGAAAATCTGGAAAGTTCCAGCTGGCTGATGCTTGCCCGGAACATCGCGTGTCGTCGGGACCATGGGAATAGAAAGACTCCCATCCTTCTTCGATTTGCCTCCTTCGTCGGTATGGCCATAGACAGGATGATCGTTTCAGTGAACTTCTCACTGAGATGTCATCGCATTAGTTCCCGCATGATCGTCCGACGGGCCGGTGCATCATGTGTGCTGTGATGAGACAGCAGCAAGTGTATGGAGATGGTTGGCTGCATTGGATTGTCCGGTGCCATTTTGTTTTATTCAGAAGAAAAGAACGTCTTAGAATTTGTGCTTTGTGATTCACCGTGGGGATTACATTTAATCGAGCATGAAATCCGTATCGCACATGCAAATCCGTAATCCGTAATCCGTGTCACTCCGCACGACGGAGTTCCCAAGGTTTCGAGCAACCTGTAGCCGTCCCCGCCATTCTCCAAGATTCTCTTATCGGGGCTTTCTCTCTAGCCGAGTCCACCGCAGCAGAAAGTCCAGCTCCCCTCACCGCTTCTGAATTATTCCACTGACGTGCGGGATGCCTGCTTTGTACTTACACATCTCCCTACAACACACCCTCCACTGAGTCCAGTGCCGCCGCCGCCAGCACCGACAACCAACCATTAACCTGTATTACATGACTAGACGATAAGCTACCTACCATATATTGTTCTGCACGGTTCCGGTCGCTCAACCAACGCAACAACTCATAGTCGTCCATCCACGTAGCCGACGAAAACCAACAACAGACGAAGTCGAAAAGAAAACAAAAAATCAATACAAGAATACCTGCAAGCCGGCTCAACACGCCCGCAAGCTTCTTGGGAAAGCACGGAAAGCGTCGAGAGTCAGATATGCAAATGGACGACACGTGGATTAGCAGCGTACTGCAAGGTGAGCTCCCAACGCTCTCTGTCTCTATGTTTACATCATCACCACCTATCTCGACGTCTTGGTCGATCACGTTCTTTTCTGCACTTTTTCAGTATATCGATGACAACACTAACGGAAAATGTCACGCGTATCAGGTATTCTCCCGGGTCCGATCGTCCAGCTTCTCCAGGAACACGTCCTCCTCCCATCCAGCACTCTCCGCACGCTCTCTTCTCACGCCCTTTTCGCCATGCAACACGTATCCCTGATGCTGAAGCCAGTTATCTCGCCACTCGCCGACCGCGCCGTGCGCGCCCTGCAGGACTCCCCCGACGTCGTCTTCATCGGCTTCCTCCTCGCCATCTTCTTCACCGCCTTCCAGATCCTCATCTGGGTCCAGCGCACCATATCCTTCTTCACGCGTCTCGTCTTCCGCGCCATCTTCTGGTCCATGATCGGTCTCGCACTCATGGCCCTGTGGAACCGCGGCCCCGAGGCCGTCATCGCCGACGCCGTCGTCATCACCGGTAAACTCGCCGGCTACGCTACCGTCGTGAAGGACATTTGGCTTAGCGAATACCAAAAATACGATGCGCAGACACGCGCTGGCGGCGCTGCTGGCGGCACATTCAACGACGGACGAGGATCCATGGGCTCAGGCCGAGCTGCTGGATATAGTGGTCGCACCGGCCGATGGTAGATGGATTTTGTTCATACTACGGGGGGGGGGGGACTCTTACTTCTTATGATGAATGAATGACTTGTATGGGGCGGCGTTGTTACGACTGTTGATTATGAATCGCTTTTTTGCCAGCCGTCTCTCTGAACGGTCTTGGCGGAAGAAAAAAAAATTGTTGACTGCTACGAGAAATGAAGGAAAAAGAAAACCCATGGAAAACGATTGTTGGTAGTAACTGTGTCGGATATGCCTAGGATAATATGAACCATCCTGTCCTAACGCCTGCGCTATGCAAACAAAACAACGAAGCCATGCCAGCCTCACCCGATCCTGTGCCTGCATGTCTTCGCATCTTGCCAACCTGCTCTAGAGAACAAACCCCTATGTACCCTAAGCCGTGTGGCCCTTAATCTCTACACTTTATTACTCCCCATCTCCCGCCTCGTCAAACTCTTCATCTTTCAGCTCACGGGGCTCCTGTGCCTCGTGGTATTGTATGCAGTCGTCGATGTAACTCAAGATCGCACCGACGCTCTCCTCGTCCTGCGCGTTGAGCTTCAGGTAGCTGATCATACTGAAGCTCTCAATAAGACCGGCGACGGCTTTGTTGAGTTTTCTGAAACCAGAACCGCGCATCAAGGTGTCCTTGTCCTGCAGGTCTGCAACCGCATCCTCCTCCTCTTCCTCGACAGCATTCTTTCCTTCGATGGCTCGTCTCGCCTTTTCAGCAGGGTCATCGTGTAGTAATCCGCTGTCGGGGTTGATGAACCTCTTCATATCCTTCTTCCGGACCTGGTCTTTTACGAGATCCATCTTTGACAGGATGTTGATGTGGGGAACCTCGAGCATGATCATGGCCGACATGGCACTCAGGGTACCAGCGAAGAACTTGGCGCGATCGACAACGAAGGTCGCTTCGAGGAGATATGCGGCACACAGACGGATGTCAAGGGCGCCGGACCGGGTCAGGAAGCGCACGAGAGCCGGTAGGATAGGAACATGTGTGTAGAGCTCGATCTGGCCAGGCATGTCGAATATGATAAGGTATTCTTCGGTGAGAGAATCGAGGGCCTCGGTCAAGAAATCGAGGTTTTCCATCAGGAACTCGAAGCAGTACATGAGACCACCGTTGGGGCCGAGGCCCATTTCCTCCATGACATCTTCGAGGGAGATGAGGTCTTTGATGTCGAGATCGGGGGCGTGCTCGAAGGTCTCGGCGGCGGGATCAAGGTTCACGTAGAAGGCGGACCGACGGTTCAGTTGGAGGTGTGTGATGAGAGAGGCGCAAAAGGTCGACTGTTGGATTGTCAAGTGTTAGGGATGAGTGGCATGAAACTCTGAATAGGGGTAATGATAATTGTTCGTTCTGCGCACCTTGCCAGCGCCAGCCGGGCCCATCACCATCACACCGAATTTACTCATTTTGACGATCTGGGGTGTACAAGCCGAAACTGATGAGAAGTCCTCGATCGCGGTGAATTCAGGAGATCCGTAGCGGGGCGGCGATTACGTAGACTATGAGCCTTCTACTATTCGAGTTTACTATTCCCGACAAGTATGCGCTGTGTGTCTGATCAACTTTCCGAACAGGCGGCTCGGATCGTATCGCAGGTACCTACGTATGAGGTATGTATGTGATCTTGTTTGCGATTTGGGTGTGTCGGCAGTGTTTCTTCAGCCTTATGTTTGCTAATTTCGAAACTTTTTTGGAGGGGTAAATTGAATGCCCGCATCCCGTAAGTGTACGCGCGAAGTGCATAGTGCACGCTACAGCGCCCACCCTTGCGCGCTTTAGGTCATCACTTGCACCTAAGGAGACCCACTGCAGTGACATCTTCATCCAAGATGGCAACTACGTCAGGCACTGAGCTGGTAATTCACAACTTTGATACATCAGCATAGATTGAATACAAATCATTGAATTTCTTTCACTTACATAGTACTTGAAATGAATTATATCATTTTTCTTGTACGGCTCTTGAGCCGTTATAAAGTCGGCAAAGCATACGCGTTATGTCGATACCCCTCAGATTTTATATGGCGGGGAGTGCATGCAGATAACCACTAGCGGTCCCACTCTTTTTCGTTTTCCGCGCTACGAGTACGAAAGTCCGATTAAAAAAATACTGCGTGCGGGGATTCATTAAACGAGGCGTAAAATTCATTATAGACATATCGAGCATACGTACGTATATACGTAGACGCGGATATGCTTTTATAAGACACTCGAGCTAAAAAATAGGGGTATTGTTTATTATTAGAACGGCCCGCCGAAAGCTACGTAAGTTGTAAACACTGACGTTAGACGCGTCGGTCCGGAATATGGTGTTAGCGATTACTCGTGTTATCATCCGGCCCGCCGAGGCTACGCAAGTTAGTAAACACCGACGTTAGACGCGTCGGTCCCGGAATATGGTGTTAGCAATTACTCGTGTTATCATCCGGCCCGCCGAGGCTGCGCAAGTTATGAAACACTGACGTTAGACGCGTCGGTCCCGGAATATGGTGTTAGCGATTACTCGTGTTATCATCCGGCCCGCCGAGGCTGCGCAAGTTGTAAACACCGACGTTAGACGCGTCGGTCCGGAATATGGTGTTAGCAATTACTCGTGTTATCATCCGGCCCGCCGAGGCTACGCAAGTTGTAAACACTGACGTTAGACGCGTCGGTGCTGGAATATGGTGTTGGCAATTACTCGTGTTATCATCCGGCCCGCCGAGGCTGCGCAAGTTGTAAACACTGACGTTAGACCGTCGGTCCCGGAATATGGTGTTAGCAATTACTCGTGTACGAAATAGTATAACGGCTCGCCGAGGCTACGCAAGTTGTAAACACCGACGTTAGACGCGTCGGTCCCGGAATATGGTGTTGGCAATTACTCGTGTAGTCATCCGGCACGGCAATTAATCGAAAGGCTCGCCGAGAGTCCATAAGTTAAACACCGATGTTAGAATAGTGGCAATTAGTAAAACGGCCAGTCACGACGGGATGTTTATTATTAGAACGGACTCTCCACGGTACGCGAGTTGATTGTGTAAACATTGACCTATTGCCGAGTCATTAACTCCCATGCCTTTACGCGACGCCTTGGGCCCTCAGAATTTTACGTGACATTGAGCAAGGTCGGTATTATTGAGAGTTTAGATACCGGAATCAGGGGAGAGCCAAGATTGAAATGATGATTATAATAAGGGCACTCAATGCCGAGCCTCAATTAAGGTATCGCAGACAGCTCGTTATCCAAGATGCCGTCTTCAAGCTCACACAACGACCGGGACTCCGACGATGAGTCTGCACCTGAGAACCTGCGACCAACCCGCCACCTGACCTACAATTTCAACCAAGGGCATATACCGGACTCCCTGGCGGGACCGTGCTGAAGCTATCACTAGTCCTTTCGGCTCTTGCCTGGCGTGTCTAAGGAAAGTTGCTTAAAGACTTCGACCCTAATGCAGGAGTGCCCATCAATCTCGAGCCAGATGCTTTTTGACAGTCCAACCAGCGTGCCGTGTAATAGGTGCGTTAAAGCTCGCGCGCGTTATGTTACGGTAAGTTTACAGCCGAAACGTCCAGAGTCCGTGACTTACGCAAGCAGGTGCCTGGCATGATGCGATTTGACTACATTCGAATGCTTTGGACCTCCCTGTGGTTCGGTACTAGTCTATTCCGAATTGGCGTCGAACCCTAAGTACCGGGATTGAGACGTGCCGACTTCTGGCTGCGGCACAACTTCGTCTCTTGTTAAACTTCAACCACGTTGCAACACGTCATCGTATTCAGTACGGCCCTGCACCTCCCGAAGAAAGACCGTTACGAGAATAATATAGCTCTACGTGAGCGTATACTTGAGCGTGAGGAGGGTCTCCAAGCGTCCGAAAAAACGAATGGAGCTTGATGCGGTACGTATTTTGTTTGACTCGTTGATGGCCCGTGTTACTAACAATAGTATTTTGTAGGACCCTGAAGTCCCTGGACCGAGCCAGGCAGATAACGGCGGCTCATCTACGTCCCGAAGATGTAGGCTATGACGCATCGCACGGAGCGGCGGCGTTGTTCTCGGACGAGACCGAGACTATATTCCGCGAGGCTCCGGGCCATGGTCAAGCAGATTTAGACTTCTACTTCGCCCAACGTGATGGGACAGGTGCTGATGCGTAAGTCAACAAGTCGTGCCGTCGGTAGTCCGTAGATTTGAGTTAGTTACGGCTTCATTCCTCGCTTGTACTCTAGGGATGATATAGGCGCCATGGAGACTCCGATGTTTTTGTCAATCAGATGTTGGTCACGGGACCGTACTAAGTAAATATATATGGCACGTTGACATCCCGACTTTTATTTCGTATTTCTCCTTCATCACCAGTTCAAGATGCCCTGACAACGTTCGTCGCCAGCACGTCTCAAGCGTCCCGTTCCCTATTACCCCAGCAAGCCATGCTATTCCCGTGTCAGCAAACAGGTCTCTAACTTCGATCCTTCAAAGGGAAAGCCTCTCAAGTTCAAGTGTGCGTTCCGCGGGGTTACCAGCATTTTATGTGATCAATGCCATCCCGCCAACTGCATTTGTGAAAATGTAAGTAATATCTACCGGAGCCCCGATGGGCCGCTAATTTTATTAGGCACCTGCGCTGGTGACTTTTGACGTGGAGCGCATGTTGACTATCATCAACACCGTCACTCCTTTGTTCCGCAAAAAGCCCGCCGATGGTGAGACGGTGGGTGCTTACGAGCCCATCGGAATCCGCAGAGAGTTGGCTGGAATTCAGCTCCGTCTAGGGAACGCATTTACGCATATGGTTCAGGAACACAAGGCGGAGTTCGGCCTAAACCCTTCCAGTATCGCATCGGAGGGGACCCGTATTATGCGAGACTACAACTATATTGCGGATCAACGACGGACCTCCCTACGACGCTCGATAGAAGTTTTCCAGGCCGAATGGGTAAGTATAATATGCCATGAAGGTTTGTTAGGAATCACGATAACTCAAGCCCAGGCAGTGCTGGTAAATGAAGGTATGGTGTGTAGAAATTAACTAAGCTGAGGAAAAAAAAAGAAAGAAGGAGAAGAAACGCTAGTTTACAGGCCGGGCGGGTCGAAATCTACCTAAGTGCGGCACGAGCGCCGGTGCGCGGGTCCGTGCCACGCTGCGCCCCGTCGCCAGGTGCCGAAAGGTTCGCCGGACCTACCCGGTAGCTACCGGGTAGGTGACCCGCCCCTTTGGTTTCCTCCGCTCCATCTCTTTACCCGCCTACCCGGTAGCTACCGGGTAGGTCCCCAGTCCCTCACGACCGCCGAGGCCGTGACAATCCCCCTCGCTCCCACAAAGACTCGTCCCGAGTCTTTCGAATGGGTCCCTTTTACCCGAACCGACGCCTCATTCTCTGGTGAACCGATTGTCGCGCCGGCCGGTCGTCGTCGTCGTGTTCAGGGGTCGAATTCTTCCCGGGCCGCCGCCTTTTTCCACTCTTCCAACCGCTTGGGTGGCCCCTGCCTCGTCGGGGTTTTCTTTGTGATAGTCGGATAATTTAATTGGCGCGTTCTTGAAGTTAGACGCCGGGTACCAGGTGTCGTCCGGGTCCCAGCCTTTCCATCGCACCATGTAGAATAGTTTTCCGTTCTCGATTCTCGACGATATCACCTTTTCCACCTCGAATTCCTCGACGTCTTCGCTGAGATCGACGGGTTCTCCGGCCGGTCGTTCGTAGTCCCTGGCCAGGTAGCGGAGAGTTGGCGTATTTCCGCAGTCGGTCGGCGTGGAACCAGCGGGAACCCTTCCATGTCTCGGGTAATTCGAGCAGGAAAGTGTTCCGGTTTTCCGGTTTGTACCCCCAGAATCCGGTAGGGTTTTCGCGTCATCGGGTAGTCCAGCTTGTCGCTGGGCCGGTCCGTCTGCTCGCCCTTTTTTCCGGAGGATGTAGACGAAGTCGCCCATCCCAAAGTCTGGTTCCCGACGGGATTTATTCGCCTGCGCCGTCATCTTTTCCCTGGGCGCGTGTCATCTCTTGCCGGGCCGTTTCCACGTAGTCGTGTATTTGTTGACCGAACTCTTGCGCCTTTTCCCTGGTCAATTGTTCGGTCACCGGCAACCGGGTAAGGTTCTTGGTTCTGGCCTCCCAATCGAAACTCATTCTCATTTTTTCGACCCGTCAAAACCTCGTGTGGGCTGAGTCCGCCAAGGGAGGCGTGTGGTAAGGACGCCTGTGCGGCGTCCAGGGCCGGTAAGCGCCTTCGACCAGTCGTTCTGAAAATGATTTACGTAGGGCGTAACCGCTGGTCTACGTACTGGTTCATGATTTCCACCTGCCCGACGGTTTCATGGTGTCCGGCCGACGCAAAACTCAATTTCGTGCCGGTAAGCTTGAAACTTCGTCGGTAAAGCGGAAACGAATTGTCCACCCCTGGTCACTCGTGATTGTTTCCGGCCAACCGTGAATTCTGAATGGCCCTTCGTAGTATAATCTTGCCGCCAGCTCAGCCGTGACAGTGTCTCGGCAGGGACTGGTCCAGGGTTAATTTTGAAAGCCGGTCGATCACCACGAAAATCATATTGTACCCCTGCAGAGTCCTCGGGGAATTTCTTGAAATCCACCACCACACGTTGCCACGGTGGTCCGAATCGCTAATGGGCTGCAGCTTTCCCGGGTCTTGTCTCGTGGTACTTTGCTGGCTCGACAGGGGGCAATTTGCGACGTATCGGTCGACGTCGCCGTGTAATCCCTTCCACCAATATCGTGCGGCGACCAGCTGCGCTTGTCTTGTTCTTCCCGGGGTGTGCTGTTGCAATCCGGCAATCGGGCCTCCTCAATCAACTTGGTTCGGAGCTGATTTTCATCGGGGACGATCAGTCGACCTCAGTAAACGACCAGGTCTCCTAACCGAGAAAAATTTCCGTCCTCCAGCTCGCCGGCTTTTTTCGCGGTATTCCGCCAGCGCTACGGACTCCCGGGTTGGCTTGCAGTAGTGCGTCCGTCAATGCCACTCCCGATACGTCAGGGCGGTTCCATGTTTCCCAGTTCGCAAACGAGAATTGGGTCGGCGGCGCTCGCCGCTGGCTCTGGTCACCTGTACCTACCCGGTAGCTACCGGGTAGGTCCCGCAGAAATTTCCGATAACACCGGTTTGAACAAAGCACCATGGTACGCTGCTCATCTCTCTTCTGTTTCTGCGTCTTCAGGTCCTCTTCCGGCCTCGATAAAATATCGGCCACTGTGTTTTTCGAACCAGGACGGTACGTGATGACGAAATTAGTACTGGGATATTAATTCTGCCCAGCCCGCCCTGCCTCAAATTCAAGACACGTTTCACCGTGAAATATTCCGGGGCTGAGTGGTCGGTCAAAATTGTAAACGGCTTCTGGCGTTGCAGACCGATCAACTCCGTCCGCCAGCAGAGCAAGCCCTCGATGACAGCCAGCATTTCCTTGTCGTGAATCCCGTAATTTAATTCGGCACCGTGCAGTGTCTCGAATAAAATCCCACAGGGTGCCAGGGTTCGTCCGGGCTCGTTCGTTGCGACAGCACGCCGGCCGCCACGCCGTCTCGACGCGTCGGTTTCCATCGTGGGTTTCCTTGTCGAACGAAAAATGGTGTAGCACTGGCGCCGTCGTGAGCGCAGTTTTCAGGGCCTCAAATGCCTTCTGGCATGCGTCCGTCCACGTCAGATCGGCGCCGGTGCCTGTCAGTTTGTTCAGGGGGTTTCGCAATTTTTCCGTAGTCCCGATGAACTTCCGGTAAAAATTACAGAACCCCAAAAAGGATCGGACGCGTCGTAGCAGTGCGCTTTCCGTTTTCCGCAGGGTCTCCCAGCGCTCCCACGATTTCTACCTTGTCCGGGTCGACGCTCACGCCGTCGGTGGAAATTATGAACCCCAGGAACTTCGTCTTCCGCACTGAAAATTCGCACTTCTTCAGGTCCGCTTGCAGGCCCGCTTTCCGAAAGCTGCCCGAGGACTTTCTTCACGTGCTCGGCGTGTTCTAACTCGTTTTCAGAATAGATGAGTATGTCGTCAATGTACGCCGTACAGAAATCGTCCAGAAAATCCCGCAGTGTGTCGTTGATAAATCTCTGAAACGTGGCCGGCCCATTCGTAAGGCCGAACGGCAAAACCCTCAGTATTGGTACGCGCCATACCTTGTCCGAAAGCGCAGTCAGTTCCTTTGGCGTCGTCCGCCATCCGGATCCGGTGAAACGCTGACGGATATCGATTTTGGTGAAGATTTTGGCGCGTCCGACCCTTGCCAATGTCTCGTCGATTAATGGCAGGGGGTATCTGTCTTTTCTTGTCAGGGAATTTAATTTCCGGTAGTCGACGCACATACGCAGTGAGCCGTCTCCTTTGCGTGCCAGGGAGCACGTGAGCAGCCCTGGGGTGCATTCGTCGGCTCGATAAATCCCTTGGCGAGATTTTCGTGGATGTAGGTACGACATGCTTCAGCTTCTTCGAGCGACATTTTGTACAGTGCACTATATCCCAAAGATTCGGGTTTCCCATCGATTTCCACGTTGTGGTCGACGCCAGGGACGGTGCGGGAGGCAGTTCGTCGGACGCCGCTTTGCTGAAAACGTCGAGGTAATCGTGATAGCATGAGGGAATCTTTTCCAGGCACGCGGCTAAGAGCTCGGCTTCGTCCTGCGCCGTCGTCGTCATTTTCAGTTCGGAAATCCTCGCGTCCAGCTCCCTGCAATGTCACGGCACCATGAAAATCGGTGTCCCCTCGTTCGACGATTTTCTGGAACGTGGAGACGTCCAAAGACGCTACGCGTACTGGCCTTTTCTTGTACCAGCCAATGGAATCTCGCGTCAGCGTGTACGGCCCCTCGCGCGTCGCGCGGCCCCCTCCTGTCGTGTTTCGCGTCTCCCTACGCGGCGCGTCGGTGCCTGTCGAGGGCCGTCCAACCTCCCGTCCGTCCAGCTGACGCTGCATTTTGCGTGAGTCTTCGCGGGTAGGGTCCCGTTGGGCTGAGATACGGCCGACCTACCCGGTAGCTCCCGGGTAGGTCCCATCGGAGTCTGGCTTTTCCTTGTCTTTTCTTCTGAGAATTCGCGGTCGGTACGCAGCCCTGCGCTTCTCCGGCCGTTCTATCTGCTCGTCGACGTCGATTTCTCTTCGTTGAACCCTTTCTTGCCGGAGGATTTCGTCTTCCCGCTTATCATCATTTCCCGCCGCTCTGCATCTTGTTGGAAATCGGAACGCTGCAGCAGGGTTCCCAGCCTCGTCCATGGGTATCTCGCGTTGCCGGGATTCTGGACACCAGGCAGGCGGGAAAATTAGCCGGTGTCGTTTACAGTCGACCCACAGGTCGTGGTGAGCGAGGAATTTCTTGCCCACTATGATGTCGTTCTGCATGTCGACTAAAATAAAGGGTGCGTTCGATATTGTTCTCCCATGTACGCGGAAGTGCGCGAACAAAGCCTGCTCAATCGTTTGTCGGCTCTGGCCGTCGTAACCCGCGACGGGAATTGGGTTGAATCCTTCCGTCGACGGGCGTGTCGAGGTATTTCTCGACGCGTTTCGCGAATTTCTTGTCAATAATTAAGTACGCGTCTGCTCCAGTGTCAATCAAGGGCTTGGGGGTTCATCGTAAATCCATTATTAGCTAGAGTACAGTTAAGTAACAACGGACTACCGCCCAACAAACCCAACAAAAAGTCGAAGGGTAAGTTGGTACATTTCTGAATCCCCAAAGGTCTTGTGACCGGCTCCGGCCCAGGAAAGGAGTCTACTCGCTCCCTGGGCCTCGTCTTTTCCCGTCTCCGGGTCGGCCTCGCAGAACCCATTAATTCTCGCCGCCCTGGCTTGTTCGTAATCCCTCTGGCCGGGCACTCGGCCGAACGGTGGCCGTGCTGTCGGCAGGTAAAACAGAGGCCTCGGGAAAGCATGAGCTTAGCCTGTCCGAGATTTGGCTTCTGGTAAAACGGGCGGCCGTCGGCAGTACGTCCCATGGCTGGGGTATCGTCGCCTGGTTGCTGGTTACCCGCCGGGTAGGTGCGTCGAGCGGTGGAATAACCAGGTCGGGCAGCCGGATAGGCGCGACGGTTATCTGTATTTCCGCCGGGAATCTGGTTCGCTTGTCGAATGGGGACGACCGAGGTCTGCTGCCTGAGTTTTCCGGCTTGGGCGTGCACGAAATTCTTGTGCTGCTGGAAGTCCAGTTCCCTGGATCATACTGCAAAATTCGGTAAACCGGACGGCGTCGTTCTTTGCCTCTCGGACGAACGATTCGTTCAGGCGACGCGGCAGTTTATCGAGCAGATCTCGTTTGTAATCGGCTTGGCTTACGCGAGCTTGGCTTGCCCAGCGTACGAATTCTAGGCGGAATTCCGCGAATTTATCCGAGTTCTTCATCCGTAGATCGCGGTACGTGACCCTGGCGACCTCGTACTCGTTAGGGTCGTGGTATTGGCTGTGCAAGTGTTCAAGCACCTCGTCGGCCGTTGAAAGTAGTGGTGGACCGTTCTCACTGTCGACAAATGGGAGGAGTCCCTCACTGACCCTGGCCACCAGTTCGGCCGACAATGTACGAAATTTTGTCTTGTTCTGTGTCGAAATGGTCGGCGTTCTTCGTCAGTTTCGCCTTCAGCAGAAGGAACCACTGCTTGAATTTCACTTCGGGTTTTCCGTCTGCCGGTTTCTCCTTCGTGAAAACGGGAGGATTGTCGGCTTTCGAAGACCGCTTCGTTCCTCCCTCGGTTCTGTCGGTGGCGCTGCTGCGTGGGGTGTCCTCACGGGTTACGGAAGCCCGTTCGAGGTCCCGATTCTTTCTGACCAGAAACGCCATGTCTTCTCGCAGGGTATGAATTGTGTCGTCCATTTCCTGGAGGAGATCGTCGGTTTCTGTGGTCGGGATCGCGTTGGTTTCCGCCGGTTCTGCCTGTTTCAGTTCGTCAATTTGCTTGCCCGAAACGGCGACGGCTTTTCTGGCTTCCAGGGCTTCGGCAGCCTCGCGGCAGGCTATCTCGTTCAGATCCAGGGGCAGTACGGGTAGCTGCAGTGGAAACGAGAAAGCGGGCGCGAACTTCCTCGAACATGATCTGGGGAAATTCGTTCACCATCTCGACGAACTTCTCGGCGTCGACAGGGTGGGTGCCCTCGAGGTGCATGCCCTTCCGGCCCCTGTTTCGTGAGGGCGGCGACAGGTAGGGTCGGTTTCTGTTTTGCGTCGCGGTTCGCAAGGTGTAGGCCGTCCAGGCGCTTCGAAATGTCGAGGAGAATCGAGTCCCTCGGTCATAGAGTGGGCGAGCGGGAGCGGGACGCCGGCAGGACACATAATTTCTCGAAGTGCCTCGGGATTCTGGCTGGGTTTTCCGGCCGACTTCGCGTCGTTCTTTGCCATCTGCTGGCGTAGGGGGGTAAAGGCTCCGTCCTTGTCCGTTCCGTCGCGTAGTAGAGGCAAGGAGGGCGTCGGTTTCAATCAGCTGAAGCGTCTTGGCTTCAGGGAGTCGTAGAGGCGGCTCGCGTAGTGGGCGCCATCTCGTCGGAAATCTAGCTGTCGTGAAGCTGTTCTGCGACGAATCAATCAATCAATCTATCTGTCGTTCTTTTTAGAGAAGTAGGGCTTCTCTGGATCGGGAATGAGCTTAGTTAATGTTAGGAATCACGATAACTCAAGCCCTAGCGCAGTGCTGGTAAATGAAGGTATGGTGTGTAGAAATTAACTAAGCTGAGGAAAAAAAAAGAAAGAAGGAGAAGAAACGCTAGTTTACAGGCCGGGCGGGTCGAAATCTACCTAAGTGCGGCACGAGCGCCGGTGCGCGGGTCCCGTGCCACGCTGCGCCCGTCGCCAGGTGCCGAAAGGTTCGCCGGACCTACCCGGTAGCTACCGGGTAGGTGACCCGCCCCTTTGGTTTCCTCCGCTCCATCTCTTTACCCGCCTACCCGGTAGCTACCGGGTAGGTCCCCAGTCCCTCACGACCGCCGAGGCCGTGACAAGGTTACGTTAAATTTTTGCTAATTATACGAAATACAGCCCGCAGAAAAGCAGGCCCGTTGGCGACGCGAAGTTGAACTTCGTCTTCTGCCGTATGACCATGGGTATCTGGCTTGGACAGCTGCTGTTCGGCATGTCACGGCTGAAGTCCGGATCGTCATGGGACCGACTCCCGGGGGCCCTACAACGAGTGGAGGCGAACTGTGTAGTTACCCAGGCGTATGTGACTAAGTTTGTTGACCAAATAGATAGTACGGTCGGTGGTCCTTTGTTCAGACAGGGGCAGTTATTTTGTATGGTATAATATACGGAAGATACACGGAACGTATGGAAGCTTGGTAATAAATTGCAAATAATTCCTTCTATGCTGCAATAGCCGAGTCGTCGACAGGCCGTGATTTTCTTGGCCTACCACGTGGCTGTTTTTCCACAAACTTAGTTCTCCCTTCGATATACTCGTTGCCGCCCTTCAATTCAATAATTCGCTGTATATGTTCAGGGGATCCGTTCGATCCACGCCTGAATTTGAGACTGCTGCAGGTCCTCCCAAGCTTTTAGCCCACTTATTGATGGCGTTTGCACGGGTCGTCGGCGGTCCGTATTTGCTTTGGGTCTCTCGTTTCATCCAAAAACCAACAGGGGCTCGATAGCGTTAAGGTCAGGGTGAGTTACCACACCAAGTTAATCGACGGACCTTGGCATAGTCGTAGAACACAGTTTGAACGCGGTGGGCATGGCTAGGGTGCTTTGTCTTCTTGGACAACGGTATCTGGGCGGTCCTTGGTACATTCCAACTGCAAAGGGGCAATAGCCTTGGGTGCAGTATGTATTTCTGGTACCGGAACCAATCGATACCTTTGGCCTTTGCACGAGACACTTTTAATTTGCCGTGTGTCAAGTTCCAGCGCCATTTTTTCGTACCGCCCTCGGCCCGTTGTTTTTCTTCCCACCGATTTTTGTAGTATGGCTCAATCAGCACATTCAGCGCTTCAATCTCTTGGAGAGAGTCTTCCCGGTCTTGGGCTGTCTCGGGGGCCCAGCAGTGGCAGGGGACCCTTGCGGTCATATGTGAAGCTGCCCCAGAACATGAATTCGCTATACCCCTTCCAACGTTGGCGTACGCAAGATTTAACCGCCCTCTCGTCGGGTCGACGCCACAACCGGTAGTTACCTCTGCGCACATTCAAAACAACCGCAGTCTCGTCGGTCCATATTACAGACTTCCAGTCTTCCAATGTCCAGTCCTTGTGTTGTAAGCACCACTCCAGTCTCTGTTTCCGCATTCTCGCAGTTAAGCCTGGTTTTCGAGTCGGTTTTGCTTTTGAGTAGCCGGCGGCCCGAAGTATAGTTTGGACAGTGGACCCGGAGACATCGATGTCTTGTTTGCTGCCAAGTTCTCTGGCAAGTAGATAACTGGACTTCCCACGGCCATTTTCTTTTTCAAGCATGTGGACAAGGGCTTTGCGGGTCCGCGATGTTTGTTTCTTGGGCCGTCCAGGCTTCGTTTCTTGGAACCACTCATCCTTCACAATAATTTGGGTGCATTTTGGGTCGAATCCATTCTTGACTGCTTTGGCATATATGCGGTTAACCCTGGGATTCCGACAGGGTCAGATACTGCGGCTACATCCCGTGCCGTCCAGCCTCCGCCAAGTGGTGATTTCAGGAACGTAACTATGGCCTGCGTCGCGACATTGGCGTGTGGCTTGGACTTGTTTACTTTCTGCATTTTCGGGTCCCGGACGACGCAAAAATTGTCCGTGAAGCTTTTTTTTCGTGTCAAAAATTTACGAATCTCCTGAGGTCCGTTATTGATTGTGTGGTGCGCTACGATAACATTAGTGCCCGGGACCTAACGATAGCTTCTAAATCAGGTGACAGATGCGGTTTACTGACGCGTCGACGACGCGGTGATAGGTCGCCGGATACGCGTATGTCTTGGGTTCAGCCGCAATTCCAAATCGCGGACCGCCGACGCACCAATCAATTTCCTCAATTGCAACCTGCATATGATATATCACATATTTACCGGACTTCCGACGTCCCTCTAAATTTTTCTATGGCGGCGTGCAAAAGATAAAAAAGTTCCCTTGAGTCGCGGTAATGCCAATAACACCATCTGTTATACCCAAACAACACGGCCTTTCACGAGCGTTGACCAGTAACTGACTGAACACAGAGATCCAAGTTATAAGCATGTCTTCCCATCGATCCGTTGACGGTCCGCTTTCGGGACCATCAGTCACCGTCCTGCTTGTTCACACGTCGACTTCGCAAATTTTACCAACTTCGCCCGCTTCAAATTTTTTTTCGTGCCCCCAACGGTCCGTCATTTTTGTCAAAATGTCCGGTCAACAACAACAACAACAATTCTGTGAGGAGATGCCCGCCACCATGGAGGAGGTGAATCAGATTCGCGAGAATCTGATGCACCAAGTTGTACGCTTCGAAGACGAGGCGTACAATTACCTCGATGCTGTGAAGGAGTTTTCTGCGGCCCGTCGACGACGCTTCCGCCAATTCCAGGCTCGGCGCGGTGTGCCCTCCCAGGGCTCACAGAGACAACCCTCCCCCCCTCCTCCTCGGTCCGTCGACGGATCAAACCCAGGACCGCTGCACGGTCTGCTACCGATGCAGTACTCCTGGGCATTTCGCCCATAACTGCCCCTCCCGCGATGCCGATTTTTTGCCCGGAACGCAAGCTCCTCAAACGCGGCTACAAATCGAAGACTCGCCGGCGCCCCGATCATCATCAGCGGGCCATCGGCCGGTGTCAGTAAGAGGAAGGGGAAAAAAACGGCAGCTTAGAAGATGCGGTAATAGCATCTTCGATCCGTCGACGGGCCAAAAAAGAATTTGGCGGCATACAGTAAGTTTACTTCCCGTTTTGAGTTTTGTTTCCATTAACATTAGGCTAGTGAACCACGCCCTTCCAACGGGTCGCATTTTTAGTCGCGCCGACAGCGATTAACGATCCGTCTAAGGTCCGGTTTTTTTGTGAGTAGACTCCCTTCCGCTTTGTTTCAGGACTCTATCGACTTTGATAGTTTTGCGTGTTTTTGGGAATGAGGGAATGAGGGGTGGGGACGCGGGCCGTTAAAATCGCGCCGTCAACGGTTCAAACCTTTGATGTGACTTCGGAGGGACTCTCATTCAATGGAACGTTGTGTGAAGTGTGACTCTTCTCAGCGATTCTGCCCGCAGTTTTCCGGCGATGGAGTTGTCATCGACCCGTCGGCGGTGCGATTTTTGGGATGGTTCAAACCTTCGATGTGACTCGGAGGGACTCTCTTCGATGGAACGTTGTGCGAAGTGTGACTCTTTCTTGCAGTTTCTGCCCGCAGTTTTCCGGCGATAGAGTAGTCATTGAACCGTCTACGGTCCGTATTTTAAGATTTTATTATTATTGTCTATAAGCCGTTGGCGGTCCGTTTTTTTAACCATAAGTCAAATTTCGTATTTTCCATATTCGTCTTATGCAACATGTGAGGGGATGCAAATTGCACCTAGGCCGTAGTCTGCAAAATATGTATATAAACCCTACAAGCCCCACACGCAGTATTTTTTAATCGGACTTTCGTAGTAGAAATCCCACGCTGGGAGACGCGCTTTGCGCCTTAATTATGTACTTCGCACGGTAATACCAGGTACGACGGGTCTACCCATGCCACATCCCACGGCACATCTTCCCACAGAGACAGCCTCTTATTCCATAAGCCCCCGATACAACGCTCCTGAATGATTTGCTGGTTGTGTTTGCAGCCAGAGTCGCAATTGCTACCGCAGCAAATGATTGGATTTGGGGAAGATCCGCGGTATCGACACTGCTAGAACAATCGATGTGGATGAGATTGTCTACCATTGGAGATCGCCGGCTCTTCGGCTTTCCCTAAGGCGTGTAAGTGCGCACACGCTTCTTCTACCTAGGTCTTGGGCGTTGAGTACTTGTACTCATATGTATGCCTTTCTGAGGCTAACTCCGTCTCGATGTTCCGTACTTCTGGTCGGCAGATGTCTCCTTGGGAGACGGTTCAACCTGTGAAGGCCACAGAGGAAAGGCTATCGTGCCTGTCAAGTTTCATTGACAGCTTCGAGCATCTGCAGTGGGCACCAATCTGGTGAGCTCCAGCGAAGTCGCCAACGGTGGGGTCGTTACGACAATTACCTACTATCTACGTAGGTATTTCCGTTACGACCCGAGTACGAATGGCCAGCGCAGTGCGAGGCTCCCCAACGCGTGTGCTTCGTGCCATTGTACTTTGTACGAATGTGCTTTGCGGGTACCTGAATTGTGGTGTGGTCCCAGCAATGTGCATACATACCTACAGTACTCCGTACCTAAGGGACGTGCCGTGGCCCGTGGCCCGTACTTCAACTGCCTCGGATTACGGATTATTATGATACTGTCTGTCAACTCGGTGATCTGCCTGCCGTATCATTGGATGTCGAAATACGCGGTGTACGAAGCACTGGGACATAATCTGTCTGTAGGATATTATCTATCCGTAAGACAGACATCACATACGGAATACTACAGTCCATACATACTATGACCACTGCCCCCCGGAAATACCCCTGTACCGGTTGAATTCAATCCCTGCAGATAATGCCGTCAGTTGTTTGACTGTCGGCCGTGACGTTGATTGATCTGATAATCCTGCACGGCACACCCGCTCGGATAGATACAGCCTCCCGCGAAGAAACGTAGCGGTTTTCGAATGCTCATAGAGAACACGGAGGATAATTGGATGGATTATCTATAAAAGGTACCGGTAGAGCCGGTATAGATTCTTCTCCTGTCACATCGAATGTGTTGTTTGTCATGTACATAATAATAGGCACCTTGTGCTCCGTACAGATTCTAGGTGGTGGTAAGCATTCTGAGACTCCTGGTATGCCGTCTCATCAGCCATAAGACCATCGTTCCGCTGGCAAGTTGCCGGCCACTTATCCACATAGCGTAGTATGTAATTTCTACATAAGAATTCCGTATGGAAGGAGTAATTGCGTGGCGTAAGTACGGCATACTCGTACTCGTACGTTCTCAGCACAGTCAGAAGATACCTAGGTACCTAAGCGATCCAGTATTTCGTACAGGAGTGTACACGTACAACTGATTGGCAAACAGCTCACAACCGGTTACGGAGACCAGGAGTTATTAGCTACGAGTAGTTAAGCGCTTCCTACGGAAACTAATCCGTAGGAGCGAAGTATAATAAAAGTCTGATGGCATCGTAAGGTTGAAGACAGATAACTACCTGAAAACAACAAGTTGTCTCTGTTAATTATTCCGGAGTTGTGCTAACAGGTATCAGAAAATTCAGTCGAGTTCTCCGAGTTTCCAGCTGCCGTCTGACGTGATAAGAAAAGTGAGGGGCAGGACTCTGAAGCCATGGAGTTCAACTCGTTATTGCTACAGCACCAACAGCAGGGATCACCTAATCCGTAGCGTACGAGTAGGGAAGTACGGATTAATCGCTGAAATCTGCGTACCACTAGGTAACCAGCAACTCGTCCATTGATAGACATCGAGATAGATATCTAGTCTCTGTCAAGAGTACCAGCAGCACTTGAAGACAAGATTCTATAACACTTCGAGATCTAAATTCCTGAAAGATAACTACCTACCTACGATACTATTTGCCCTGTCTCTGTTTATTGTCACAATCTATCTCTGATTAGTCCGAGTTGTGTAATCCGGGTACAGTTGATGGCTACCAACGTATTTCGTATTGGTTGTTGTAACTGAACGCCGCAGGGACCTGCATGAAAGAATACCACCTCGAAATAGACCTCAGCGTGCCTATTACACCATTTTAAATAGGTACCTTCTCACGACTCCCTCCTTCTTTTACTCTGGCGGTAAGCACAAACAATGCGGTTAATGCTCTACAAAGAGCTACAACACCGCTGAGTAGTATCTCACTGAATTTACAGGCGGCTTACACCAGGAGAATGCTTAACCGAAGTTTGGTGTGTCAACCAGCGTTAATTATGTAATTCCTTCAGGTGTAAGCACACTAACCTTAGTGTAAAGCCGCTAGCCCAATAAGGTTAATGCAAACGCCATTCATATGGAGGGGCACCTAATCGCTTTCCCCTCTGCCTCCCGTTTTCGCTGTTTAAAATCTTCGTCTTGCAGTGCAACTCCTCCCTCCCTCTTTCTCTCCCTTCTTTCTCTCCCATTCACACCCACACGCATAGCCCACTGTCGTGTTTCTGGTCCTTATTCCGTATTCCTAATATCCCTCCTTTCCTTGCACGGTTTTGCGCGCTACTTTTTTGTCACAATGCCTGCCACCAACGGAACCAGCCACTTCAGCCAGCCGAAGAACGTCGGCGCTTTCCTCTTCACCGTATGTTTTTTTTCGTCCCCCCGAGCAGACTTCTCTCCCCCCTCAGACGACGACTACGCAAAGGAGATCGATCGATACTGACTGTTTTATTCTAGTCCGAGTCCGTCGGTGAGGGTCACCCTGACAAGATTTGCGATCAAGTCTCAGATGCCGTTCTCGACGCCTGCCTTCGGGAGGACCCCCTCTCCAAGGTCGCTTGCGAGACCGCTACCAAGACTGGTATGATCATGGTCTTTGGTGAGATTACCACCAAGGCCTCAATTGACTACCAGAAGGTCATCCGTGAAGCCGTCAAGGACATCGGCTACGACTCCTCTGACAAGGGCTTCGACTACAAGACCTGCAGTGTCCTCGTTGGCATTGAGCAGCAGTCCCCTGATATTGCTCAGGGTCTCCACTACGAGAAGGCCCTCGAGGAGCTCGGTGCTGGTGACCAGGGTCTCATGTTCGGATACGCTACCGACGAGACTCCTGAGCTCCACCCCATGTCCCACCTCCTCGCCCACAAGTTGAACAAGGCCATGTCCGACGCTCGCCGCAACGGCACCTGCCCCTGGTTGCGCCCCGACACCAAGACCCAGGTTACCATGGAGTACAAGCACGACAACGGTGCCGTCATTCCCCTGCGTGTCCACACCATCGTTATCTCTGCCCAGCACGGCCCTGAGATCTCCACCGAGCAGCTCCGCAAGGAACTCAAGTCCAAGATCATTGACACCGTCATCCCCAGCCAGTACATTGACGGCGAGACTATCCTCCACGTAAGTCAACTTAGCAATGTTTCCATGTCAGTACGCAGGACTAACTAGCTTCTCAGCTTCAACCTTCTGGTCAGTTCATCATTGGTGGTCCTCAGGGTGACGCTGGTGTCACTGGCCGCAAGATCATTGTCGACACCTACGGTGGTTGGGGTGCCCACGGTGGTGGTGCTTTCTCCGGAAAGGACTTCAGCAAGGTCGACCGATCTGCTGCCTACCTCGCCCGTTGGGTCGCCAAGTCCCTTGTCAACGCCAAGCTCGCCCGCCGTGCCTTGGTCCAGCTCAGTTACGCTATTGGTGTTGCTGAGCCCTGCTCCATCTACGTCGACTCCTACGGCACCTCTGAGAAGACCTCCGAGGAGCTCGTTGAGATCGTCAAGGCCAACTTCGACATGCGCCCTGGTTCCATTGCCAAGCAGCTCAACCTCGTCCAGCCCATCTACAACCAGACTGCTAAGTTCGGTCACTTCGGTACTAACCAGAGCTTCACCTGGGAACAGCCCAAGGAGCTCAAGTTTTAATTATCTGTATAATATCTTTCCGTGAGAGATAACTCTCAGATATCGCGGGAGAATCAACTTCTTTCTGCATTGCGAACGGCGTTGTTGGGTTTAGAGACATATGATTCCCTCATCGGACAGTGTCATGAAAAAATTGGGCTCGGCAGCATTGGCGTACGGTTTCAACATACCCGATGGGTTCTACTATTTAGGCGGCGGATCTATATACCTAGCATCACATAGATCTTTCAACATCAAGGGAGACGACGGGAATCGTCTGCACATAGGTAAAAAGAATAAAGACACCTCAGGCAATCCGGGCCAGGAGTCCCGGATGCCATTTTGATACCACCAATAAATTACACGTTTCAACGTAGTTGAACACCTCTACCTTTCCATTGATGCTTCTCCGACCATGATCGTGCTACGCTCTTTAAGTCGTCCTGATAGACGCAACATTGCTCCTCGAATACCCCTCGCATTCTGCAACACGCGCGTACGGATTTTCCTATTTTTATTTTCATCTGTAAGCGTGTCTCGCCGCAGTAGCTTTATATTCTTCTGTTGTACTCCAATATATCACTAATCCATGAGAACGCATCAGTGGTTTAGTGGTAAAATCCATCGTTGCCATCGATGGGCCCCGTGTTCGATTCACGGCTGATGCAATGCTTTCTTTTTTTCGATCGTGTGGTGATCATCATACCGTATCTCATTCCTCTTTTTTTCTTTTTGCTCCTTATTCTCATCTCATTCTTTTATGCGGCGGTACGAAACTTATGCCATCTACTACGGATCAAGGTGTCCTTCGTAAGTCGTGGATCTTTTGTTATGTATGATTGCCGAAGAGGACCGCAACATAGGCAAACACTCGGCGATTTCGCCGACAATCTCTCTCATGCACACTTCAGGCAACCCGTAAGTTACCATGTTTACTAATAGGTATTGAACCTGATGCACGACCAAGACGCCTATGAGCTTCCGTTCTTGAATGTCTTCACGACTTATGCATGTTGGTCGATCACCTAAACGAAATGATGGTGAATCCGCTTCATTAAAAGTGCAGATGGTAACCTGCCTATTCTGTAGACCCGAATGAATACTCGCCCGGTCTAATATCGACACGTCTGTGTCGATATTAGACCGGGCGAGTACACGTATTTTCCAGATACATAATCCGTATTCTCATACATCTCTAGTTTGACAAAAGTACGGCTGAAAACTTGGCCATTACACTACTGTACTAAGGACCTTGCCACTATTCTGTCAACCCACGAATTAGCTGCCCAATTCGCCAAGTTCGAAGACGCCTCGGGCCATCCAAGCTGCAGCTTATAAATTCCGCTCTCACGACAACTTCCGTCGCTGGCCAGAGGTGAAATTCCAGAGTTGACAGATTACTATTCATACAGCGTTATTGATTAAAGGGGGCAACTTTTATTAGTCGGATAAATCGCTTTACGGAATAGATGGATTCTGTATAGATACATACATCCTTTTTGCGGAATGACTGCCGGGGCCTAACCGTCAACTTCCAGACGAAAACAGACCACCCCTCACCTCTTACCTCTCATCTCTCACCTCTCACCTCTCACCTTGCGCGCATCCATTCACAATGGGGCTCCTAAACCTGCCGCCCGAAATCCGGGATCAAATCTACGCAGTCATCTTCCATCCAGACAACAATCGCTCGTACCTATCAGTTGAATACCCATCTTACAACTACTGCGATGCTCTCAAGTTGTTCTATGTAAACCGCCAGATCTATCACGAGGCACGCCACGTCTTCCGGTCTCTGAACATATTCGTACGCATTGAGACGCCATTTCCCGAGGTCGAACAACACATCAACGAGACAGGCCATGCCCCTATTCTTATGGGCGGGCCAGAGGCCGCCAGCTTCAATGACCATACTCTGGAGGTCAAAGTCGAGGCACCGGCGGTGCCTACGAATGGATACGGGCCTTGCCATTTTGTCTTACTCGCCGAAGACCTGACGGTCTTTACTAGGACCTGGTTCTACTGGCAACTTGCGAATCCAGACCTCAACAAATATCTGTCGCTCAAGCTGTCCCTCCGCGATCCTTACGCGCCCGACTGGGAGGAGAAACACGTGCGCCGTGAGGTCCAGCGGAAGCTGTTTCATCCCTTCGGCGATGTCAAGGGCCTGGAAGCATTTACAGTGACTGGCGACCCGGTCCCTAACCAAAGAATCATAAGTGAGATGCGTGCTCTGCAGGCCGTCAAACCGGCGTCACCGGAAAAGTGCCTCCTGGAAAGCACACGGCTCAAAAACGAGGCAAACGCGCTGCTGCAGAAGGGCGAGTACCACGCTGCTCTCCAAGTGTACGAACGCGCCTGGGAGGCAATTCACATCGTAGTGCGGGGACAGGAGCGGCATATTCACGCCGAAGGGTATTTCGCACGCATGCTTGTGGAGGAGCCGTTTGCGGGCAAGAACGGCCAGCTTGAGCGCCTGAGTCTCCGTCTCCAGCTCGTCGCTAACACGTGTCTGGCGTACTTGAAGCTCGGTGACTGGGAGCAGCTGAAGTTCTGGGGCATGCGGACCATCCGGCTGATACGGCAGGCCACGGGCGCCAATGAACACATCGTGGCGCCGGAGGACGAGGCGTTGTTGGGTTTTCCCAACGCTACACAGGTCGGTAAGATCTACTTTCGCACCGCGATGGCATATAAAGCACTTGGGAACAGTGCTGAGATGAGGCGGCTGCTGCGAGTGGCACTCTTATACTTGCCGCATGATGAGAAAGTAAGGTCGGAATTAGCAATGGCTGCCTCGAACAGTTAAGAGTTGGGTAGCCCCTGAGAGTATCATTATGTTGCTGGCATATCGTATTTTCCTTCTCCTTTGGAGCTACAGAGGGTGTAAATAATGGAAAAAAATTTAAGACGATGGGAACGGAAAGGTTGACTGTGGAAAAGCCAAGGGAGACGGTTTTTATATCTCCGACTTGCAGCTCAGTCAGACTAAAGTAAATACTCCTATTCCTAGATAGTTTCGTCAATTCAAACAGTTAACGACATCCATCAAAAAATACCATCAAAAATACCATATATCACGGAGCTTCGTTGAAGTTTCAAAGTTGGTAATCTGACCCTCAACAACGTGCGATCATGATGAATTCAAGGTCGTTGACAAGCAAAGTAGTATCGCCGAATATCACTTCCCGAACAGTTGCGAAGGACGGCAGACTCCGTATTCCGTGCAATAAGAAGAGGAGTCGTTAATGGATCTGAGTTGAACTCAGACCTCGGCCCTCGGCATTGGTGTCGGCGAATATCTGGTAATCCGTACATTGCAGTTATCGAATAGACAATAGTGCATATGTCAGGGTTATGCTTTAAAGAAGAGAACGCGTACAAGCTCACAATTCAAAATCATGACACCCAAACAGAAATTCGGATGCAAATTCATTCTCATCCTGACGCTCTCGAAATGTTGTAGGCACATAATATCAAACGAATGAAAGGACTTATTCTTGACATCTGATCAATTGAGACGAAAAAAGCGCTGATACATAAATCACAATCACAAGCATGTCATCACTCACGCAAACCCAGCACTAATGACCCAGCTCACATCGTCATTGAACGTCGTCGCAGTGTCGAAGTCGCGAACGCCGCCATTGCTCGCGATATGCGCGACATTGTTGAAATGGCGGATATACCGCGTGGGATAGTTCCATGAGCGGATCGAGTTACCCTGGCCGTTGAGACCGGCCTGCGGGCAGAACGTCGCGTCCTCGTGGAACTGCTTGGAGCCGTCGTCGGCGCCGACAAGGAGGTTGAAGTCGCTGTGGCGCATGTAGCTGCCGGGGGCGTCGTTCGCCTCGAAGGAGAAGCAGGCGCCGTTGCCGAGACCGCTGCGGACGGTCCAGCTGGCCTGCTTCTTGAGCGCGGAGCTGCTGCTTGATGAGACGACTTGGGTGTCCACGACGCTGCCGTCGTGGATGAGGTAGTGCGTGTTGTAGCCGGGCGTGGTAGCACGAAGCGAGACTGAGGAGCCGACGCTCAGACCCGGGCCGCTGGTCATGGAAGTGGTTGCGTACTTGGCGGCTACGATGTCGGCCTGGATCTTGTTTTCGGTATCGGCGGACGGGTAGCCTGAGGTCATGGCTCCCTCATAGAACGTGCCCTGGGCGCCGACACTGTTGTCGCCGCCAATGCCGAGAATAATGGCACCCTCCTTGCTCATCGGATTGTATCCAGAGGCGTCTGGACGTGCGCCGTCGTAGTAGGTTGACAGCGAGCCAGAGGCAGCGTTACCGCCGCGGATGGCCCAGTGGTTCGGCTCACCCTTGACAATTGCAGTGAGGAATCGATGTGAGACGGACTGGTCACCTGAGTTGTATCCGGGACTGGAGCCGGAGAAGAGACCGTTCTCGAGATCGGCCATGATCCAGGGGCCACTGCCGGCACCACGTCCCCAGACGGTGATGTCGCCGAAGTAGATGGCCTCCATGTGGCCGTTTCCAGTATCGCGACTGTTGGTCTCGGCATTGCCATAGTCGAAGCAGCAGCCGCCGTTGTAGTGTGTTCCGTCAAATATCGCGTACATGCCCTCCGCCTGATCGCCTGTAGCTGAGCCGCTGACACGGTTGTTTCGGTAGCCGGATCCAGGCGGCATGAAGACACCGTACGCCTTCTGACCGTTCAGCGTCACTGGTGCGCCGGTTGCGCTAGCCAAGCTGTCGTAGCCGCCGGCCTCCGGGCCACTGAAGCCACCGGGTGGTGCCTGGGTGAGGTGGTTACCACGGCCGGACTGATCGTAGATTATTGAGATGACGCAGGTCGTTCCGTCGCAGAAGGAGTCCTGGGTGGCGGCATTCGCCACACCGCCCGCGGACTTGGGTTTGACGTCGGCCGAGGCACTGTCGGAACCGCGTTTCACTTGATAAAGGGCACCGCTGTAGTCGCTATACAGAGCGCGTGTGGTGCTGTGGGCTGCGATACAGGGCGTGCCACCTGCAGCGTAGATATCGCAGGGCCCTGCATTGACAAAGGAACCCTTGGCAGCGAGGCCTAGAGCGAACACGCCTACGCGCTTGGAGGTCAACAATTGCGACAACATGGCTAATCACTATAACGACAGGATAGTGCGACAGGACACGCCCTCACGAGATTGTCTGTGGCATCGTGCTGTATTTATCAACGACTACACAACAGAGCTTGCGGGCGTAAGGCACTCATCGACGAAAAGAAGCCTCCATGTGTGTCATGAGATCCCCCCATCCGTGCGACGCTTGAACGAAAACGTCGTCCGGAACAGCACTTTCCGACGAGGCTTTACGAGCTAAATTGAACTTCATGCAGGCGATGGCGACACGACGGGGCTGGCTGTTGCGGAGTCAATATCTCCATGCGTGCCTCCTGCCTCGGAACCCCAGGTTTTTACCCCAGCTGTACTATCTCATAAGAGGTGCGCTTCTGGTGAGGCGAGGTTTAATAAAGCCGTCCCGCCACGTGGTCGCTTTTAATCATCTTCAATGATTCTTCCCCGGGACAGCGCATTGCTGGTATATTGTCGTTGAAACATAAGCGAGTCGGAATCTACTCGGCCCCAGGTTCTGGATCGAGTGGTTGGATGGAGAATTTTCGGGTCACCATGACGAAAACAGAAGGTCGGTGGAAGTGTGGAATTACCAACTTACATAGCGACTAGGGGAGGCAGAGAATGCCATGCATACGACGACGGCATTCGACCTTTTCTAGACTCTGGAGACGGTCCTTGATTATCTCGTGTTATTGGCGCGCGAATCAGGGATCCATTGGAGCACAACCTAACCTCGTTCCTGTGGTCTGTTGTCCAGACAATGCGACAATATTGCCTACCTAATCGCTATAGGAATCTTCATGTCACAAGGCACGGCCCGCTCGCTAACATTTACACCGGATGAGTATCGCCAATATTCCGGTCTCTTCGGTCCCGATGTTTATCCTTCTTGGGGTCCAACGTCCTCCGTTCTGTCGGCTACCATACCGGGAGATGTTTTCATTCCATCCGGCTGTTATGCTTGGACAAGTGGCTAGCTGGTCGCGTGTGCCATCTTCACTTCGGCATTGCGAATTCAGCAGGATAGATTACCATATTGCGCTGCCCAAGACCTTAGTCCAACAGCAGAGATTGCGGTCCGTTCTCGATACCCAGTTTCAACATCGAGAAGTTTAGGCTTCAACACAAAGGCCACTGCAGAGACAAATCAGATCACAGGGAAACTGGTTGACTCTGGGTCAGGTTACGCTGTTGCACGTGCTACCGCAGGGCCATAGCCATGCCTGACACAATCCGAATGTCTCAGTGGTCAAAACTCAACGGTCGAGGAACGGTCCACCACATACACGAAGGCTTGAACAGATTAGAGAACCATTGCGGGCACGGGGCCTTGATACACGACAGGAATGGTAGCCATAGAAGAGTCAAGATCCCGGATCGAGTTGGAGATCCGATATCAAGCGAATCAAATTTCGACGGACAACTAGCACCAAGTGGGCAATTCGACCGTTCCGCTGGGCAAGAAGAGTTTCCCATTTGAAGACGAGTTTACTAGTGAACAGCCCCTGAGTTTTACCACGTTCCGTGCGGAAGCGATTTTCATCCGTTCTGGTGTATTTCTCCTCGGCAAACATGCCGTCTCAGAATCACTCGCTTTTGCAAAGGGTGCCTCTTTTCTGTTGCTATGCTGCACTAAATCCTGCGCGGGCCGATAAAGAACGGCCCCAAATTGCGCTACGGGGATTGGCAGCTCTTTTCCCCGGGATCTGCAGTGCGAGTAATCATTATTATTTGCCGTGCACCTAAACCCGTCACGTTTCAACGAGATGACCAACCCCACACCCTCCGATCGACGCCGTGAACATCGCCGGAAAATGCGGATTCGGCATGCCAAGCGCCTCCTATAAGATCTTCGGCACACCTACGGAATGCCCTTCATCACTATACCTGCCGTCGCGTCCGCCGCGCTCTTCTGAATCGTGGGCTTAGCATAGGTGCGCCCGGCATAATAGGACGGTAGTCGCACTTAGCGTGCGATTGGTTATCGCGCTCATCACATGCGCCGTGGCTGGCGTTCCCTCGTACTTTCGAGCTACGGAATATCGGGAGTCAACCGAGCAGATACATAACCGGCACGCAGACTACCTACTACGTACATACTACGACTACACCTAGAAGTGGTACGGTACTGTCGGCCTCTGGAAATAGATGCGAAACACGTACCTAGCCAAGGAGCGTTCGCCGCCAGTCTACGGACCCCGATCATGCTAGAGCCGCATTAATACGACTCGAAACCGGTAATAAGCCGTAGAGGCCCGGGTGCTCTAGGCTAGGGTGAAGCCAACTGCTGCTCTCGACATCATCGCCTGAGAGTCGAGATGCAGTACGATAAGTTGCATGTTTCACGCAACCCAGGAGGCGCTCACATGTTCCGGTTATTATTTTGATAATTTATTACTCGGCTCTTTGATGTTGCCGCTTCAGGCCATCGCCGTCTTGCGAAATGGTCGTTTCACTTGGAATTTCATCATCATGACAGTGCGGAAGCTGAAGCCTGAAGGAAAGCCCTGGCAGCCCTGCTATTCCCATGAGTCGCGATTCTGCGACTAAGCACACACTATGACGTTTCTCTGATTCTAGATCGCGCCGACGAGAACCTATGTCGACCCTCGAGTTCTGAATCATTGGCTGTCAGCCAACAAGCAGGAGCTGGTATAGTCGGGGTCCGAGTCTGGGACAATGCCCAGCACGGTAGTACTGGGTGATATGTCACGACCACCGGAGAAACAAGAATTCAGGTCGTTCCTCAATGGCCCGAATTTAATTATAGGTCGCCTTGTCTCCTGGACATACTCCGATACTCCGGGCATAAGCATACGACACCTGCCCTCTGTAGGCTCCTCGAGCTGAAGATGATTGAGTTCTCCAGGAGAAAACGGAGATCGTGCCGCCATCCTGGACCAGATTTGATGACTGATCTCCGCACGTCCGTGAGGCGGAACCGATACTCATCTAGATCTGACGTTCTCAAGAAGCGTGACTGACTTATATATAAGTCGGTCGTCCGATTGCACGTATTATACCTATAGGTTGGCTTGAGATACCATCAACACGACCATCCGCCGTCTTATAAGAGACAAACACACCTACAGCATCTCAATCGCACATTCTCTCAAGGGTTCCCAACGCAGTCAGACCGTCACTTCTCCCATATATACTCGCCAAAAGAACATCCAACATGGCGGACGAGCCAGGCACCTCACTGCCAAAGTCGCAGATCATGAAAACTACAACCATGGCCACGACCATGACATCTATAGCGGGGTCGAGGAGCATGCTTCTCCGCGAAGCAGTCTTGACGCGCCACTCCTCACGCCTTTTCCTCCCCACCCCCGTGCCGCGTCCCCTCATTGACAAGGCGCTCGAACTAGCCAAGCACTCGCCCAGCGATTCCAACACCCAGCCGTGGCGTCTCTACATCGCGACGGGCGAGGGGCTCAAGAGGCTCAAGACAGAGCTATACAACGATGCCTCGAAACACGAGAACCTGCAGTTCGCCCCATTGCCGGATGCGTTCCAGAAGTACCGTGCAGCGCTCGGCCTCAAGGTGTACGGCGAGGGCTGGGGTCTCAAGAAGGGCGACCAGCGGAGCGCGGTGCTGACGAACTACGAGTTCTTCGGCGCGCCGATCGGTATCATCGTGTGCATGAGTCGCACGCTCAACCCTGAGCAGGTGCTCAACGTGGGATTTTACTTGCAGACGTTGTTACTCGCTCTCACAGAGCTCGGGCTCGAGAGTTGTGTGGAGTTCAGTGTCTCCTATTTCCCCGAGACGGTGGCGAGGGCGGTGGGCGCGCCTGATGACTTGATGGTGCTGTGTGGTATCGCTGTAGGCTACGAGGACCCCAATGCCAATGTGAACAAGATTCGGAGCGATAGGGATCCTGTGGATGAGCATACGGTTTGGGTTGACCAGTAATGTGAGATACGGCTATACGAGTGGCCGTCCTCATGTGTAGGTAGGAAACATGTATCATTATTACAGTCTTGGTGCTGGATAGGTATAAGAAATAACGGGTCATGATGCTCTGATATCGTGCACATACAAAAAGGGGGTCGCTGGGGGGCATAACGAAGTTTTTCGAATTTAGAATCATATTCCCCGCCTTCGCTCTCTGAGCTTGAGGCGATCTCGAGCAAAATGTCTGGCCTTAACCGCATATCACAGCATGTCCCAACACTATGGCATAGTATCAGATGCGGGAGACGTTAAGCACATGATAGGTATATCCCATCCCAAGTGTGGCTGCTTGGTATTCTTAGATCGAGAGAACCCTGATGACAGAAACTACCTAATAGCAACAACCATTCCTTCACCAACCAAACCAACATGCTCTGGCATCACCCCCCTCCCTCCCCCCCCAAACCAGCCCAATCAAACCACGCCCAGAATCCTGGGCAACAAATACTCTTCCGTAAACCCCCAAAGCGAACTAGAATCCTGCGTATCCCAAGCCGCCCCATGATAAAACATGTTCCGCTTCCCCTGTAACTCGTACAAATCCCTGTAGAAGCCATTACTGATCTCCTCGTTCGACACCATCATGTTGAAAGGCGCATGGCTCGACAAGATAAGCCAGTCCGGCTCCATCTCGATACCCCGGGCCCGCTGGACGCGCTTCACAGCGGAGACTATGTCGGCCTTCACCTCGTCTTCTGATAGCGGCGAGGGACTGCCGTAGTAGACTTGCGTCAACCCCTGGTTCACACCCATGCTATACAGACCGGGGAATACCGGGACATTGTACTCTTGTCCCGGCCCCGTGCCGACGAGATTCGCGTTGGCCTCGAGACCCGTGTTGTTGAGGATTCCCGTGTAATACCCGTTCGCGACGAATTTTCCAAAAAGCCCCCTCTCCTCCTCGGATAAGTCGAAGCCGGAAAGATTCTCCAACGTCGGCGGGATCGTGCAGACCACCGCCTTCGCGACGATCAATTTCCGCCCCGTGGGCGTCTGCACGAGGATACGCACGGGATGCGAACCGCCTTCGCCGCGGCGCATGGCGAGAACGCCGGACTCCAAGAGCGCATCGTCGCCGAGGAACTCGCGTATTTTGCGATAGAGCTCCTGCACGTCGCGGTGCGCCGTCATGAGGAACGAGTTGCGCATCAAATCGTCGATTAGGCCCACGTTGAAGTTCTTGAAGATGTACAGCATGCTGATGTCGAGGAGGGACACGTAGCCCTGGTTTATGATCCAGGTTAGTGACACGAGGTCCTGCAGTTGGTATTTCTCGACGAACTCGCGGAAGGTGAGGAGGAGGTCGGCATCCACGGGGTACGAGATCTCGATGCCTGTTTTCAGGCCGGAATGTCTTGCTACTTGCGTCGCGTACCCCTGTAACGCGGCCGCGAAGGCCTCGGGCGTGGGCGGTGTGAAGGGGACTTCTCGCCCTGTGCTGAAGTCGACGTATTTGGCCTCTGAGAAGACCGTGGGTGATTCGACCAGGGGCACGTCGAATCTCTTGAAGTAGTCTTGCACGACCTGGTGGTGGTGGAAGACGATGACGCCGATGTTGATCGTGTAGCCCGTGTTTGGGTCGACATACGTCTCGGCGTGCCCGCCTAGGTTCCCCTTTTTTTCAATGACCACGACGGACTTGCCCGAGTCGCAGAGACGGACGGCTGTGTGAGAACCGCTGGAACCGCCCCCGATGATTGCGACATCGCGTTCAATGATGTCCGTTGGTGGGTAGTCGTTTGGGTCTGTGCTGAAGCTTTCTCCCTTCCCGTCGTTGGCGAGGGATAGGGGTGCGACGCATGCTAGAAGGGGGAAAGCGAGAGTAAGCAGCCGCATCGTCCTGCAGGTAGTCTTCACCAACGATGTAGAGGAGTTCAAATATAAACAAGATGAAGAAAACAATTGAGGCTCGTCTGCTAAATAATATTCACAAACACGCTCGATGAATCTGGCTGGAATTGAATCGAGATGAAGACATGACTTTCAAGACATCTCAATGAGACATCCGGCATGCCACCAGATTATTTATCTGCATCGTCTCCCCGATTGGTGAGTGATCCGCTGTTGCATTGTATTTTTTGGGAGCCAAACCACTATAACACCAGGAGGGATGCAAGAATGGTGTTATCATCGCCCTGTTGAACTGAATGCATCGATGGAATGGCCACTCCTCGAAAACCCGTGATATCATGGTCAGCCTGCATGTAAGATAGCAATCGCAGTTGGAGAACGCCGGGCGCAGTCGGGATCTGCTCATTCGTGGCTTATATATCTCCATCATCATCTGACATTTATTCTTCCACGTCGATCAATAAACAGGGCGAAATGCCAAGAATTAACGAGGCACAAACAGCCGCGATGCATTGCGCGGCAACGGTCGCCGACCTTGCTGATGAGAAAGCAGGTGTTTGAAGTGTCGGGGTGGATGGCAGGTTCTGCATTTGTGCGCCCTTTGGGGTAGAATAATGAGGTATCAGAGACGGTTGTCGTCGAGGCAAGGATGATTTACTGGTGGTCAACCAGGAATGAGGTGGGTAGGTGACCAAGATGGTTGTCGGTGTCGAGGTCGCCATGATGACAATTCGACCAAAATCCCATGTTGTTGAAATAAAGAATGAGTAATTCACCTAAGTAAGTCTCAAAATGCCAATTCACACAAATATCCAATTACGCATTGAAAGCTCACGAGCGACTCGAAAAGGGGGAAGAGCTGAAGCTATGTCAACATTACTAACCGGCGCCGTCAACAAAGAACATCCAACACCACAATTCAACCCAAACAATGCACCATAGTCTATCATCATGACCCCTAAATTCTTCCTGGTATCGACTACGACAACAAAGCCACACAGTAAGTACGTCTTCGGAGCTCCGAGTCTAGAGACACTGTTTCGCACCGTGCCGTTCTGCCACCATCATCAACCAGCTTCTGCTATGAATCATCGCTTCACAACCCATGACCTCATACGTAGAATCCGCCACACGGGTCGTATATAAGAGGTATTCAGGGCGAGTTGGTAGCTCTATTCTACAACCGAGTACGGAAAAAGGTCTACTTCATCAATATCGAGTACGAACATATCCATCAAGAACCAGTAAACATGACCGGCAGAGGAACCTCCAACGTCAAGAGCTCGACGGGGATGGCCTCGGCGACCAAGACGCCCGCAAACGCCGGGCTCGGCGAGGACAAGCCGCGTGCTTTCGATAAGGAGGGCACCATCGGGAAGCAGTTTACAGGTGAGTCAAGTTCATGACGGGATTAATCTGTTTAGTCAATATCGTGGGAATCGTTCAACTGACAATGTGATGGCAGAACATGGCGCGCTCGGAGGCACGGCGCAGAAAGTGGGCGGTCCCTTGGATAAGGAGGGCATGATTGGCAAGCAGTTTACTACGGAGGGGGCGCTGGGCGCGTCGGTGCAGTCTACGATGGGAGGGAAGAAGGGGAGTAATTAGGAGGTGCTTGATCGAGAGTGGGCTGTGGGGTGTATAAAATGTTGGTATGTCTCCATTGATGTTTTCTTATGCTGGATCACGTTTGGTATGGGAGAGAAGAAAGGGGCTCGCGCCGTCTTCTTCGGATACGCTCAACATCGACGTTCTCTTAAAACCCGGCCTTTCCTACTACGGGCGCCCACAATGGAAACTTCATAAACGAAGTCGTTCTGCTAGAATCACATTCAGTGTTCACGCTATGGCATCTATGGCGGGCGTATCAAGCTGTGGCATTGATATACACAGGCGTCGCCCGGTACGCCATCATCTACATACTCTCATCATGCATCCAGTATCAAACCCCCCAATCTTCATCATGCATCCGTTATCTAATGCGGGCCCAGTCTCTCTTTATTAGGACGGCAACCACCTCTCTCGTCATGTGCCTGCCCATAAACCAGATGGACAGGAGAAAAAATTCGTGAAGAAAAAAAAAAAAGATCCCAGAACGCCACCGTTCACTTTCGTAGACCATACATGCCAGTTATTAAAAAGGAAGCCCCCCATTATGTATACACCCGCAGGCAGCAAATCACCAGGCCATCGAGTAGCCGCCGTTGTGGTAGCCGCGTCGGCCGCCGGGTTGCTGGTAGTCCTCTGGTATGTAATCTTGCTGGTGGCTTCCTTGCTGCTGCTCTTGTTGTTGGTTTCCGCCCTGCTGCTGGTAACCTCCCTGCTGCGGGTAACCACCCTGCTGCTGCTGACCAGCACCCGACTGGTCCCGTCTCGGTCGTCTCGCCTCGCGGAAATAATTGTACTGCATGGGATCGTAACTCGTATTATTCGCGTCCTCGTCCTGCGGCACCCCACCGTAGCCCTGGGGCCCACCGCCCAACATCCCGACACTACCGGGTGTTCGGCCGGAGCGGTCGACGCCATGCTCTCGGATCGGGGCCGCAACGGCAATCGGCATGGGCGCTGCGTTACCCATTAAGTTGGTGTTACTATCATTACCAATGGAGAATAATGGGTTACGCGCCGGTGGTGCGCGACTGGGGCCCGGACCCGGGAGCGGCGGTACCGGAGGCTTGGGACTGCCGGCTCGGGAGGGCTCGCTGCCGTCCCAGAGACTGCCTGGGGTTCCCGGGCGGATCAGATCCGTGGAGCGTCCGAAGAAGTCCTCCGCGCCGATCTCGGAGGCGAATTCGGAGCGGTTCTTGTAGAACTCAAAGTCGAGCCGGGATTCGGGCACTATTTCGAATCCCGGCAGGCCGGCGATTTTGCCGGGTTTTGTCGAGTTCATGGGGTTCATGGCGTATGCGTCGGAATAGCCGGACGTGGACATTGTGTCTCCGGAATCAGCTTGTCGTCCGTCGGAGAGTCGACCTCGGTAAATGGAGGCCAGAATGTTTTGCGCTTTGGCGTGCACCATGGGAGTGATGAGGTTTCGGTAGAGAGCCGGGTGACCGAATCGTGCAGCGAGGTTAGTAGAGCGCAGGGGATCCTTCAGTGCGCCGGTTTCGAGGTGCCTGTTAAGAGACTGTGTCGAATAGTAATGGATCTTAGCATCAAACGTTCGAGCGCAGTACACCTTGAAGAGGATCATGATGAACGGTAAGGGGACCACCGAAAAGGCCTGTATGTGGTACCCGTCGTCTCGGCGGAAGACGGCCAGGAAGATGATGAGATTGGCGAGGATCGTGCCGAAGACGAAGCGATTGTATACGACGCGCCAGAACATTCCGCCGGATTCGTTCTTGGTAACGAAGATGTAGAGAAGCAGGTACTTCTTCAGCCAGACGTCGATGGAGAAGTAAAGTGCTGCGGCGGGCAGAACCAGGGGTTGGAGAGGACCGAAACACAATGCGACAGTCGAGTAGAACAGGAAGTAGTTGTAGTAACTGGCATAGTCGAACAACGGGGGCGCAGTTAGCTCGATCATCTCTCTCGGTGTCGGACTCGAGAATCGGCGCATGAAGAAACTGTAGATCAATGGCCACACCTGGGCGAGGTCGATAGCCGCACCCAAGTTTCGTTGCAGAAGCCATGTGACCCAGAAAGCCGAGACGTTGCATAGGGAGACGAACAGGGTGTCGAAGAAGCCACTGTTTAGAATCGCGTACCCGATATTCCTGCCATTACTGGTGTCGTTGACCACGGTGATGACAAAACTCCAGACCGTGTTGAAGAGCGAGAAAACGATGAGGTTGTTGAAGACGAAGAAAGCGTAAAGCTTGGCGATAACATGGCGATCACGTCCAATCTTCGTCCGGTCGCCGGCTCTAATAGAGAGACGACGGAAGATGATGGGCAGAATCAGATAAATCAACGAGGTAAGAGCCGGCGAAGCCACACCCTGAACGAGCGCCCAGAATGTTCTGTTCTCGGTGATTTGCGTCTGGAAGTCGTTCCAGACCAGACCCAGATTACTCAAGTTTGATACGAAGATAGCGATCAATGCGTTGGGTACGATCCACAGGAAGGTCAGGAGAACAATCCAGAGGTTGATGACGAATCGTCGCCAGCTTCGAGCTGCTGGCGTGAGCTGCATGTTGTCCCAGATGATATCGTTGGGCTTCGGCGCGAGGACCACGGTTGCGCCATGCGGTTTCTTACGTCGCAGAGCGTGCGCGATGGTGTGGGCCTCGGAGATATCGTCATAACTAGCGAATCCGTAGGAGAAGGTGTTTCGTTTGTCGAGACTGTTGCGCGCTTCCTTGACCTCGAGTTCGAGCTCTCGAATACGCTGCGTAAGGTAGTCGATTGCGTCGATCTTCTGGCCTTTCGGATACGTGCTATAGGAAGGGTCTCTTCGGGACGGGTAACACTGGGGTCGTTCCGCGGGGAGATTCTGAGGATCTTTCAGATAGATTGCCAGAACTTTCTCGAGTTTGCGAACGGTGCGATCGTGCTGGTCGATAAGGCCGGGAATGCCCTTGACGTTTCGAGAGATAACGGTCCTAGAGAAAGAAGACTGGGGAGCCATGCTGTCAATAATTCTCGCGATACCTTCATCGGAGGCCATGTTCTTGGGGATATCGTTAAGCTGTATTGACCTTGTTAGTTTGTTAGGCGCACTCTCAGAAGATGTTCCAGCTTACCATCAGGGTTCTTGCGGAAAGACTGCGCTGGTAATCGTCACTCTCGAAGTAGACACGTCGGAGGCGCAAGATCGCGCGGTAGTTCCACCACAAGAAGCCGCAGATCACAATGTTGAACATGTACCCAATGACAACGAGCGCCCAGAGTGGTTGTCCGTGTACGTTAGCCGGGGTGAATCGCAAGAACCACTTCTGGGAGGGATCATCGACGGAATTCTTGGTCCAGTAGATGGGCAGAAGCACGGCACTTCCCACCACGGCAAGGGTCAGGAAGATGTTCCGGCACATGCGCATGAATCGGACGAAGATAGCGGCATCCATGCCCGCATGGGCGACGAGATCCTTCTCGGAAGTGTTCCATAGCGGGTAGACCCATGCGAATACACCTTTTCCTATAGGCGGAGGCGCATGTTTCTCGTCGGCGTGCTTTAGCTTGGGAGCATAGATTACGGTGTGATAGGGTCGGACGAAAGAAAATATCAGTGTCGCGACCAAGGTGATTCCCACCGACGTGCCCAAAGCGGACCAGATAGCGGCATCCGTCAACTGTGTTTACAGTGAGCATAATAGATCCTAGCGAGTAGTGTCTGTCGCCTCTGAGGCGTTCTTACCGGTTGTTTGAACGGATTCTGCAACAGGTCCAAGAGTTCTTGGGCTGGCGACTTTGGACCGTCCGACATCTCGTGAAGCCCACCCTCGGCGAAATCAATTCGAGGACTTCGATGTAATCGGCAACAATTAGCGAGATCGTCAAGGCGCTTTAAGACTATTTATCGAAGAGTGTGCGGGTCGATTGGGTAGTGAAAACTGAGCGAGGCGCATGGACGATTGGTTCTAAGTCGCAAGAGGATAGCGAAAGTGACGATGGCTTCGTCGTTGTGCCAGATGTTTGAGGCGTTGACTTGATTTTTCGCGTGATTCAATGCTGGGAGACGTTTCGGGAATGCGCAACAGCAATAACCGTCGACTTCTGTGAGCCGGCTCGACCGAAAACGAGTGAAAGGCCCTTTTATTGACAAAGCGCCCGTAACCGGTGCTAGAAATGCTGTTGAGCCTTGGGACCGACCGCAATTAGAGAAACTTCACCGAGGGGCGTGGATGGTTGTGACGATGTTGACGGTATGTTCAAGAAAATTCCAAGTCGTGGGCCGACCCAAGCGTCACTGACCGAGAAAGACGGCAAGGGTAGGGTAGCGTAGCGTAGGTAGACGGGGCAACGAACGACGAATGGAGGGATGGAGGGATGAAGCGGGGATGTGAGCGGGATCAGCGCACAATGAAGCAGGGAATCAATGGCGACAGGTACCGCCTTTAGAGAAGAGAGAAAGAAAGGAAAGGCTTCACGCCATGTTCGATGCTTCAAGGTCCATGGGTGTCGAGATGTGGTAGGTAGGAAGAAGATGTTGCGATTCTTGGGAAGACAAGGGAGGGAATGGATGGAATGAGGGCTTCGGTACGTAGTTTGTAATCGGTAGCGTAGCATCCAAGACCGTATCGCAATGCATTGGATCCCCATCCCACCGAGCAAGAAGACAAGACGAGACGAGACGAAGGTCACTGAGGCACCCGCACTTGTAGGTAGCGCTAGGTACATACAGAGGGTTCCTGGGCCTCCAGTCATGCAGGCCCGCCAACAGACACGTCGAAGACGGTCGAAAAATTTCTGGCAGCTGTGATTGGCTGTTCCTGGGGGGGCCCCATGCGCTAGAGCGGGACGAGGGGATCTTGACTTACTGGATGCGGTAAGTCTGATACCGTAGCGTCGTCGTCCCTCTAGCGCGCACTGCAATTGGTAGGTGGTTCTGTACGGAATCGCTGTGCTAACGGAACACACACGAGCTATTCCGTTCACGTGTAGCGTGATCCGTGGGTGATGCACTAACCAGGTGCTACGACAGGCCTACGAGACATCACACCAACCTACCGGTAGTGCGATCCCTTGGGTAGCGCTAGGGCATCGACACTACGGATTATAACAGAGCGAGGTTCGACGATCCTCCATGCGTTTTTCAATGTTGTTGGCGCAACCCTCGAAGGACCTGTCATAAGCTGTCCCCGAAATAAGACGCATTATGCAGGCGACAATGCAACAACCAAGCTTAACTCAGGCTGCTGTGAGGCTACTGCAGGTACCAACTCTGAAAAATGCTGTCTGGAAGGTCCCTTGTAAGGCAGGTGCATTGTAGGTGCAACGTCCCCCATAACGACGTGCGTTTCTAGTGTCTCTAGGCCGTCATCCGTCAGTCTGTGATCCGTATGTCCGTCCGAAATACGGATTAGTTTGCTGCAAGAAACACTTCACACGTGTGATCGCCAGGTTGCTCTGCAGTCATCCGCAATCCGTACCTACTAACGGTTTACATACAACTTCACCCATTACACCCGGCTAGCCATATTTAGCGTTCTTGTTTCCAAAAATTCCGTACGAGTACAACAACGGATTAGGTACGGATTCGAGTACGGAAGAGGTACGTCGTCGAGATGTGTAACTGTCGCTGTGAGACAAGTATAGAAGACGTATTACTTCTTCTCCTCCTTCTCTCCGAGTTCAACCAGGATCTCTGCTCCAGTCAATACGAGAGGTAACCCACGCATTACTTACGGATTACTTTATTCCTACTCCCACGACAGATTCGAAGCTGCACTGCATGTTTTGTGCCTCAGCTGATCATCTGTCCGTCCCCTAATCAGAAGAGGTCATTCATCCTTAACGTTGCTTGGCGGTTCCCTGCTTTTACGGGAGACAGATTTATTAGAATCCGGGGGAGGTGAGGAACGGTGCAGACAGTCACGACATACGACTATGAAGTTATGAATAATGAACGAAAGGGTTTCAAGATGAGCGAATTACCGGTCAAGTCGTATGGCTTAAAATAACAACTCGCCATATGACGTAGTTGATGCTCCATAGGTACTACACCGATTATACCCCCATCATCGTCGTCTGCGTAGGGCTAGGAATTCCGTACTCGTACATATTCCGTGTCTCGTGTCTCCCACATCTTCACACCGATACTTAACTACTTCCCTATTCAAGACAATTAACTCAACAGGATTCAGAACCTGACCTCACGCATCATGCAGACCACGGACGGTTTAATATCCACCCTATCCGTATCTTCAATGCACTGAAGTCTAAGGTTCACAACAAACAAACAACGCTAAACAACACCCAAGAAACTATCAAAGAATACGAGCATCGTCTTAAACCCACTGCACGATTCTTCCTGCACGGAATCCCTTTCATGCATACCGGTCCTCCACACCTGTTGCCATGAATAGCACTCGGCTAAACCCTGCAGGAGATCCTTGTCATTGTCGTTGTGCCTGCTTACTTACGACTTACTTGTACGAATTGTATACAGATTAGTAGTACTACATAGGCAGGTAAGTATGTACATACTCGCACGAGTATATTCTGAGCTCGTCTGTAAACTCGGCTGTCGTGGGAGAAGAATCCGGAAATTCCCCGAGATTCCCGTGTAAGTGAGCAGATACGCGACTTAGGGATAGCTTGAATAAGGAGATGGAGGTGAAGTTTCGTGCCTCTTATGGACCATTTCAATTTCTGAGAAAAACACGACCATCATTACATACTCCATCTTTCGCAAATCCATCAATCTATACCTCGACGATCACCTCAAAAGTGGACTACTGTGCCGCGTCTAGGTAGTCCACCACAGTAGTAATAGTACCTAGTAGGTAATAAGCCGAGATCTTAAATACCTACGTGATTGTCAGATCCAGACGCATAATAGTATCGGTTTACTATTATCTATCTACTAGTAGGACTACAAGTACATCATCGGACCTGACCTCGCCGCAAACTAGCAGCGCGTCTACATTCGTCGCGTCAGAGACGCGCGCGCGCGTTACTCGCCCGCGACGAAATTGTGACGTCGCCGTACCATCAGAGTAAGAAGTTCATGCTTGTTTACAGATGTAACCACAACGGCATCAAAGGCGTGAAAAAGTGCTTCGAGATAAACGCGGCCGGGGTGTATACGGAGTACGCGTCGCGCTGACGAGGTGTGTTAAGCGAGTATGTAGTGCCCAATGCCCATGACGACCACACCAGCAGTCACATTCGCGCACTGAATCAGTTCGTAAACACACTATCTAAATAGCAAAATGACCAACGTCAACTGTGAAGGTCTCGTACGTACCATACTGCCCAGTTGCCGTGATACCAGCCCATATACACCGAGTGTTTTCTCTATCACTCATCTGGGTATGTAGTCCGTTCAACATGTCCTAGGTATATCGCCTCCTATTGCTTAACCGTGGTGGTGTCAGTGGAAGCTTCTCGAGTCTTGATAAGCAACCACAGCTTTGGATCTTTCACTTACCAACCAGGGACTAAAGTTCTGCTTGGTACTATCGAGGTTACTAAAAAAACATTCATCATACTCCACGTGAGCTCCCTTCACCGCACCACATATCAGCGTAACCCATACGCTCCCTATACGTGCGCAACGCGTGCACAACGCGTGCGCAACCCGCAGTAAACCAGGCAGACTGGCCGTCTCCCTCAAACAATACAGAGAAACAGCATCGCAGTCACGTAACCACGTAACTAAAGTAGAAGACTTGCTTCAGTCAATTGATACACCTATACCGTGATGTTACTTTATGTACAGAAGACAACATAAAATAACACCTTTGAACTTGTTGTTGTTGTTGTCGTCGGATTTTTCGCCGACAAGAGAATCTCCTCCCTCCCCTTAATCATTTCCCCTTAACGGTGTCTTTCCTTTTCCCCTTGATACCATTTTCGTCGTTGCGACGCAACAAAAGAAGTGATTTTCTCCGTAGTCGCGCGTCTGTCAAGTGCCGCGCGCCATTCGTTGCAATGAACTCCTATAACAAAGACAATACAACCTACTGCGCGTCCGTAACGCCATAAACCGCAAAGACCCTTAGAGAAAGAAACAAGAACTTGACATTGGCCAAGTACAGACAACTTAATCGTCTCTTCTAATCGGCCGCACCTTGACTGCGGGTTTTCCTGTTGGTCTTGCCAATAGGGGCACGAGCCGGGGCAGCAGACTTCTCCTTCTTTTGACGACCGGGTAGGCGATCCACGCCGTTAGTAGCAGCACCATTAGTCTCCGTCTTCTTCTTTTTCTTGGGCGCCTCCGTAATCTCAGTCTTCGCGCCGTCTGTCTCGATTTTGGTCGGCTCCTCGGCCTTGCGCTTGGTACCGGTGGCTACAGGAGCTTCGTCCTTCTCAGTCTTAGAGGCATCTGTCGCGGGTATTTTGGTGGCTTCAGCACCAGTCGTAGTCGTAGTCGTAGTCGCAGGCTTGGCGGCATCATCCTTAGGCTCTTCCTTGGACTCAGTTGTGGCCTCGGTCTTGGACTCAGTCTTGAGCTCAGTCTTGAGCTCAGTCTTGGCCTCATCATCAGGCGCGTCCTCGACCTCGTCCTCGGTCTCATTCTTGGCCGCATCCTTCACCTCATTCTTGGACTCGTCCTTGGCCGCATCCTTCGTGACTTCGTCGGAAGTCTTGGGCTTCGAAGATGAAGCATCGGTGTTGCCGTTCTTCTCAACTGAAACGGGCTTGGACGGCTCGGCGCTCTCATTGGCGGAAGGGCCGGGTGCTACGGTCTCCTCAGCGACAGGCTTGTCCTCGGCCTTAGCAGCAGGCTCAGATGGCTTGTCCGACTCTTCGACTGGCTTGTCATCTTGAGCATCGGTTTTCGACGAATCTTCAGCGACGGCCGCTGCTTCGGCGGGTGCCTCCGGCTTGGGGGCGGCGGTGGAGCTCGATGCGGCCTCGGGCTCGGCCTCGGGCTCGGCCGTAGTAGCGACTTCTTCAGCTACGGCAGATGCCTTGGCAGGCTCCTCGGGAGCTTCAGGCTCCTTTGCGATGGGAGCACCGTTATCGGTCACGTCGAGCTTCTTCTCGTCGTCGGCATTGGTTGCGTGCTCTGCGAATCGTAACGCGTTAGCGCACTATAATGCGTACTGTGTGATGCGGTATGCTTCGTCGGGATGCGCAAGCCACAGTTGCGTCAGGGCTTCTCAAATGGACTTGTGCAAAGATGCACACCGTGTCGGCGACTCTCGCCATACACGATCGGAGGATGAATTACCTTCAGCGACGCCGTTAACGTTGGTGTTTGCCATGGCGATGACGTAGAGGCGATACGTTCGACAGGCACGGATACAGTGCGATAAGATGTGTGAAATGATATAGCAGTTAGCAAGCTACAGAGATGGAGGCGTAGCGATGATGATCCAGTGTCGACGGATCGACGATGTCCTCGACAATGGACACTGGAAGATTGGACCGTTGGACACGGGATGTGGGAGGGTTGGAAGAGTGGTGTAAGTGGAGGATGAAAGGAGAAGAGGGAAAAAGCTGGGGTGGATTGGTGAAGTTGGGTTGGCAAAAGGCAAAGGCAGGTACTACCTATTGGAAGCACTGCTCCACGACCAGCCGGCGAATCGGAAGGGGCGATGGGCCGGTGGCACGGGAAAACAATCAACAAGCTGTAGGTAGGTAGCTTCCTATGGTGCCTTCCACGGTATGTATCGCGTACGAAATACTAAACGGTAGGTATCTACTTCGTACACTTACATCGGTAGCATTTGGGTCCGTTGGGTGACACACACGCACAGCAAGTGAAGGCAGGTACAACTACCTACTACCTATTCCGTACCTACACGAGGTCGTCGGCGTTGTACCTGCCTAGCACGACCATGGTGTACCGTTAGGCATCCGTAGTGCGTCTTTTCGGTCCCTTAGCTTTGACCTGACGTTGACCTGCCGAGTGCGCCATCATCATTGGACAATTCTTAAGGTAGAATTGCGTGCGTGCGTGCATGCATGCATTAACTGCTCCCTACCACCCTTCGAGACTGGGGTAGGTAGGACGCGACATGCCTACGCTACCAAGATCTCAAGGTCTCTTACAACGTGAAAATCACGAACAATAATAAAACCGCAAATCAGCAGTGCTGTGAGGTACTTCGATGACGGATCAGGTAGGGCAGAGACGCGCTATTCACGGATAGTAGACTGGGAAGTATGTAAGTATCCAGCAGGTCTCGAGCCCGAGGTCCAATAAACAACGCGCAGGAGTCGTGTAAAAGGGTGGATGCATACTGTCAATCTATTGTCAAGTTTCGACTCGTGGACCATCATGCCCGAGCAATCTACTCGGCTTGGCTTGGCTTGTTTCTCCTCTTCTACTTCCTAGGCTATGTCGACTCTATGCTCTAGATCTGTTTGCCCTCTATATTTGCGTCTTCTTATATATCACCCACCCCCTCATACTATTAAGCTCATGCGAAAATGATCTCGGTAACTCGTGGTTATTTATCTCGTCCTAATCGCTCTTCTTCGTCGCCTAGTAATTCGTACGCTGGCAGAAATCCGCCGCCATTCTCGGGCTGTCTCTTTAAGTTGGGATTTGGCAGCGTATCCTCCGTGCCGCCTAAACTTGTGTAGCCCTTTTTGATAGTGTCAACAGGCAGTCCGTAGACATAATGCATGAATTGAGTCTCAACTTACTTGATCGTATAGCGGACAGTAGGGAATGTCCAAATGCCGGATGAACTGAGAGCATGTTAGTAAACAAAACTCGACTCGCCTCGACCATTCTCTTCGGGTCAAAGCAGCCGTAGATAACTTACAGCCCAGATTTCAGCTATCAAGAAGTCAGCTTGTGTCATAAACGTTCTGGCATTTCGCGCCGTATTATCAATCAGGTGAGGAAGAAAACCACGTACCATAATGCCAGTCAATGACGGGATGTATCCGCATGAAATCCGGCCAACCGCCATCCGTACGATCGAAATGTGTCAGCTTCTCCCCGTGCGGGTCGGTCCTCCGCGTTCCTACGAAAATAGCCTTGATATCGGGTCGATCCGCCAGATACTCCTGTAGTCCTTGTTTCATACCAAGCTCATAGCGTCTGACGTCTAACTTATACTCGGCAGAGGACGAGACAACGAAATCGTCTATTTCGGAGAAGGGATGACGCGATACGATGTAGACGGCTTGTAGTTTCTCGGGGAGTTCTGAGGACTCGGTCGAGGTCTTGCTCGGTTGGTCCTTGTCTAGTGAAGGGTAGCGACGCGCAAGACATGCGAGGATTATGATGAGCAGAACGAGGCCTTTTTTAGAGAAATGTTAGGACTCGCACGAGAAGTGAGAGAAGATGGAGGGGCATTTCGCATACAGTCTTTGCCGCCATTATATGATATAGCTATCTCCTGAAGCCTGCACATTCGAGTATGAGTATATGATGCCTCTTTGCCGAGCGAATTAAGACATACTGGTAACGCCGGAACGCCTCATCGACCACGTGAACGGCTTCCCGTACTCGCGCCTGTACATTCTTAAGAAGCGGCGTCTTCGGATCCTCGGCTAGGAAACGATCGACTTTTTCTTGAAGCTCGCGCGATATGTCGTATAAGGAACGAGAGGACGCATCGGCCGATGGTATCGAGGGAGTGCAACCGTTGAGAGCGGAGTTGGTCCGAGGAGCAGCGGGGCTCGATTGGGTGCCGGCGTCTTGTTTCATGATGGATGGAGGGGATCGACGTCAGGGTCGTCAGCGTCACGGACTGCGATATAAGAAGAGATCCCACTGCGCTGGAAGTCGGAAGACAGAAGCTCGGAGGCTTAGAAGCTCGGAGACTCGAGGGATTGTCGCAGTCACAGTCAATGGCGAGCTTCGAGGGAAAACAACATTACATTTACATGCCGATAGAACAGGCAACTAGGTAGTATCAAGCTTCTAATAAGGCTCGGCTCTAATGAAGTTGCCAACCGTCTCTACCTACGAGTAGACATGCCTTGTCTAGCGCAAGTCATAAGCGTAGGTTAGGTAGGTAATCCGTACCAGAGGGGGGCGTAGGTATTAGCGGTCATCGATCAACTGTCAACGACTCACGAGGTCTGACCTTCCCTCTTGCCCGCGCCTGCCCCATAAATAAGCTCATGTTTAGCACCATTTTTGGTCCATTTTTTGGACCGCGTAACACCGATGGTACGATGTACATCGGGAATACACGGCGAATCACACCTTTCCGGTCCGAAACGGTCCGCGCCAGCTTATTACGGATTACGTATGCGCGCTCCGTTTTTAGTGCCCCGCGATAAGAATCAAGAGCCGAGGAACCGTCCGGGCATGTCCGAGATTCACTCAGCTGCTGACCACCCTCACGCGTCGAAGTTTCAGCCCCCATCCGCAACTCTCGGTCTAAAATACGGCCCCTGAGCATACCGAAATATGACGGGCTGTCGTAGGTGGCAGCTTACCTGGGCGTTGCATGCGACTGCCCTGACAGTGAGATCGGGGCTACCCTATATCTCCCGTGATAGCAACAATTGCCGCGCGGGATGGCTACTCACAAGGCTCGCCTGGCCACATTATGGAGTGAGGCTTGAGCGTAGGGCGTGACTAGTCCTGAGCAACAGCTGCGCATATCATGCAGGCTATGGAGGACTTCTACGGGTGACCTATCGGTCACGAACCGTCTATCAGGACCAGGGCCTGATTCCTAGCAGACACTCGTTCTGCTCCCATGCTTCTCTGGACCCTGAAAGTCGTCATTCTGTCTTGGGTATACTGGCATACTCTGTGTGGAATCCCAGCTGCCTTGAAAAGTGCATCCGATGACATTCCGATGAGATTTTCATAATCATCTTGGCTTTGCAATCAAGTGGGAGCCACGTATCGGATTACATACCGAAAAGGGGCACATCTGATTCAATGATATATTTGCATTCTAGATTATTCTGCTAACGCCTCATAACTTTCTAGCAACATGGAGAGAGGAGAAAACCGCACATCGCTCTATCCCAGATCTAACCCACGCTATTGCCCACCATCTGCTACTCTTCCCGGCCAACCAAACAGTCTACTCCACCCAAACCGTCGTCTTATCCGCAGGCTCTCTCGGACTGCGGATCTTATTAACCCCAGCATCCGGATCCTCATAACCAACAGCAATGCCACAAAGCACCTGCAAGTCCTCAGGGATACCGACGATACTCTTGACAGCATCAGGATACCTGGCAATACTAATCTCAACACAACTGTCGACGCCAAGTTGCGTGAGCGCAAGCAGTAGTGTCTGCGTATACATGCCCACACTAATTGCCGCCTCCCCGACCAACTGACGGCTCATACAAACAACAATACCCACAGGAGCGCCGAAGAATTCAAAATTCCGCAGTACGGCCTCCCACCGTCTCGCGAGATCGTCGTGCGGGATGCCCCACCCGTCGCCGTAGACCTGCTTCCCGAGTGCCGATCGGAGCGGCGCAAACTCGGCTGGCATAACCGGGAAAGCTGGGTTCTGATCTGCCTTAGCCCGGGCCATGAGCTCTGTTTTGAGCTCGGCGAGCTTGTTCCCTGTCGCGACGAAGAAGCGCCAGACCTGCATATTGGTGTCGCTGGGTGAATGTCTGGCTAGTTCGAAGGCTTGGTCGAGGAGGGGGCGTGGGACGGACTTGGGGAGGAAGAGGCGGCTTGAGTGGCGCGTGATAATCGCCTCGCTCAAGGACATTTGTTTTGACTCTTCATTGCTCGAGGGTGTTGATGAGGGCGGTGTTAAGAGTGGTGATGGTAGTAAGCTCTGGAGGTCTGCCATGTCGACCGCTGAGTCGGGACGGCTCTCCGATGGTTTCAAGGTGAGTTGAGCGGCCATGGCTGTGTGTGTGTGTGTGTGTGACTGACTCTGAATTGCACAAATTGTTGCTTTGCGTGTGATCGTGAACTGATATTGAGAATTGCTTATGCGAGTCCGTATGAACGTCGGGACAGGCTTCTTTATAGCTCAACGAAGATCGAATCGTAATGTGAATGAATTATCTTGCGTGTCTTGTTCTGAATTCATTCACATCTACCACCGAGAAACTCATCAATATATACCATCCCGCACTCCCCCTTTTCCACCCCATTACAAACCATCGAGAATTCACCAAATCCCATTTACCCTCCCGCGTACCCGGCGATCGCTCAGTTACACGACAGCACCCATCCATCCATCCATCCATCCATCCATCCATCCATCCATCCGCTTCTTCGGGTATCGCGGGTTCCCATCAAGGCGAATCGCGCAACCTATGGAATTGACAATGACGGATTACGGATTACATCTTCGGCTTTCCGTTCAGTAGCCAAGTTATCAGTGCTACAGCTATCGTCTTACATTCTAACAGACCAATAGACCAAAGGTGTGAAGACATGGACGCGGCAATCCGGTAACCCGGGTATTGGCGGTACGTAGTTTGGCCCGGTAAGCATTAGTATAGAAAGGGGCTAGAGCAGTCTTGGCTTTGACTACCAATGGCATCGACAGGATCGTTGGCGAGTACATACCAATGGTCAAATGCCTACGCGGGATTTGAAAGTGAGCATTGCTCGACGGATGACTGAGAATTGTCTTGCAATGGTCCTCGGTCGTGCTCGCGATAATTCGTATCACCGAGCATTCGACCGAGCAGTCTTACCCCTGAACGACTACACCCACCATGACTTGATCTGAATATGGAATTCAACAGATATTCACACTCACATCAAACAAAACCAAGTCTTCGACAAATGAATTGACTACATATCTATCGTCCCCAGCATTACTCATGAGTTCATGCCCCCTACCTCATGCCCAGCCATCAGTATGAGAATCCAAGAGGAGAAATCATGAGAAAACCACATCGTCTATGTCTATTCAACTTTTTATCAACCCAGGAACCAGCCCGAGTCATAAATTCATAACCATTACTTTCATCAACAACCCCCATACCGCACACCCCTCTTCCCCAACTCCTTCCTGCCAACCGGATCCTCGGGCAACACCCACCCCCTCGCCCGCTTCGCCTCCCTCTTTTCAGCAAGCTGCGGCTGCGGCATCCAATTATCGCGCGCCAGCGCCTTCCGCCGGGTGCCCTCCGCCGGGGCCCCGATCTCCACTTTCCAATGCGCATGGTCGGGCGCGGGTTCATCGCTATCACTCAACATGCAAAGCCCCCAAAGCGCCAGACACGCCGTAAGCGGGACGCTCTCGTCCTCGGCCTCATCCCTCGGCGCCGCAGTAGCCAGCTGCACGCTCGTGACCTCGAGGTAGCCGAAGTGTGGAATGCGCTCGTCCCCGTTGCGCACGAGCACGAGCTCGATCTCCGTCAGGATGAACCCGTAGCGCGTCCCGTGCTCGCGCATCACGTGGTGCAGGTGCGCTAGGCCCCGCAGGTACTCGACGCGCTTGATGTTGCCTTCGACGCGCATGCCCGTGTTGAAGCGGTCGAAGGACTTCACGAGGCCGACGATGCGCGCGGTCGGCTTGCCGCCGAACATGGCGGCTGCGGTGGACGATTCGCCGGCTATGTTGGCGACGATGAGGTGGTCATGAGGCGAAGACGAGGACGTCTTTGCGCTGGGGACGGAGAGCTGGAGACCCCGTTGGGAGGAGAGCGCGAGTGCCGAGTTGAGCTTGGGGATGTAGTAGGATGCGTAGATGCTGTGGAGGGCCGCCTCTGTTTCAGGGTGGCGCACGTTGCAGAGGGGTTGGGGGAGGAAGGAGGTTGGGACGGGACAGTCCAGGAGCGCGGCGGCACCGGGCAGCGAGAGGATTGCGCTGAGGTTGAAGGCGGACCAGGGACGGATCTGTCTGACGTCCCACCAGAAGTGCTTGGTGTTGGGGTCCCGGAGGGGGAAGGAGATGGACTGCACCAATGAGGGGGCCGGGTTGGAGGTGGTCAGATAGTTCATGAGAGTAGTAGACGGCGTGGGGTCCGGAGTCGACGCCAGGCTCAAGGGCGAAGAGGCTCTTGGGTCGAAGTCGTACATGAATTGTTGAGGTTGAGGCTGGGGCTGGGGTTGAGCTTGTTGCGCCTGCGCCAGACCCAAGATGTACGAGGGCATTTGCTGATATGTCGGGAAGACATACTTGTCAAGCGTCGAGTTATCGAAACTGACACTGGCTGCGCGGCGAGACTCAGTGGCATCGTTTGCATAAGGAAGAGCCGATCCAAGCAAGGAAGATGGGAAGATGATGTCTTCAACCGAGCCAAAGGGGTGACCGAAGTTCAGGGTCTCCGGGTTAGTGAAGCGCCGAGCCTGTGCCGGTTGGAAGCTCCCCTGGCACGATGTCCTTCCCGAAACCGCAGGTGATGCCCTCATACGCTTAGGAGGAGACTCGATAGCCTGGTCTTGGGAGCGGATCTTGGGGAGCAAGATCGGACCGTGCTGGCGAAGTGGCGGCGAGCGCGAAGGCGTGGTGAGGCGTGAGCTGACCGAGTCGGAGGGCGACGTCTCGGAGAAGGATGACATGGAACCATACGAGCTTGAGCGAGCATGCCCGGGATTGTAAGGAATCTCAAGCAGAGACGGATCAAAAGAGAAGCTCGGCGGGGTGACCGGCTCGTAGGAGGGGAAGGTGTTGAAGTCAAAGGACATGTCTGCTGCCAGACTATCTCGTTCCCCTTGTTAGCCACTGATCGTGTAAGTGAGGTGAGAGTGAGTATCAACTTACGTATCCATGTCGATAGTGACGTGAGAATTAATGTTCTAGATAGGCTGAGAAAAGAACGAAGAGATGAGACGATTAGATTGTCGGAAGAGACCGAATAGGGAGAACCAGCTCCGCAGCGAGAGAGTGTTCCAGACACTCGAGAGTATGAATGAAAATACGTGAGGATGAGATCAACTCTTCCTCGGTCGTGGAAAGAACAGGACACCCAAGGTAGCAAAATGAATTGATGAGCCTCGGGGAATAATAGTCTAAGCGAGACAAGAAAAGGACAACTGAAGCGAGAAAGAGAACAAAAAAAAGAATGAAATGTATTTGGTCTAGAGATGAGGGTGAGTAAGTTAGGGGGATGAGGAAACCGAGAACAGACAGTCGGGGAGGAGGATAACGGTCCTCTTATCCTAAACTAGGCAGAGGAGGTCACGCCGAGGCCGCATACAAAAAAGCAGCTCGCGATGGAGCTTGAAGAGCCAAGGATGCAATGATGATGCGGGCAGGAAAACCTGCATGCATGGTTCCCCATGTCAGTGTGCATCTAATAAACACACTACGGCCGCTTCATCGACGAGTCTGCTGGTGTGTGTGCCCGCCTCATCCGGGCTGTGTTGAGTTGTGCAGGTCCAGGTAGGTACACTATTGGGCCGAAGGAATGATGGAAAGTTGAGAAGAAGACGCTCCTGGAGGTCCAGCGTACCGTCCCTTGAACACATGGGGACGGTGGACCCAAGCAACCCCGGCTCGGCAGCGACGGCGGGTCTTGGCGCGTATTGGTATACTGGCCAGGGGGGTATTAATAGGTACTGTCATACCTACGGGATACTACGTTGTGCTAAGGGGTCTAAGTACATGGACTAGTTGACTATGTAGTTGTTACCAACTTAACGGTAAGTATATGACCATACTGGTAATCTTCTCTTATTGACGAGTTGAAGGAAACAATGTTTTGTTGAGAATGACGAAGAAACCTATCTCGATCTCTCTGTCGACGAGATGTGTTACACTTCACGGCATACCGAATGGGGTTGGGCTATGAGTCCGCAGTCAACTCGCAGGCAAGACGACCTAACTGATACAAGTGGCTACCGTGCAGGACACCTTACAGCCGATCCTGGAGGCCGGTGCGAGCTAGGCATTTGAACTCGATTCGATGTAACGATATTCGACCGAGATACCAGCTCTGATACGTCTGCGGAGTGAGTCACTCAAGGATGAACACATGTACCTACATTAGTCCCGCCTCTAGTTCCGAGATGCCCTACCTACTCGTACTTGTACAGGGCCGGCAGCAACGCGAAACACGCTACAAGCAGCGACACGTCGACGTTATCACATTGCACGAAATGACGATGAGGCTTATGCATCGAGACGAGACGTGAAGGGGAAGAAGAGAATGTTCTATTCATTCACGTGATTTATGTGTGTGCGTTGAATCTCCTTCTTGCCAAGCTCAGCGGATCAGTTCATCGAAGCTTTGTCGAGTGGCTGCATGGAAGCACTTCACTTACACTTACGAGTACAGACATACGGCCGTTGCTTCACCATATCTACAAATACTCACAACAGGAGTATGGAATACAACACGTCAAAGTACTCTTACCTAAGTAACTACCTACGTAAACTACATACAAAGTGCCCAGGTCAACTCTCTGGTTACCGCATCGGTCATTAGCCAGCGATCCCTAGCGTAATAACTCGAGTTGTAGTATCAAATCCAAGTCGAGCCCGGAAGAGTCGCAAACTCATGACCTACCTACCTAGTCGTAGTCGTAGTCGCATGCACCAACCCAGCTGACAGAATGTGAACTACTTGTACTAAATATATAATACCGCCCGTTATTATATGAAGAGAACTAGGGAACTTCGGCCTTATTGATCCTTTACTTTATATAGTAATAGTCCTCTTCAATCCCCGTTGTCCAAAGTGACTCGTATTCCTCCCGGATTACAACGGTACAAGTGCCGGTGCTCTGACTTACCAAACGGAGTCTAAACGGAGCATTAATCCGTATATGTACGTACCTCATACGGCGCGGTTGCGCTTAACCCGATAGAAGAGTGGGGCGTCCCGACATAGCGGCGCCTAGCAGCCTTATCAAGCCGTATCGGGTCAAGCGTCAGTTGATTCAGCGTACAGTTCACAGTCTGGACAATGCGCACTGTATTTACATCACCCGGTAAAGACGGCATGTGACTGAGGTCCATCCTCGACTTAATGCGAATTCATACAGACGATCGATGTGAGCTCAACTCTCACAGTCACCGCGACCTCGCATCAATAATACCCTCTGATGCTATGTATTGTATCCATGATGCTATTTTCTCCCCTCCTCGAAGCGCCCGCGAAAAAGGAGAGCAGCGGAAGCACAGTCGCCCTCGGCGCGTACAAGGCCTGTAAGCGCCCCCAGGGCTGCGAATTCGCGCGCGATGATTTGTCAACTGGCACGCGGCTTATATCCGATACAAGGGTCTTCCCATCCCATATATCCTGACATATTTTTCCGAGCATGGATCTTCCTTGTTGTCAATCCCAGGCTTGGCGCTTGCAGGAGGACTCGAGAGGACCTGTGTCTTTCTCACCTTCTCAATTCTCCATCGTATACCGTTTTCTCTCTCGTCCTCTCAGAGCATATGTTTCACATGGGAGGAGTCATGTGTGATCGTCTCATCCCTATGTACCTCGATAGTGCATGTCGCTGTTTCGGACGTACAGATTCAGCAATACCTAACAGGCGTCAATTAACAAAAGAGTTGTGGAGAAAAAAGAGAAACCCGCACGCACGCGACAATCAGCGGTTGACGATGGCAATCAACGCAGCCAATCGGCACATTCCACACACCGCATCGTTCTGCCAGTTCCGCGCCATGGAACATCCGGGAGCCTCTCCTCCCATTGGCTCCGCTCCGCCCTTCTTGTCATAGTGGCCTCCATACGAGATACGCATCATACATACGAAGTACACATGACTTGTCCAATTCTTCTGCCCTTCCGCGAATCAAGAGCAACAGACCATCGTTGAAACGTTTCAACTCTTTCTGCCTTGGATTCCGTGCATTCGGTGCATTGGAGCCTTAACGGGCCCGCTTTGTTTCAGATCGTGAGAGAGCCCGACTTGACTGGGCGACGACGAGTGTGAGTCATCGTTTTTTTTTCTCTGATGCTGCTGCTGCTGCTTGGAGGTGTTTACGCATGTGGCCCCTGTTTTGGTTTCGCCTTGTCTTCTGTCTTGGGTTTGGATTCGGATGAGATATCATCGTGCCGAAGAGGGAACGAAGCAGGAGAAGAATAGGTATGAGGAAGTCTGCACATACATCGCTTCATGCACATCGCATCGCATCGGGAGCCCTGATCGGAAAAAGCAAGATAAAACGATCTAAGACAGACAAAAAACCCTTCAACCGCGCCCGCAATTCAGGAACCGTCTCAGGACGATCGCATGCTTCACAGACCCGTAGGCATCATCTACTGCCACATCTAACCGGAAGCTTCAACGCACTTCCTCCTCCGTTGGAGTCCTCACCCGATTCCCAAGACAGTCACAGCCCGGCCGGCTTTTTGACCAATGCCTACTCTAGACATCTAGATTTCTCTACTTAGTAATAGTAAAACCCTTACCTACGATGAAGAAAAAAGGACCAGTCCAGCCCGTATCCTCAAGGCCGCATAGGGCCCGACCAAAGGGGACCTGCGTAGCGTAGCGTACGTATTTCTCTCACTGGGGTCGCATGAAACATACCCCGTCTTTTCACATTTACCGTTTACGGAGAGGTATGTGAATCCTACTTAGCGAGAACTACCTGTCTGCTGTAGAACCCGATTCGTTTCCGTCCAGAGATCGAGGCAGTTCCTCGATCGGCGGATCCAATCGACCTTCTCACGGCATCTAGATACATATCGTACCTGATAGACAATGGCAAGAAGCAGGCAGTACACCACCATCACAATACCGAATCAAGCCAACCGAATAAATAGGGCCGAAAGCCCTGCTCGAGTCCATCAGTCAAATATCGCAATACTCCATTCCATAGACCTCACCGCAGAGCAGAATGTAGACCGCCAGGGAAAATAGATAAAAACTAGCATCATCACACAAAACAAATTCAACAACCAATCACAGCTCCAAAGCCTCCCTTCAAAGCAAGCCCGAAGCGCCGAACTCACAGTCGGTCGAGATAACGGGTCGGCGTCATCATGCACACATCCGACTTACATGTCAGATCGTAAAGCAGAAGAGAGGTCATGCGGGCCCGTCGTCGTGGTCTGTGGCGTAGACAATATATAATTGAATATAATGTGCGGCATGGGCTGCCTCAATGATATCAAGTTCTTCATCCCAAGACCTTACTGCGTACTCTTACGAGTACTCCGCTCTATCTGTCGTGGGACAGGGTGAAGCGAAACAAGCATGCACGAAGAAAGGAACCACTACGGATCATGACATAGGCAGAGCAGGGTTGATTCGTCAAATGGTCCAATGCGGTGGGATATCTGTCGCGGGGAGGGGGGACTATACGCGGTTCAATCGGGATGCGGCGTCTATCCGTGCTACCATGACTCTATCTACGGTATTCTTACAGGACACCATTTTCTTCTACCGCTTCATCCGTTGCCCTGGGCTGCTCGACGTCTCCGTCACTCACCGGTAGGCTCTGCTGTTCGCTCGGGGTGCTGCTGGGAGAACTCGGTTGGGCAGCAGCCGGCAATGGTGTTTCTTCTGGCAGGCTAAGAGCCGATGATGGCTCACAAGTTGAGACATCTCGTAGTTTCCTCAGTGCCCTGTTTATTCCGTGCAGACGTTCTCGTTCGCGGATCAACATGCCCTTGGCGTAATCCCGGATGACCTGACGGCCCATGCGAGCGTGCATCTCTTGCCAGCCAGCCAGCTCGCTGGCAACCGTCTGCTGTGTGTAGCGCAACTCTTTTAACAGCATGTCGAGCTCGCTCTGAGTCCGCCTAGCCTTTTCTTCTTTTTCGTCATTGAGACGTTGGCGCGCCTCATCCAGCAAGCCGAGCGGCCATCTCGAGTTGCGAGACATTTGATAATTGTTGCGTTCGAGCGCTTTACGTGCCGAGTTAATCTGTATAATGAGCTGTGGCGGTCGTGCCAATGCCGAGAGCATAGCCTGAATAGTAGACTGCATTGCTAAGATCGAGCTATGGAAGAGTTGAGGGGGATTGGTGGCAGGCGGAGTAAGTGTATTGATGTAAGCCTCCATCGCAGAAATATGAGTGGGCGGCATAAAAGTGAGACGGGCCACCATGCGAGACACCAAACGTGCGGCATAATAAAGATCTATCTCCAGTCAGCATACCGTCTACTTACGAAATGAAACGCCTATACATACCATCCGTCGCGACGACAACTGCATTGATCCGCCGTGCAACGCCCTTAGTGGCATGGCTTACACCGTGGACTGTCTCGCGCGCATGCTCTGCGAATTGCTCGACCGCTTGGGTTTCTTCCAGGGGCTCAAATTCATCTCGCACTCTCTCCACTCTGGTTTCTGCCTTGAGACGACTTCGCTGTTCCATCATATTCGTTTGAAGGTCTGGAACAAGAAAGAACTCCCAGAGCATCTCATGAGTAGCAAAGGTTGGATGTAAGAGCATGATCTTGAGAAAGGCGTTTGTGCGCAACTGAGTATCTCGCAAGATTGCCCTCGAGGGCTTCGATGGAATTTGAAACGGTGATCGTTGCCCAGAGACTCTGGGGATCCAGGATGCAGGGTTTTCCAAAGACAGCAACTCAACGAGACGCTCGAAGTCTGTCAGAGAACGTCGGCACGTCGTTACTGTGTAGCAGTTTTCGTTTGCTGGGGCACCAGACTTCAACACGAGTCGAATCGTGGCATCCTCCACAAAAAATGAACGGACCACACCGGTAATGCGGTCATCCAAACCCGGGACCATGGTAAATAGAGACATGTCGTCGATGCGATTTCTAACATCGTCATCTTTGGCCAGCTCTACCGCCGTCAGTCCGCGGGATTCCCTGAGGGCAACATCTACCCTGGGATCAGAGTAGAGCGCCCGGATTGTGTCAAAGCGACTATACTTGCTTGCTACCATCAGCGCCGTGAACTTCCTCTCGTTCGTAGCATTGACGTCAACATCGCAGTACAGCAGGATCTTGACCGTTAGTTGGGGATCATTAGCAATGTGTAGGAGTGTGTTTCCTTTACAATCCACATGATCATCTAGGTGGAGTGGTTGCCCGTCTCCCTGAGCCAGAATAGCAGCCTCGATACCCCTCTGCACCATATTGCAGTAATCAGGATGGTCATACGATCGACAAAGTGCAAACAACGGTGTCTGTCCGTTTTTGTCCCTCTGCCGCCATGGGAGAAGCCTCCCAATCCGACCAATATACGCCGGCGCGTGAAATAGATAGTGCGCGACGCTTCGTCCTCGCACATCTTGCAAGGCAAAATAGTGCCGCATGTCTGGCTCGGGCGTCGATGCCATGATATAATCGAGAATAATATCGATCAACTTATCGTGTCCCAACTGTACAGCAGCGCTCAGCAAGCTAGTATTTTCATCGTTAGTATCTTCGAGAACCATCTCTCTCGAGAAATGGTCTTCCAAGGACAGTAAGTACGCCAAAGATTCCGGCTGCTTATTTTGGACAGCCATCATCAAAATAGATTCGCCGAAGGAATCTTGTGTCTGACACAGTCGCTTAACTGAAGTGTCTCCTTCAAGGCCGCTGCCTGCCGAAATAGCACTACTAGCGACGGAATGATAGGACACACCAGAGCTGCTAGACAAACTCCTGGTATCCATAGCCACTCTTTTCATCTTTTTGACTGTCAAGGTTGGGAAATCATTCGTCGAAGAGTTGTTCTGAAACGGGAATACGTGACCTAAACCCGAGCCTTGGGAGAAGGATTCCAATGGTGTCAAAGCCAATGAAGATCGTCGCGAGGAGCCATTCGTCACGGATGGCGCATGACTGGACACTGGAGATGGGCTGCTACACTCATCCTCTTCGGCAAGACTCGAGTCCGTCTCGATGATTCGCCTCAGCTCAACCATGTTGCCCTGCGCGATTGCATCCCACAACGCTTTATTGCGACGGCTGGCCCGCCTTAGACTCCGAGAGTCGACGGAAAGATAGGAGAGAACAGCTTCAAAGGTGCTTAGAGCGTATCCCATCTCGCCGCTGTCAACATCTTCGGTGAAAATAAACGTCTTCATGTAGAGTAACCGGGCCTGCAGGTTCTTGACGCCCGCTCTGATTACAACAAACAGGAGTAGGGATACCAGGGTGTCAGCATTGACCGTGAGAACCATTTTTTCAGATGATGATTTGCTGTTATCGCTGTTGAAATCTGGCTGTTCTGCTAAATGGGTTGCCGCTTTGACTGTTGACAGCAAGATATCCATCATATCCAGGGCGCATGTCGCATTCGTCATCTTCCGAAATTCATCTACAGCTATACCAAGTCTTGTCACGAGTTCACGCTTCTTTTTGAGACTGCCCTCTATGAAAATGCCCAGCTGAGATATGTCGATGAATTCCATTTGCCGGATTTTGGCCTCCAGTTCTTGGTCCGATGGCCGATGAAGTAGAGCAAGCCGCGGCCATGTCACCATATTCACGTGTCCGGCCACGTATCGCTCGAGAAGCCGCTCTACCAAGGGTCCAGTGAGTTCTGTTGTCGCGCCAAGTATGGACAGCTGCTGCGCATCGACTTCTTGAAAGAGATCAATGGCGTTCATGACGGCCGTCTCGAGAGAGACTCGCATGATATCTTCTTCATCCTCGGCAAAGGTTTCAACTGACTGCAAATCGTCCTCCCCACCCAGGCTCGATCGCCGCTTAGGCGCGCCATTACTAGCCAGGGCTTTCTTCCTAGCTGTAGCAATAGGCCCCTCTGGTGCAGGGTCAGGGATATGCGCCGCGGATGGAGGGGGCGGGAGTGGTTTGTCAAAGATTGCATTAAATTCCTTGAAAAGTTTCTCGAGCCCAAACTTCATCTGTTTCGCGATAGTTGGAAACTTGTCAAGCACGTCTTGGAAGTTCTTGATATCCTTTTTCTTAGGAAGGCTTCCCTCAGCAGTCTCAACGGTGCTGGCTCGGACTTGTCTTGCTATGGACGCTTTCGTCGATAAGCCTTCGACGAACACAGCCTGTGGGATTTCTATTTCTTCCCAACTTCCCATCAAGGGTCGTGATATGTAGTAGATAAGCCATTGCTTAGGCTCCATAGTGTCGGCATGCCAAAGAGAGTCTGTGAGAAGCTGCGTCTGGTTGTGTCCTCTGAAACCTAGCGAAGCCATTAGCTACAAACACATCGAGGATATGGTCCGTGTAGGCCAGATACCCTTATGACTCCACGCGGTTCCATCTTTGATGATGATAGTCCGGCCATTGAGCGTGTTATACTCCTTGGCCTTCCCCCGCCAGTCTCTCAGGTTGATGTGGCCATCCTTCCCTCCCGCGATGGAGGGCAAGTTCGGGATGCGGAGTACATGACTCGCAAGAAAGTCGTCTGTCGCGACGAAGTCCGCTACGGACAGGCCGGAGTCAGTTTCGCGGGAGGTAAGGAAGAACTCGGTGGTCGGAACGAGGAGGATGTGCTGGTGGACGTGGGTGCACAGAGCGGCGACAGAGCTCCCTTGCTTGAAGAAGGCAGCGAGGAAGGGATTCAGAGGTTGCATTCAGGCGGCTTTGCACCCGGAGCTTATCGGAAAGCCGGCCGGGAGTCGTATACAATGCGCTCGGAGGTAAATAGAGACCGTTGTCGAACAAGGGCGGCGTTGCTTCTCATAGACGCTTCGGCGGTTCCCGAGCTCGGAGATACAGCAGATTGCACAAGATCGCAATGCACAAGGAGATCGATCGATTAACCATAGTAAGCTGGCATGCTGATTTTCGGCGTTGTTGAGGTCATTACTGTTGCGTGGATATGGCTAGAGAGTCGCAGGGGAATACGGCGATGGCGATGCTTTTGAGGTCGAGGCTGTGAAGTGTGTATGTTTAGAGGAGGTTGATAGAGCCCATCCATAGGTAGGTGATAGCATGCCTAGAATAGCAGTCATCCGCTATTAGTAGCACGGATTACAGGCCTCTAGCTAGGTTACTAGAGCCTGTGAGGTACCCCACAGGCAGCTGCCACCAAGGGGTGTTACCTATTCGTACCTGCCACTCACAGCTGGAGCTGTCGGTCTCGCAAGGTACGGATTACATAGTAGTAGCACCGGCCGCCGGCATGCGGATCGTTGGCGTAGATGGAGTACTGGATAAATACATACGCTCTGTCTCACTAAGTGCATTAGTTTAGATGGAATTAGTACGCCTTTCCTATCTAGATCTAGCGCCACTTACATTGTCAGCTACGGCTGACGGTCCAGACGAAAAGCTGGTTTCACGTGCGTAACCTGTCACACAGATTTGGGACGACCGAAATCATCCATCTTTTACGATCGCTTCATAACATGCGAACTTATGACCGATCGGGATGAACAGGTTGTTTCGTTCATTGAATTATTATTGATTCACTATTACTTCATGACTCTCACATTCAAAAAGACCTCGTGACTTAAATGAATCAACTCAACTTTTCAACCTGATATGAAAATCACCGCTCAACAAAACCTGGCTCTTAGGCTTGAGTCCAGCAACACGTGGATCTCCGTGTTTCCTTCGCGTTACCTAGACAAGTGTCAATGACGATCGTCTCCTCGTTGATATCCTGCATCAATCTTCGGAGATCGGTTAGTTCGTGGAACATGAAGGCGCTGCAAACACCAGCGTCCTCTGTTTCAAGAAGCGTGAGATCCTCAAGGCTCCACCGTATGAACTTGCTTCATCATCAATCAGGCTTCTCATCTCAAATATTCAAGCATCATCCTATATTGAAAGGAACCATCGTGGGTTCATGGCACAAAGTGTTGTTACTCAGCACCGCGGCATCTCACATCACACTCTGCAGACTCTCAAGGCAGAAGCAGAACAACTTTTCATTGTTCGATTTGAAACATCAGAACAAAATCTACGCGTCAAATCAACAGGTACCCCTGATGACCGAGTCGTCTACCTGAACTGAACCAGGCACCCAAATATTACTAACCCAGTGCTATATTCATCCCAGAAAACATCATCGCATACAGGATCTACAGTTCATGATGGTCAGAAGGGCGAGTGATCGTACTGAACCTGGTCCTCAGCGCCGAGATGGATGGCGAGAAGAAATACTCGCCACCCCGCGAGATGACCCATCGCTGGGCGAAATCCAAGACCTCGTTTGATCTTGCTATATCAGGACTGGCGCCGACTGCAACATTCCGAGTCAGTATGCTCTGGAAGCACGAAGTATTCTCGGGACCTTCTTACCCATTTCACGCGGAGTCGCGACACCGATAATGGGATCGATACCGGGTTTCTGCACTGGAGGCGAGGCGGCCTTGGTCGGTGGGAACAAAGCATTGTTTGCCCAGCCTGAGAGTTGTTATTCATCACGATCTCACTAGTAACGTGGACGATTTACTCTTACTCTCTTGTAGGAAATGGAAGCCGTTCGACAGGTTGCTCTGGTAGGAGACGAAGAGCAAGCCTCGCTCTAGATTCTTATCATCGGAGCTTGTTTTTTTCTGCTTCTCCTCCGCTGTCACCTCAGGGCCAAAGGTAATGCCGCGGCGGATGACTTTAAAATAAGGGAGTCAGTACAGTCTTGTCAAACATTTCTGGATTACTCACTGCGTCGAATCTCCGTGCCTTCAAATGCATCCAGATCCGAACGAGGGTTCATCTTTCGGATATGTGCGGCAAAGGGGCATCTCTCCTGGTTCTTGGGGTCGAAACGGAAGTCCTCACGTGTGGCAAGCGACGGATCATCACGCAAAGGGGTGAGGTCAATAGGAGCACCTAGTCGATGTCAGTTGCCGTGCTCTTTTTAATTCCCTCGGTCATTTTTGACGCATACCACTCTTCCATCTACCAACAAGACGCGCACCGAGAAGTTCCGCCCCAGTCGGATCTCCGGGTGCTGGAGGGAAAGGCATCTTCATGGCGTTTGCCTCAAGGAAGGCATCCAATTCGGGGACGAGCTGCTTGAGGTAGCGGAATGCGAGAAAACTTCCGTCAAAAGCCCATGCAGGACGTTGGACCCCGTTGGGAGTGTTGCCGCCTTCACCATCGTCACCCTCACGGCCAAGGAGGATCACACCTTGACGGACTGGCTTCTCCATTGGCTCGGATGTGACGCCAGCATCGACACCTTGAACTGCTGGTTGTGAAAGGCCGTCTTCGAAGCCAAAACTAACAACCGACAGTTGTTAGGAGACAAGTCTGGAACTCTGAGACGTCACGAAATAGCTAAGTTCAACTCACTGCTCGCGACCTTCCTCCTTACCAGGTCTGGTTTGCCCTAAAAGGCGGGTAACCTCTTCAATGGACGCATCATGTTGGCCAATCCGGAAGATCCGCTCGACGTTATGAAGCGTTCTCTCGAGGACAACCCTGCTGTTTGCCGTGATGATGATAACACCGTGGATTGCCTCCTGGAATTTGGCATCCCACTCAGAAACGTTGTCGCCAAGGGGTTCGGCATCTGCAAGCATGCCCTTCTTGAAGAGCACATCTCCAATGTCGTCGGTGATTTTAAGCTGGATCGGCAACACGCATTAGCCTCAACAACCCATCTGTCACAGCATCAATCTTTTTGTCCTTACCGCAGTAAGGCCCTTCTGCGAGAAGGCAATGTTGACACCGCTATTCTCAATCAGGGCGCATGACCTTCCTTGCCGGGCTGCTTCTCTCTTGGCGACGCCGATGCTGTCATGGAATCTCTTGGCTTCCGTCGTGCTGGTCACCAAGGGGATCAATTGTCGCAGATGCGACCCGAATGAGTGCGCATGTCCGTCTCTCACGCGAAAGAAGTAGAAGAGCTCGTTCTTCTTCCCCAATCCTTCTCTAAGCAGAAACGTCAGTCAACAGAGAGGCAGGAGGTTGAGGGAATGCTTACAGAATATCGCCTTGCACGTTTCTGAGCTCGAGGGGATGTTGGGAAGCCATCGTATACGGTCTGTTTGTGGACTGCTTGGAAGAATTCCTATGGGCTTGTCTTTATAGTCTGCAGTCAATGTTTCGTGGAGTCCTGGGGTGGTTTGTTTCTGGACTAGGTCCTAGATCTTCAGTCCTAGAACTTGTGCGGAAACCCCTTTATATTTTGAGCAGATGCCGAAGGACCCGGAATTGAGTCGGACCAGACTTCCACATCAGACAGTCAGACCATCCTTGATGCGGCCCGTGGCTGCTGATGCGATACGTTACGATCAGGTTGGTCTGCCTGCCGGAAGTTCAGCTGACACGCCAGTTACTTTCAGAAAATCGATCAACACGTCAAAGGAAACTTGAGAAATCCGTCCTGACAGCCCTTGGCAACGATATCCCGTGTCCTGCATATTACGTGTTCAAGGAGCTGAAAAGTCCGTCTAGAGTCTCGTTGGCACCAACCAAACAGCAACCCCACGAAAACGGGCAAAAAGGTGGCAGAGTCCGAATGGCAAGACATCAGTCCAGATCACATGGCTGTTGGCATTGTCATGTCATACACGGCGAAGCAGATTGCGGTGTAATCGGGGCACCAGCAGATCTGATGCAAGCCCTATTATAAGGCTGAATAGCCATATGCAGGATGCTGGCGTTGTGAAGCAGTGGAACTGGTCATTAAGGGGCCATGATGCGAGGTCCTTATCCGCGGGTCGAGACCTACATATGCACTTTATCTTCCACACCGCGCTCGAGCGAAGTCATGATCTACCTTTGTGTAATGGTTCAACATGTTCATATCTTCAGATGGTTGACTGTCAAAGTGTCGTATGATTCATCCCCTTCGAGATAGTCCTGATCTGTACACACAGGAAATGGGATCCTCGGCGAAGCCGCGCAAGAGTTGTCCACTATTCAGCCTCAGGTTCGAGTCCAAGACCAGAGTCATTCGACTTGTTTATGATTTTCAGGTTCGAGAACAGCATTCGCAATGACTTTCCCGTCCAAGTCAAGTCCGTACAGCAGCTGAAAGTCACGAAATCTCAGTGCATTGATGAGACAATTGGACGTGCTAGACTCTCAACATTGCAATTGGCATCAAGGCGCTGGATCACGGGGTTTTCTACCGACATGTCGTGAGACGCCGGTTCATACCGCACGTATCGTGTTGAAGAGAAGACCTGTCCACGACTGTTCTTCAGCTGGGACGCATAGCCATCACGTACCGGGCCGCGTCACAAGTGACGAATGATCCGAGTTGACAGTCTGCACGCGCTCGAGCGCTGAAAAGCAGGTCTTGGACTGCTGTACAAGATCGGTGAATGAGGTCCGGATATGTATGTTGTATTTAGTAATGTTTTGTTGTTGGTCGAAGCGGCTGAGCGCACTGCCAACGTGGGGTGACCCCATCTCAACCAGGTCGGAGTGCGATTTGGAACATGATCTCACTGAGGCGCTCTTGGCGCTGGAAAAGGCGTGTCGATATCATTGGCAGGTGTACGGATCACATACTCGAATGTGTTTCGGGGGGAGCAGGATTGGTTCACGAATTGGGGACATGATTGTTATGACATTCAGAGAATAAATGCGTGTCGCCGCGTCGTGATCACGGTGAAGTCTTGCTTCAATCACGCACGATCTTCAAACGTGTAAACGACCACGGATTCACATTCGGCGAAAATTCAAAACTGGGATTATGTAGAGAAAAAATATATGAAAATCGGATCGAAATATCATGCGTCGAATGTGTTAATGTCATTGAAACGAGTGAATGTCGAAAAAATGACAGCAAAAAGCCTGCATGAGAATGACGCCATGGAGTTGCGGGATTTCAGGATGCGAAGCCGAAGGAGATGGATGGGGTTATCAATGGCTGGAGACGGGATAATACCATCGTAAGCAGCGGTAGCTAACCCTCCTATCTCCTGCTAGTCCGTCTCGACCCCGCCCAGCTTCTCCAGCGTTTCATCGACGGCAGCGCAATCTGGGTGACGTGTTAGCAAGGCAAGACAGGATAATATTGATCAGCTGTGAAAGGCGCAACGATATCTGGTCAATACATCTGAACATTTAAGTAAAAGTCGGGACAGGTAGACCGTCAGCTCTAAGAGACAAGCAGCAACCATGGCGGGCAAAACGGATTCCAAGGAGGTGGTCGAATTGCTGAAAACCCTCATGAACATCGAGAGCACCAGTGAAAAGGAGCTCGAGATCGGTCAATACCTTGCCAAATACATCCAGACCCGCGGCTACACGGCGGAACGGATCGCCATCGCACCGGAATCCACGCGGCACAATGTCTACGCATACCTGGGTTCACAGCGCAAAACCCGGCTCCTCGTCACGGCGCACATGGATACGGTGCCACCACATATCCCCTTCAGCATCGAGGGAGATGTGATCCGGGGACGTGGCGCTTGTGACGATCTCGGTCCCATGGTCGCGCAGGTTTTCGCTGTGGAGGAGCTCCGCGCTGAGGGCAAACTGAAGGAAGGCGATATAAGCTTCCTGTGGGTTGTTGGCGAGGAGAAAGGCGGCCCCGGTATGATTGCTGCGAACGATATGGGCCTCACCTGGGAAGCCGGTCTCTTTGCCGAGCCTACTGAGGGTAAGGTGGCCAAAGGGCACAAGGGAAACATCGTCTTTGAAATAATCGCCCACGGAAAAGCCTGGTAAGCATTCCTCTTGAAGCTCCTTCTCTTCTTACGGCATCATTCTGCATATACCGATTCAAACAAACGGTGGGAGCATCATGGATCATACCTATTAATTAATGACTCGACAAAGCCATTCCGGATACCCTCACCTGGGCAAGAGTGCGAACCTGATGCTCTTCGACGCACTCCACGACCTCAGGGCAGTAGAGTGGCCAGTTTCCGATCTTCTGGGACCATCGACGCTGAACATCGGCAAGATCGAGGGCGGCGCGGGCTACAACATCCTAGCAGCCGAAGCCAAAGCACTCTGCAGCATTCGCGTCTCGAAGGATATCGAAGGCATCAAGCAGGCGGTGCGAGAGGCGATAGCCAAGCATCCCGACGTAGAGGTCAACTTCATGTTTGGATACCCAGAGACGGTGCTCGAGTGGGAATTTGAAGGATTTGAGGCCGAGCCGATGGCGTACGGCACCGACATCCCCAGACTGCGTGGCGATCATAGAAAAGTGCTCTATGGCCCTGGATCGATCCGTGTCGCGCACGGGGTGGACGAGTACATCCTCGTCAGCGAAATCATGGAGGCCATCGAGTTGAACAAGAAGCTCATCCTGGAATTACTCAAGTAAAAGTGAGTTGAATAGAAAAAAAATAAAAATAATAATTGGTCCATAACGACAAGAAGATAACAGCAAAAAAAGAAGAACCTTGTTGGTTTGTGTTACCAGCCGGGGAAACGGAAAAAAATAAAAAGATAAACTCCGAATCGGGGAATCGAACCCCGGGCTTGACGGTGCTACTCGTTTGAGAGCGTCAAATGTTAGCCACTACACCAATTCGGATGTGCTGCTGAGTTGAAAGTCCGTCTCGAGTCCATAATTATATGTGGGACAGCCACGGCAATTACCCCGGACACTAGTAACCGGTCATTATGCCATCAGGATCTTCGAGTCTCGAGTTGCAATTCCATTCCCGTTTGCTTCGGTTCGAACGATAACTAAGCGATCTGGACGAATGCCCACTGATGACCAATGCTTCTTAAGGTCATCTCGAGGCGAAATACTCAGTGGACGCAACGAATAATATCAGACACCTAGTATAAGGCATAACACGTTCATTAAGGATCTGAAATCCTTGATGATGGCCAAGTTTTTTAACAAGGGCAGATGATCATCTACCTACTCGTATGTATTCAGAAAGGTCGAAGTGTTAGCGAGCAAAAGCAACGGTGGCCTAATCTGCACTGAAGCTCCTTGGTGATGTCAAATCCGAATGATCTGATGATCGAGGCAGCGGAATATTCAGGATATAGCCTGTAATCCGTGAAGCACTCACTATCAAGAGACATGCGGATTCGACCCACTCGAGCGTGAAGCATCCTCTGGATATCCAGACCCGGATTCATATTGCCTTTTGTAGCTATACTGCGAACGACATAAACAGCCCATTCAGACTGCTAGTGGTCGTATGGTGGTTGCGGCTCTTTGAACATGTTTATCCATATTCCGTACGGACGACTAGGCACTGCATGTGTTGCTGCTGTAACAGGGTCAATTAGGCAGGCAGCTCAGGATGACAATATGACAATCGGGCTCATGACGCAAAGGGATGCGAGTCAACACGGGTCACGCGAATTTATCGGAAACATTGCTATGTATGTACCTACCTACACCAGCCCCCGCCTGAAGGTATCTCTGTCGTGGTCGTACGCATGAGCAATGTAGGTAATCGTTCGGGGTCGCCATCACGATCGCACCGGTTGCAGCCGGTGCGACGCTAAACTGGGTAGGTAGTTTTGGCTACGATAGTCTGATTAGGTAGTAGGTGCGGTATAGGTAGTGTAGACAAGTTCTGTACCTCTACTCATGTAGGCAAGGCACTGGAAGTTTTCTTCGTGGTCTTCGCTATACCTACCGCTTTCCGTTGTAATCCGTAGTAGGCAGGCATACGTACCTAGGTAGGTATGTAGATGAAAGGGGTCTCTGGGCAGTACCACTCTCTCCAGTTAGGTAGGCAGTTGGCTCATGAAAAGGTCAATATCAAGACCTATGCCACATATACCTGCCTACCTTGTATGAAGCACACTCGGATCACCTGAGAATGGTAACCAGAGAAATTGATTTCGAACAAGCCAAGATGTATGCAATGTCAGGACATGGAAGATGGCCTGTGGCCCGCGTATCTCTCGTGCATGTATGACGAATGCCGCGGTACTCGTGTTGTGCATTAACATGAACCCGTACCCAACACCAGAGTCAAGGTTGGCCATCGTATGATGATGCGGCATGATTGATTCGTCTGTTGTTGCCAGCCAGCGTGCCTCGATATTGAGCACTGCACCACCAGGCGGGCATCTCTCGCATATGCTTGTAGTGCCCATACGGAAAATCCTATACCGAGCTCAGTAGACATGCCTGTTTGTAACAGTCGAGATATAGTGGGAATAGCCTGCGGGGAATAAAAAAGATCCATCGGTAGTTCTCGAGAACAAGCACATTCGGAGAAGTCGCTATTGTAACTCGATGCAGCTCTTGTTCGAATGCATAGGCTAGTCTCAAAGCACTCGTATAGTCATTTCGAGCTCGTCTCGCTAACTTTTGGCTTGACTGAGAAGTAACTAGATCAGTGACGTGTGCTTGACTGACGTTTGATCTGTTGGAGATTCATAGGCCTTTATGCATACCAATCTCCGAGTATGTAGTAGATTGTAGGAGCGGCTGCATATGTCACGTTTTATATGCCACGTGCTTAGCGGGTCCCTTCTTGTTCTTGAATATCAGGCCAGTCCACAGCCCTACCAGTAGGTGATATTTGCTCTCGCATGGGAATGGCGGCGGTTGAGTGCAGCCTCAAAAGGTGACCTGCGCGAGGATGTCGATAGCTCTAGCTTGCGATACGATAACATCTCGAAGGCGACATGTGGATAAGAGCCAGAAGCCCTCGTCGGATAACTAGGTAGATAGGCAAAGGGACATGAATTAGACACGCCTGTCAGGTTGCCAACCTATACCGTAGTATTGTGTCGTATCATGTTTGTCCCCGGCCATCCCGAGTGTGGGACTCATAGATGGCCATTGGCAGGCGGGCCTGGCCTACGTCGAAATCGGAATAGGGGTCACGGTCGCCATGTGCTTTGAGTGTTTCGGTGGTGAATGATCAACCACCAGAAGAAAGATTGGGGAGAGATCATTCATACCCTGAGGCCAGCAGGTAGGGCTATGATGGGCATTGGTACAGTCTGTGCTGTAGGCGGTCAACTGGCGGACCTGGGTATACTGGACTCGGTCTGCCTTTGGCGATGGCCTGAATTGTTCCCCATCGTATACTGCCTGCGGTTGGGGATCGGGCAGTGCTCTCCGGTCCGTCTAAGCCGCACACTCACACTTCCACCCAACTATTGTGAGTACTAACAGTCGGGTGAATTCCTTTATTCGTTCGCAAGGGTATGGACTGCCATGTCCTGATAGCTTCCATGCGAACCTGCTTCTTTTCTTTCCGCGTCTGGTCACTTATCTGTCCATGCTTTCAGTCCGGAGTGGGCCTCATACGGAATCATTCCCGTGCCCCTGTAGGAATGAAGCTGGCGGCCATCCACCAGGTAAGCGTGAGCGTGAGATTGAGAGTGAGAGTCATGCAGAGAAGAGACAATGCAAGCGATAAAGAGCTCAAGACTGATTGATTCAACAAAAAGCTGTCATGTTGTTCGATACCAGGTAGGTAGCATGAGCGTACCTCCTATATTATGTATGTATTTGTATTCGTTGTCTGCGTTCGGGATGGCTGGAGGCATTTGGCATTTTCGGTGCGGATTTCGGATTAATCATCACTCATCGAATGTCTGGAGTTCCCCGTCGTAGCGGCCAGATCTCCAGACAACGTGTGCATATACCTATCTGACAGCACTGTACGAGTATCATAGGCACGGTTTTGTGTTTCAGCATCAGTCGTTCTTACCCTGTTGGGTACAGTGCATTTTCAGTAGGTACTTACACCCTCCAATTCCATCCACATCTCTTCACGGAATATTCTGCAAGGCAAACCCGTTTGAACGCGGACCACATAATTTGCAAAACTGTGAAATTTTACATTCTCGTTCTTGTGAAGATGTCGACCTGGAAACAGTACTTCGTAATCCGTACTTTAAGTCCATTTACCTGCCTCTGTATCGGTACCTTTGCTAGCGAGACAGGCTAGCCAGCCCTACTGGGCACTAATGCGCGCTAGTGCAGGTACTCGTACCAACCAGCGTGACCCAGCTCGAACCAGCCACGGTGCAAGCACAGTGTCGACGCGTACCGACCTGCCTACTTCGTACTATGAAGTCTACTCCCTCCCGATTCGTATGCGTACGAGCATCCTACGCCCGGAGCGGTTAGATTCTATAGCAGCATGCACTACCTATCTTAGGGCTTCATCCCGTTCGCAGCGCAGGCACTGCTGGACGGGGGGGGGGCACGGGGGGGGGGCACGGGTCTGTCGTTCGTAGGGAACAGAGACAGCCAACCCGTCGTGGCCCTGAACGAGTGGCGTGCACTACAATAGGCAGGGCCGTGAAGGTATTCCTCCATTATTCCCCCATACCTACTCCCTCCGTCCAACTCGTTGCTCCTGCGTTTTCCTTCTTTTCCTTGACCCACCGAGCCTGCTTTACTCCGATCCCACCAGTTTCCTTTCGTCTTCTTGCTTCGTCCAGTGCTGCGCGTGTTCTGTTGTGTTTTGCAGCCCCTTCCGCTCTTTCAGCCATTGCGCTTCTCGCGCTCAGTCCATGAGAACATAGATCTCATCATGGCTTTATATCGCTCCCTACCTCTCTCACTCCTTTGCTACCTTACCGCCGTCTCGAAGGTCGCCGCTGCAGACGGTCCATCACCCTTCGCTGCGACATGGTCCGACACAACATATGGACCCGACGGTCCATGGAATGCTCTCGAGGTGACTATTGGTAGAAATCAGAAGATTGCTCTGTACCCGGGCAAGGAGTTCCAGTCTTTCCTTCTCACTACCGACTACTGCAATAACAACGATACATGTCCTGCCTCAAAGGCACACTTATACAACCCGGCCCAGTCCCAGGTCGATAACACGGGATCAACAGGCGCCATTATGTTTGCACCGGCGCCGAATTTCATGTCAGGTTTAGATGTGGTTGGCGCACAGGCTACATCATGGGTCGATAACATCAATATAGGTGCCTTGGCAGTACCGAATGTCTCGATTGCCCTGCTGTCGAGTTCTTATGCCGCTTATCCAGAACCTCCGTGGTATCCCTTATCCGTTGGGTGCTTAGGAATAGGCGCCCCGGCCACTGTGAACCAGTCCTTCGGAACCCTGGACGGGACCTTGATCAACGCCAGTTTGATCCCTGGCTACTTGAATGCGCAGAAGGAGATCCCCTCGAACTCATGGTCCATGCACATCGGCGCCGTCAACCCGCCCATGCCTGGCTCCCTATACTTTGGCGGATACGATCAAAATCGAGTTGTTGGCGAGATCCTCACCGAGCAGGGTGATTATACGAATGCCATATCTCTGAAAGATATCGGCATTTCTGTTCACGACGGCGCGTCTCCCTGGAGTTTCCAAAACAAGACTGGCATCCTTTCGTCGAACTCTTCTGTCGCGACGGGAGGCCTCCCGGTCTCTGTGGATGGTTGTTCGCCGTACCTCACATTGCCTAAGTGGACCTGCGATGCTATTACCAACGAATTGCCCGTCGAATACAACGAGAAGCTGGGTCTGTATATCTGGCGAACGGACGATCCCAAGTATGAGCCGATCGTCTCTTCGGCATCATCTCTAGATTTCACTTTCTATGGCAAATCGAACATGCAAGAGGTCAAAATCTCCGTCCCCTTTTCCCACCTGAACCTCACCTTGACTACACCCCTGGTCGATGACGACGTGCCGTACTTCCCTTGTTATACCGGACATAGCAATGGGTACACGCTTGGGCGAGCCTTTTTGCAGGATGCTTTTGTGGGTGCCAACTGGGGCAGCTCGACATGGTGGCTTGCACAAGCTCCGGGTCCCAATGTTGGCGGGCCGCAAGTTGTTTCTCTAAACGAAGACGATACTGAGATCAAGGCTAGCGCCAACGATTGGGCAGCATCCTGGGACGGCTCTGTAAGTTCCACTCAAACGAATTCTTTCTCGCAGCAACTAATACTCTTCTCAGTGGAAAGCTTTGACTCCTGACGAGGCTAGAGTCGGTGATGTGGCCCCTCCTGGGCCTACTTTGACGCCTGGCGAGACGGCCGGCATAGGTGTTGCTGTGGGAATTGTAGGATTGGCCTGTCTGATCGTTGCGCTTATCATTGTCTTCCGCCGTCGTAGCAAGGCGACCGTCCCCCAAAACGAAGATATCCCATTCACGGACCGTATGCCGCGCTCTCCCAATCCTGGCGAAGCGCACATGTACCACCGCCGCGAGGGATCCGTTACGACTATCGAGAACCACATGTCTGGATACCCCGGAGAAGAGAAGAAATCCTACTCCCCTCTCTCCTCCCCTTCAACCGCACCCCTGCCAGCCTACACCCAGCAGAGTTATCCTCAGAAGGACTATTATCAGTCCCCCTATCCTCAGCAGGGCTACCCTCAGCAGGGCTACCCTCAACAGGGCTATCCTCAGCCGGGTTACCCTCCTCAGGGCTATGCTCAACCGGCTTATCCCCAGCCGGTGTATACCCAGCAGACATTTATTGCAGAGCTGCCTGCAACCGAATCTGCGCCAGCAGAACTGCCGGTCCCCGTCGCAGATCCCCCCAGGGTCAGTCACGAGTTAGCCGATGCTAGGCAAAACTAGTTTGAGACATGACTATGATTCGCAGTGGAAGACGAGGAACAAAGAAAAAGAAAACTCGGTTGACACATTGATTTTGGCATGGCCGGCGTTGGGTGGCAGATGACATTTACATTTTTTTCATAAGGTCCATTCCTTTTTTTCCCTCTCGACATAGATATCCCCCTTTTAGTCGGCTTTCTGCATCGCATCTGTTATCCATCATCAAAGCACCAGAGCTGGACCGTGGTAGCATTTTTGACGGAGAGAATCTTTCACAACACTTACAGCATATTAACTAACATCGCATGACTGCATGGGGGGGAGGAAGAAGAAGAAGAAGAAACAAAAAGGGAAGAAGCGGATAGCTTCTACCGTATTGTGTGAACGGATCACGTTATATCATATTATCTAGAAATTCCCCGTCATATATGTGTGTGTCTACGTTTACTATCATATCTAGACTTCCTCTGTATGTATACATCTAATACCTACCTACCTTACGAAGAACAGTACTTACAATGTCATTGTATATACTCATACAATCCAAACAGTTCACGAAACGATCTGCTCTTCTACCTTGCTGTCGCTACCTTTGACTATGTGTTTGAGACTCTGGTGATCCTGGTGATCCTGCTGACGCCACACCCAATCCTTCAACGGCTCAACTCCGTCCAGCCGTTCGATCCCAGCCTCCCCAGCATTCACATGCAACGACTCACGACTCACCAAACAGAAAACGAGAACCTTGCTACCGGTACCGTAACCGACGATACCCATTACCCTACGCAGATTCCACTTGTTCCAGAATCCCAAGTGTTTCGTCCACTACAACCCCGACAGGGGTAAGAATAAGTACCTAATCCGTAAATCCCAATGTTAACCAAACAAACCGGCCCCCTCTCCTTAAGCGCCAGGCGCGAGACCGCCGCCACACTACTGAGTTAAGTGCCGTTTTCCCATCTTCCACTGTAGAAAAAATTAGTATACAGAAGCTTGACCAGCAAATTGTTAGCCCGTCGTTTTGAGATTTCGACTCTTGATTCTACCTAGGTAGTTCTTTGCGATAGAACTTCGAATTTCGTGCTGGGTGCTTGCCTGCCTACAAGAGAAGAGATGAAAATTCCTAGGCGATGGGAAAAGAATACGTTCGGTCGCTACGGAATACCAAGCGCCCTAGCGTAGAAAAGATCGAGAGTCCCATACCTAAGTGGACCTTAGGTAGTTACGCTAACAAACTCGCAACGTACCGAGACTTTTCTTTGCCTCTTAATTCGGAAGAAAATTCATCTGAAGGGAAAGGGGGTGTGGCTGGGTCAACTTACAAGCCGTACGGATTACTGTAATAAAGGCCAAGAGAAGAGGTAAGGTCACCGGTAAGTTGAACTACCTTGGTGTAGTTGGCTTAAGGTGAATCCTCTAATCCTAGACATGTCTGCCTAACTGACGCCGCACCTTCGCGTGGCCTTTAAATTACAGACATCGAGTCAACCGCTCAGCAGGTCTGAAACTAACTTGATGGTTCTCGACTCTTCAACACCGAGTGTGCTCGTCGACCTGACAAAAGCTCTTATCCTTAGCGCGAAGCCAGCGATGAATTATCGTTGCTAAAGTGTCAAGTTCGCCGACATCAATCTCATAACCCCTAGACGCTACCAAGACACCGCCGGTATATCTGGAGGACAAAGCCACAACGCGCTGCCCTTTCTACCTGCCAATTCCACGTTTACCTACTTGGCAGTTGAAAATAGGAGCTCGGTTAATGAGAGCCTTTCCAGGTTGTCCACCGACTAATGCAGCCTTATTGATCGAATCATATCTCGAAAAATATACCCAGAATAGGAACTAGATCTGCGTTTTACCCTTGAGATGTTAAGACCTTCTAGAAAACTCCCGGGGATCATGTCTCGTACGCTAGGGGGGTAGTCCGTAATTCCCCATGTTGGCCCGCAATCCATCAGTCTTCCTTGCCAATCCACCTATCACTATATACGTTGATACTCAGCAAGGAGCTTTACATAGGTAGGTACCTATACACATTTTAACAAAGCTTGGTCGGTGACTCTCCCCTGTTCCTGTTCTCTTCCGTGGACCGTCTAGGCATTCCATAATAGTATACGGATTACCCCGGATAATAGGTGCCATCGTCAAGCAGACGAACCCCTCATACGCCGTCTACCTACTCGTACCTTCATACGGAACTGTTTAGGTACTATGTTGATATGACAGTGAGCCGTTCTGAAAAGACTCGAGCAATCATAGAGTATAACTTACGTATTCAAACGACTTCAAGGTTGTTGTCGCATCTCCTGAAAATCAAGATAGTAGACCTACGTGTCCTCACACTAAAACACAGCAGTAAAAGCCGTACCAGGGGGTCAACAACGATATCCCAGGCTCGTAACGAGACATCTACCAGGGCCTACCCCAGGAATCGTCGTCGGGCCCTCCAGTCAACCAGTCAAGCTCCTATCAAGGCGGGTGAAATCCCCAGGTAGTGCCGTTACGCCACCCCGTGTCCAGTTAAGCCCTTCTATCGGGGCATTTCCGGTTGAAATGTCATCTGGTTAGCCTTACAATGATATTTGACAGGCCTAATGTAGATCTCAAACTTGTCATTGTCTTTGCCGATATTAGACTTGACGGCTTGGCCGCGATGTCAACCGTAGGGATGACTTACGCGGCTTTAGGGCTGAAGGAATTACATCTTAACTCGTCTGATATACCATGGGTATGAGATTGGTATCATAAGATGCCATCCGAAGGCATGAAATATGAGATTGGTTCATAACATTGTGGATGTTATAGTGCGGGCGGTAACATACTCCGTATTGTCGGCGGCTAGGAGTCAGTACGAGTAGAGACCGGCCGGGATCTGTCGATACTGACTGCATATGTCCGGTTGAGGTTTATGATCGGAACGGAGTGACATTCCCCTCCGGGTTGGCATTGACTTCTCGACGGGAGTTGCGCTTCTATAATGCAGACATCAACTTTGATACCGGGCTTCCGTAATATCGTCCGTCCGAGTGAACTCTTTCACTCCCAAGTCCTACGTGTAGTTAGCCACAATGCAGTCACTCTATTCGCAACCCTTCCCGCACAAACACCAATATGAATCTCAATCAACGATGCCCACAACCAAACAAGCGCGATGATCCCCCTCATCATGATCCACGTGGAGCGAAAGTGCGGCTATCGAATCAATAGGAAGGTGAGGATCAGTAATCACGCCTCGGGTCCCGTATGTATTTCGTGCCTACAGGGGAGCTGACGCCCTTCCAGTTCGGCAGATTCTTGATCGCGGCAGCTATCATAGTCTACGTATACCTCATTGACTCGTCCCTTCTCAACACCCCGTCTACTCGTACACCACCCCAGGACTGCCGCTTCATCCCCTTTTGCTACGGCCCATGCCACGCGGGTCCCCATAGACCTGTCTGCTTGGACGAGGTTCTCCGGAGCGAGTACTCGTCTTGTATGGAGAACTGTGTCTGTCGGAAAATCTGCAGAGATGGTTGGAGTTAGTGGTGAAAGATGGACGGTAGTACCTATGTACGAAATAGTCCCATGATGGAGACGGAGCCTTCGTCAAGAAGCCCCATGAGCGTCAGGTTCGGATGACCGCCGGCGTACAAGAGACCTAGAGTGCGACAGCGCAACCCCTGATGTACGGTGTCGCATGCGACTCGTACGCTTACACCGGCTTCAAGCGGTCCGACCGAGATGCGGCGACGCACAGCGACGTCTATCGCACGCCTAAACAAGGCGAGTTCATAAGAAGAACCCATCGCCAAAATAGCCGGGTTAATCCACCGGGCCAGTCGACGGGTTGTACTCTGTGTTGTAGTTATGGCAAGTTAAGATGTCTGCTGTATGAATTAGCCCTGAAGATACCTATTTCGCACGAAAAGTTCGACTTACAGCACGCCAAAATATCGCATCAGTCCTACCTACAACGCGTCTGTCGCTTCGTTCTATCCCATATGAGTTGTTGTAGGTGTATAGGTTTTCATTCAACAACCAGCATCAGTGGTTTAGTGGTAAAATCCATCGTTGCCATCGATGGGCCCCGTGTTCGATTCACGGCTGATGCAGTCTTATCTTTTTCGTATTTTTTTTTTGGCCCGTCACGATGTGGATCCCGTCTTAGGTATCGTATGAACTTTTTGGTTCATTTTTTGCTTGTTGACAACTTGACTCGGGTTGGCGGCTTAACGGAATGGATCCATTTTTGACCACCTTGCCTTCTGATGACGATAGGAACAGGCAAACTTTTCAACTCCTCGGGGGCCTACCCGGTAGACAATGATTCCAGTGCTAACAGTCTACCGCTGGAGATGACCGTTGGAATGTTTTGCGCAATCAATGCACTTGGCTGGTTCGAGCAAGTCAACAAGGAGGCGAAGCATCGGCGTCTTCGGGAATCAAAGCCGGAGCGGTGTATGAAATACGGATTAGGCATCAAAAACACCAACAACATCGAGGCATTAACTGTATCCGAGGCTGAGTCAAGCGGTGTCTAGGTATTCATCTTTGTCACAGATACTTATTCCCTGCCGTAGATCAATCTCTTTCCGTGGAATCCGAGATCCTGCGGCATAGCTGAAGTTGGCCGAGTTCAACACATTTGTGCTGGCCGATGGGAAACAAGGATGGCTTCCACATCACTCAACTCCGTCTCTGGTATCCCGGCGTTGAAAGGTATTAATGTACATGTAGACTTGCCAAGGCAGAGATGGCGGATGTTGGTCTTTCTCTCTTCAGTTAAATCCATTGTTCCGAAGCATCGAGGTCCAAGCATCATCAACTTGTATGGCATAGGGTATTATATCTCAGGTCAGGATGCAAGTCACCATATCAAGGCTTCACGGTGTATGATCCAAGTTCACGAGCGGTCCTCAGCACAGCAGGCCATTAACGAACTCTTCACCCTGTCATCCCCAAACGAGTTTCCAGGTATATCATTCTCAAGAATTCATATAGCTTTTCCTTGTAACATCACTTCAAGTAACAAGTAATTCACATCCTACGCATCCCGTATATCCCGTAGCCCGTATGTGAGTGATAACGGCGTCCACACAACAGCCAGCGAGAAAACATCTTCTCAACCTCACCATTACCCCCTAGAATCAACGCCCTGCTCCCTCCCACGATCCCCATCTCCCTCACTCCATATCAACAATCAACTCCTCAATATTAGGCATGTCCTTTCTCACAAGCTCCTGCATCTCCCTCGCCCTCTTCCTCGCAGCAAACACACAATGCTTCAGCAAAAGCATATTCTGCCAATGAAGCGCCACCTCCGCAACCTCAACAAGCGTAACATCGCCCAACGACTCGAAAAATCCCACATCCCAATCCTCCTTTTTCTCCTCATCCCATTCCTCCACGTTATCTAGCCTCAGGACCCGTTCTTGAGCTTTGATCTTCTTGTGGATCTGTTTATCCAACATTTTCTGCTCGATCCACTTGGTTAGTCTCCTCCGGCGGTTCTTAACGCACCATTTCACGACTTTCAATAAGACTTCGCGCCTGTAGTCGTTCATGGGGATACGCGTCGCGGGGGCATAGAAGCGCAACTCGTCACAAAACTTTGCGCGGAGACTGGGTAAAGTCCTCATAACTGAGAGGGATATGGAGACTGGGTCGCCGGTCTTGGGTATAAGGAGGATCACGGTGCGTTTTATTGGAGCCCTTTTCTTGCGTGGGGGCATTATCGTCGATTTGCAAGAAGGCAAGAGTGTGTTGTTGATCCGTCTTCCGACGAAGACAATGCGTGCAGCCGCCTTGGCAGTTGATTGAGTCTGATGGTTGCGGTGGAATGAGAGAGAGAGAGAGAGAGAGAGAGAGAGGGAGAGAAAAACAAACCTCGCGTGAAAGAGAGGCAGCTCGCTATTTACAGTAGAACGGAGACGGGATTTCGTCAACAGCAAATCGTCAATATTCCTGCAACTTGTCGTAATTGGGAAAGTCTAACAAATAGGAGACAGTCTTCGTTAACGAAGGCCATGGGAAAGCCATGCGACTCATACCTCACTCTAGGCAAGAAGCTTCATGTCACCAACATTCCGGAGGGGCGATCTAATAACACAGTTGCTGCCACAAGCGTTAATGATGTCCTGACCCTCTTCCATAGTACTTGGATGGGCGTACGTCACCCATGATAACACGCCAGGAGGGGAGTGAAAGGCTTCTTCCATCCTTGTCCGGTTCTTTAGTCTGATTTTCATTAACATCTCAAGCATACCTGGTAATCTATGCCTACAGACATATTCGAAGACGTCTGTTCGAGGGTTCAGAACATCCCATGCACTACCAGAGGTACGGAATGTCCACAGCTCTTACAACTCGAGCCAGCTCCACTATACCTCCTCGTTTCGATGTGTTCATATGTTCATCGTCTTCAGACGTCGAATGGCAACGAAGCAGGTAGCCGTATCAGGGGACAAACGACATTAAGAACTCTGTGCCCGTCAACCAGCCAGACAAATTGTCCATAAGGGCCATGTGGCCTAGGTAGGCTCGACCAGGTGCACGCAGGTCTCAATGCAATATTATAATAAAGCCAAACGCAAGCTCGAATATCAAGGCGTCGGCGAATGCTATCGTCAATACTGCGCTCTAGTACGAGTAGCACATGCTCTATCGTCGCGATATCTTTCCTGTCCCGCCCGTTTTAACATACACCAGTGAACCGCGCGCCTGAGATGTGCCTGCGTTCGTCGATTAAGCGTAAAAGTTGACCGTCTGCAAATAAGAGTTAGCTGGGTACCGTGAAGAAATGGGAAACATCTTGGCGAGCATACCTCCTTCTTCTTAGCCTGCACCTCTGCGATAGCATCCACATAGTGCTCATGACTGATCTTGTTCTTTCCCATTCGTAGCGCAATCATACCAGCCTCGACACAGACTGCCTTTAACATGGCGCCGCCAAATTCGTCGGTACTGCGCGCCAGTTCATTCCAGTTAACACTACCGTCTACCGTCATCTTACGAGAGTGGATCTTCAGAATCTGGGACCTGGCCTCTTCATTTGGCAGGGGGAACTCAATCTTTCGGTCGAGACGACCGGATCGCAATAGGGCAGGATCAAGAACGTCGACCCGATTCGTGGCGGCAAGGACTTTGATTCTGTCGTCGGATGCAAAACCATCTAGTTGGTTGAGTAATTCAAGCATGGTTCGCTGCACTTCTCTGTCACCACTCTTGGTACTGTCGAAACGCTTGGTACCAACGGCATCAAGCTCGTCAATGAAGATGATGGCAGGTGCCTTCTCCTTGGCCAATGCAAAGCAGTCCCTTACGAGCTTCGCGCCGTCTCCAATAAACATCTGTACAAGCTGGGGACCGGCAAGTTTGAGGAAAGTGGCGTCGGTCTGGGCAGCACAGGCGCGTGCTAAAAGTGTCTTGCCGGTACCGGGAGGGCCATACATGAGGGCACCTACGAGATTGTGAGTAAGTCGACAAAACGCAGAGATAGATGAGCTGATAGTAACCTTTGGGTGCTTTGATGCCTATCCGCTTAAATCGGAAGGCTTCCTTCATGGGCCATACAATGGCCTCAACTAACTCCTCGATCTGCTTATCAAGGCCACCGACGTCACTATAATGTTCAGTGGGCTTTTCGTCAACTTCCATAGCCTTGACTCGGCTATCGTATTCAGCAGGTAGTGTATCCAGAATGAGGTATGACTCCTTGTTGACACCAATGAGGTCACCAGGCTTGAGAGTCTCGGGGTCGACGAGACCGACCAACGGTAAGAATATGGTTTGTCTTGTCGAAGTTTTGATGACGGCGGACTTGCCCACCCGCGTCGCATCAAGATCTATGTTGGCACCCTCTTCCGATGACTCGGCGGTGGGGTCAAGATCTAATAGCTCGACAACATTTCCGACCAGGTAGGGTAGCTGTCTGCAAAGAATACGCTGTTAGCCCACGAGTACTTCCAACAAGTCCGCATGTAAGGTGAGGCAGGCGAACCGGTTGTTGGCGATCTTCTCCGCATTCTCCTTGATCTTCTCGGCCATGGTGACCTTCTCGTGTGATAACCGCTGGTATTCGCTCTTCATGATTCTCGCGTCGTTCTCAAGAAGGCGTTTACGGGTCTGCAGGTCTTGTGTGCTAAGGCTCAGGATTTCCTCGTCCAAAATCTCATCCTCCTGAGGCTGAGTGTCCTGCATCTCGGCATCGCCATCGGTGTTGCTCTTGTTGTTGCCATTACCTGGGCCGTTGTCCTTCTTATCCCGCCCGTCGCCCGAGCCGTGGCGCTCGACGTCTCCTGTGTCTTGGGTACTCGACATGACTGACGGCGTCAAGTGTGGTGGTTGCTGGTGGAATGGAGGGGTTCGGATAGGAAGAACAGAGAAAGACGGAGAGACGCGGCGTCGGTAATGGATAACAATGGGGATTATTTGCTTGGGTTGACGATAATGATTACGGAGACAGTTCGCAATAAATAGTATGAAGCGGCTAAGATGCGGATGCGAACTGCTGTGGTAGTGACGATGATGGTACGGATTACTGGGGGAGCTCTTACCAGGTATGTAGCGTAAGCAGGCAGGCGCTGGCGCGTGCGTAATCAGGCCGATGCATAAAGTGGGACACCCGGCTGGCGTAGATGGATATTACTATGTGGGTGGTATCCAACTATCGCGGCCATATAGAATGGGGTAAATGCATATCTACCAGCACGAGACCTCGGTGCCGCCACCCAGTACGTCTACATACCTACGGATTACGAACATGCGACAGGGAAGTGCATAATGGACGAAGATGGTACGGACCGTACCATGCAGCACGTCTTGTACGTTACATTGAAATGTAATGCGTATCTGTGGCACTTTGTAGTGGCTAACCTCCGCCTGTGCAACATTTTTCGCCTGTTGACATCTACCATTTGAATCTTTTCCATCACACTGGCGGGCTTACTTTGGTCGCGACAACCGGCTCCCAAGACGGACGCCGTGCATGCGACTACTTCTTACGTTGGAGCTTCGGCTGCATCTGGTGATATCATGAGCGCGCCCTCTGCCACGCCCACATTAACACCGCAGTTTTGCTTTACAACGGTTGCTCTCAGAGGTGCGTCTCGATTCTCCATTATGTATTTGAGGCCGTTGCTGTCGCCAGAAACTGATAGGAGAGACAGATTTCCTACGGATATCTCGAGGTGTCATTGACGACTCGATCACGCAGAACCTCAATGCGCTCGTGACGCCTGCTAAGTCGGGTTTCGACCCAGCCTCTACTTCCGTCCGTGCCCCCCGGGGAACCACTAAACAGATTGACCCGCACTCGTGCCAAACCTTCAAAGACAAGGTCCTGTTCCCATCATGGCAGGCGAGGTCCGATGTTCTGACCTACTGCGCCTATGTGGCGACGAGTCCCGATCCCGATGACCCTGAGACCGCTCTGCGGGCTGCTGAAACAGAGAGGAATCGCGAACGAGTGGTCGATGAGCGGTTAGATCCCTACTCAGGGAGGTACTTTCCACGAGAGCCCCGGACAGAGCAACTCGCCTTGTTACTGAGGCAAGAACGAAGCGTCGAAAACATTGTGCGATCTCGTACATGGGGCGTTATCCAGGAGAGATGTGGCGGTGACCGATTCCAAGATGCCGAAAGCGCTTTGAATCGGTGGCGGCAAGGCAGAGAACATCCTAGGCCATGATCGGGTCCAGAGTATAGCCGCAGTATACAGTCCAAGGTGGACATGAAGCGATGCATGGCTATACGGAATAGAGCCTTATATAGCCCTGTGTATTATATGTATAGGTATCTTGCGTCTCCTTTTCGGAGCTGCGCCTTATAAGGAGTTTTCATTTCATGACTTTGCGGTCATAGAAGCCAGACTCTTAAAGTGAGGCGTGGCGCATAACATGTGATGATGCTGGAGCTGCCAAAGTGTTCGGTAGATCCATAGGGGATTTACATGTTGAGGTAGACTATACTCCGTATAAACAAAGCAGGTCATGAACACCAGTATAAGGATGTAAGAAGCGCATGAACTTATAGTAGTTACAATCATGCCCTTGCGACAAGAAGTGTACGATGAGTATGGAAGGTAGGTAGTATTATAGGTCAGGAACTTGATCTTGAAGCATGTATCGTTTAAGTCGTGATATTGTCGCTGCAGGTGCGGAACTCGAATGTTCGCCTCATCTTCCTAATATGTAACTCAGAATTCGGTGGCATTCAAGCCAAATTCTTAGGTATCATGGTGAAAACCAGCTTGGCGCAAATTGTATGACACTGAGGTCGGCGTTTGGTTGATCGGTGAGAAATCTCCCGAAAGATACAGCTCAGACTCCTTAAGCGGGACGCCGTTTTGGTGGCGGGGTAGCTTTTAGACCCGCCGAGTAGGGAAAATGTCCGCACCGGCACTCCACACCGACGATGCTACTCGGTTTTTACCGTACGTATTAGTCTTAGACAGTTTAAACGGATGAGAAGCGGTATTGAGGTCCGTAATCCGTAGAAATAATGATACTTTTAAAAGGGAATGACCGGAGCCGTCCGGTTTTACAACGCTGAGATACGGAATAAACTGTAGGTAGGAACTGTTTGTACGGAATAGCTACCGATGATTATGGTATTCACCAAGCATAGGATACCGAATGCCGAGATTCTGTATACAGCCTGATATCTCGCCAAACTAATTCGAATTCCAGTTCTTCTGAATTAGGATCACAAGGTAACACTTGCATGCCAATAGCTTACGTGAACCGTTGCCCATCATCGACCGGGCGAGTACGATCACCTTCGGCAATCCGTACCTCCCCGTCTTCCGTAGGTATTCCGTAAAAGACGGCATTCGCGAGTGGTCAAAGCGCGCATGATTTTTCGCGACGTTTCATCACGTAATCAAGGAAGTGGTCCCTGAAAGTCCATAGCAGCGAATCACGGAGCGAATACTGACCGGGCAACCCACCTATTTGTACGTACGATCTGGTAGGTATTATTCCGTATTCCGTCTGCACGGTACTCACCACCACCACAGCTGGCCCGTTGCGGTTTGTGTTTAGGTAGCCGCCATCCCACATTCTTGAGACTTCACCTGACTCTCGAGCTTGGCCCCGTTCATGTATGCTATGCCCCTTCTTCCGGACAAGTGTGGACCGTCCGATCGTTCTAGGCAGTAATCCATAAAGTGCCTGTCCAATCTAGGAAAGCTGCCGGGCTTAATCCGTAGGATAGTCGCTCTAACGGCCACATCTCTAGTCTCCAGTCTCAATCAATCCCCGACCCGAGCAACGAACGAACGACCGCACGTACATAGTTGAACCACGTCATTGCGCGCCCAGAATCTTCTCTCCTAATTCTTACACCCACCTAGATCGCCGTCCCTATTACGTATCGTATCTTTCACGACGCGGAGGTAGTGCTCGTTCACGCCGCCTCCAGCCCCACCATCGCCAACCATGCCGCAACCTCTCAGCGCGAAGGAGGCTTCCCTCTTTCGGCAGGTCATCCGCAACTATGAAGAGAAGCAGTACAAGCGCGGCCTGAAGGCTGCCGAGCAGATCCTCAAGAAACAGCCCAAGCACGGTGACACAATGGCTATGAAGGCACTGATCATCAACTCAATGGGCAAGACCGACGAAGCGTTCGCGCTCGCCAAGGAGGCTCTCACGGCCGATATGAAGTCGCATATATGCTGGCATGTCTACGGCTTACTCTACCGCAACCAGAAGAACTTTGAGGAGGCCATCAAGGCCTACAAGTTCGCCTTGAAACTCGAGCCCGGCTCGCCGCAGATTCAGAGGGACTTGGCCCTCCTGCAGATCCAGATGCGCGACTACCAGGGTTATATCCAGAGCCGAACTGCCATGCTGCAGGCGAAGTCGCAGCTCAGACAAAACTGGACCGCCCTCGCCATCGCCCACCACATTGCTGGCGATCTCGCTCAGGCCGAAAAGGTTCTGACTACCTACGAGGAATCTCTCAAGACTCCTCCGTCCAACATGGATTATGAGCACTCGGAAGCGCTCTTGTACAAGAACGACATTATTGCTGAAACAGGAGACTACAAGAGAGCTTTAGAGCACCTCGAATCGATCGCCAAGCACAACCTTGATGTTCTTGCGGTCATGGAGCTTCGCGCCAAGTATCTCGTCAAACTTGACAAGAAGGAGGAGGCTGTCAAGGCATACCGCGCATTATTGGACAGAAACCCCGAACATCCCGAATACTACAACAGGTTGACGGAAGCTATGGGCCTCGTCGACGACATAGCCGCTCGTAAGGCCATTTACGACGAGTATGCCGAGAAGAACCCACGCTGCGACGCCGCCAAGCGCTTGCCCCTCGACTTTATCACTGGTAAGTAGTCAGCCACGAGGGGTTTGCTGGCCTCTGTGAAGTCGAATGACCGAAGATGCCTCTGACTGACAGGCTCATAGGTGACGAATTCCATGCGACCGCTAAGACATACTTGACTCTTATGCTGGACAAGGGAGTGCCGTCGACATTTGCAAATCTTAAACACCTCTATACCGATTCTTTCAAGCGGGAAACATTGGCAACTCTAGCTCACGAATACGTCACGGCCAAAGAATCTCAACCTGAGGCCGAAGCTTCTCCTGCGGGAGACCTGAAGGGCATACCCGCGGCTTTCTACTATCTTGCTCAACACTACAACTACCATTTGTCAAGAGATCTCACCAAAGCTTTAGAATATGTCGACAAAGGCCTCGCGTTGGTGCCCAAGAACGTTGAGTTTCATATGACCAAGGCCCGGATATGGAAGCATTATGGCAATACTCGCAAAGCAGCTGAACTCATGGATCAGGCTCGCAACCTTGATCTGAAGGACAGGTATATCAACACAAAGGCTGCGAAGTACCAGCTGCGAAATAACGAGACTGCCAAGGCGTTGAAGACCATGTCACTATTCACACGGAACGATTCAGCCGGTGGACCCCTATCCGATCTCATCGACATGCAGAGTATCTGGTATCTGACGGAAGATGGCGAAGCCTCTGTGCGCAATGGCCTCATTGGCCTTGCCCTGAAGCGGTTCCATGCTGTCTACAACATTTTCGATGTCTGGCAAGAGGATCAGTTCGACTTCCACAGCTTTTCTCTGAGGAAAGGGCAGGTCCGCGCATACGTGGACATGGTCCGTTGGGAGGACCAACTTCGCGAGCACCCTTTCTACACGAGAGCAGCCCTCGGGGCCATTGCAGCCTATCTCGGTGTTCACGACAGCAGGCTGAGCACAAACGGTGTCAATGGATCCACTAACGGAACAGCGGAGGATGAGGCCGAAAAGAAAAAGGCGGCCAAGAAAGCAAAGAAGGAAGCCCTGAAGGCGGAGCGGGAAGCCGCTGAATTGGCTGCTAAGCAAGACCCTAACAAGCCCAAGGCCGCTGGCGCTGCTGAGCCCGTTAAGAAGGACGATGACCCGCTTGGCCTGAAGCTGGCCTCAACTAACCAGCCTTTGATCGAGGCCACGAAGTTCTTGACCCCGATCCTTCAGTTTAGCCCAAAGAACATCGACGGTCAAATTGCTGGATTTGAGGTATACATCAGACGAGGTACGTGTTTAGAAGTCTCTTCTCTCTTCGCGACTCTGAGAAATGCTAACTTTAGTAGAACAATACCTTCTCGCCTTGCGTTGCTTGAACGCTGCGCTCGCCATAGACGCCAACAATGCAACTGTCCACGAGCAAGCAGTCCGCTTCCGCCAGACACTGAACTCCAAACTTGAGTCTCTGTCTCCCAAGGTTGTCGAGGTCATAAAGACCGAGTTCACAATCATCGAGGCTTCAATGGATCTAAAGACGTACAATGACAAGTTCCTTGAGGAACATAAGACCAGCCCGCCTCACCTGGTTTCGGGTATTAAGACCCGGAAGCTGCTAGGTGAGGACCAGAAGACGTGTGAGGAGGCCCTCCTCGGTGTCATCAGTCTGGGAGGCGCCGATTGGGAGCCAGCCGCCGAGGCTCTGGGACTTCTCTACCAATGGCGAAGTACCGAAGTAGAAGCCTTCCAGCAGGCGGCTCATAAGACATGGCCAGAGGTGACTCTGTTCGCTCCTGTTCCTGCCCCTGCTCCCGCTGCTGCTGCTGCCTCCTCTTAGAGCGATCTTGCATACCAACTCTTTTAGCCCTATCACCGCCTCCCTTATACTTACTTCATGTGATCATAGTTATCCGGTAGGCCGGTCAAGGGGGGCTCGCTGTATTACTTACTCTGGACCGGCAGGGTTCATCAGTTATTGAATTATCGTTGCCTATCCCGAGCAGGTTCGCATTAAAAAAGAGAAGCTTTACAGGTTGCAGGCAGTTTTGTAGATGTCACATAAAACGAATTCAAAAATATCAAAGCACAAACGAGCTGGTACAAAGACCTTCCTAACCGTGCGGCGACCTCATTGAACGATCGAGTCGTGCTACTCCTCATGTATGCTGTGATATGTGAGACGCAATGGCACGTCTGAAGCCATGCTGCCATCCAGGCAATACCAGAGATAAATCAGAGGTCAATATCCTACCGACGATAGGATAAGACAACGACGGCCGAGTCGGAAACGTACTCGATAAGTTGCTTTGAATTATACAAGGAGCACAGAAAACAGAGAAATAGAAACCAGACTTGTGTTCATCATGATATATTTATTCATAGTCTCAAACTGTCCAGTCTCAAGATCTTTCATTCCGAAACTTCTTTTTCTTTCTTTCTTTTTTTTTTTTCTGTCTTTCTTTCTTTCAGTCTTGTCGTGTGGAGGGAGAGAGTATCAAACACCCATCAAGACCGTTCTCAAAACGCTTGGGGGATCCGTTCTTGACCTCAGACCCCCTCGAAAAAAAAATGTTATGTCCCAACTCCGATTCGTGCAAATGTGCCCTTTCAATTTTTTTTTTTCTCCCTATGTCCAAACCATATCCCAGTACTCAAAAAAAAAGCAAGAAAAAAAAAAAAAGAAACGTATCCAGCGCCCCAAAATATGTCATGTGTTTGTCGTCGAAGTCGTCGTAATCATATGCCAGATATAAAGGAATGTGTAAGAATCTCGAGGTCTGCCTCCCCTCCCGCCTATTTGGAGACATCATATGGCGATGTATGAAGTGCGGCGCTTTCTCCGCGTCCGGCCCCCTTTGCAGAAGACGAGACAGCCGCAGGGCATTGTCTGGCCCTTGACGCCGTGTCCGGAGACGACACTGTATATGTTAGAAGGGATTGACTTGTTGATTGTGTAGTGGGGACATACGGGTTAGAAGGACATGTCTTATGCCTTGCCTGGAGCTTGATGCCCAGAAGCCCATGAACACACAGCTGGTTATTCGCTACGGTATATCATGTTAGTCACATTTACATCCCGACCCAATCCCAAAGACCTATAACTCACAAGGCTCAAAACCACCCCGAGGGAAGTCCTTGACGACGTCGTAATCCAAGGACGCATCGCGCGCGTCGGCCATAGCCCGCGCAGATCGAGCGCCCAGCGTCTTACGCGTGAGGTCGAAGAAGCACCATCCTTCCAGTCCGACGCAGACGAACGAGATGAAGGGCAGGAGGTAGCGGAGGGCGAACCAGTCGTCCATGAAGTTGACGACGGGGGTCGCGAAGGGCTCCCAGAGGCCCAGACCGAGGGTACCAGCCATAGCAGGCATGGTGGATATTTTATGACGGCGAGGGAGAGGAGGAGGAGGAGGGTGTGTGAGGTAGAGAGAGGTAGAGTCGGAAAACGAAAGAGGAGTAAAAAAGAGGATCACGAGATAAGAAGTGGGAATCTTGGATGAGCTTAGCGGTTGACTTTCATCCTTATACCAATCAATCAATTCTCTTATTGACTGACTGTACTTGTAGTTGAAATGGCTGGTTGTTAACTGGCCGAGGCCAAGGGAGGTCTGTAAATGTTTAGAAACAGGTACGGCAGAACGCAGCAGGTCGAATCGAGGTTCATATTGTTTGTTTATTAGAACCCATCCACATCACGGTCCCCCGGTCCCGGGAACGGTGCCACACCAGTGTTTCTCACTTGCTCCATGCACCTAAGACAGCGACTAAAAACTACGGCAAATACTAAAAACCAGAAAGAGGCCACCGCTTTGCTTTGCCCAACTGTGTGGACCGAAAAGACTCATCATCAGAAGAGAGCGAGAGCGAAAGAGACAGGGAAAACGAACAGGGACGAATTGGGATGGGTCTGCGCCCACGGTGACGATCTGCCCGTACAGGGGGTAACGCGGTCTTTTCACCGCTCAAACGCATCTAGTTCGGTGGAGAACCCAAGGACGAGAGGCGAACCAGGCATGCAAAAATAGGTAGGCACCCCCAGTTATAACTCCCCTTCTGCATCTCTTTGCCCCAGCCATCGTTAACCACGTCAATACCTACTGCTAGAGGCTACACGGACCAGAACCACACCAAGCCCACCCTCTGTGAATGAACGGACGCGGTCTCGAGCGCCGGGAGAGGCAGAAAGAGCCGACTGGGGGGAGTGGATGTCCTTCTTTACGGAATAAAGAGGGGTTCGCAGACGACAATTGGTACATAAGTCGCGAGATGAATGACTTGTATAAAAAAACACAACTTGCGCAATTCGGTTTTCTCTCCTCGTTTCCCCTTGCTGCGTGGCGATGATGATGCTGATGGACGATTGGCAGTGGGACGGGTCCCCGTGCACACCCAGTTAACCAGTTAACTAGCTGCTGCTTGGTTACCTATCACCGGTGAACTGTTTCTTCGAGCTTTGCTGTTCTGCTGTTGCTCGTGCTGGTTGCTGCTTGCCAAGTTTTTTTTTTCGTTACTTCGTACACTAAACTCGGCCGGAAGGGTTTACGAGTAAAGAGACAGACGAAAGCTGACGATATCGACGAAAGCGGAATCGGTTCGGTTGCTCTGCCTCAGTCCATCATCACCAAGACTCACTCGAGTTCCCAGCTAGGTAATAGCGCTAACACGGGTTTGTCCTTTTCAGCTAAATAATTTTCACATGTCTTATCGCACAGCCATTGTACCTATCTATTGATGACGATGACGAAAGTGCTTCTGCTCCTGAGGAGATGAAGAAGGAATGGATGCCAATCCCAGGTTCCCCTCAGCTGGCTCCAGCACAGGATCATTAATCCGTATGTAGGTATTTCGTATCGTCAGTCCATTCACAGCGTTCAACTCACCTGTCAAGGCCGCTAGAATAGTTAATCCGTACGCTACGATACTTATCACGATGTGATCGTCACAAAACTGGGAAAGCGAAGCAAAGCAAAGCAAAGCAAGACGGACGGACGGACGGACGGACGGACCCCTGCCCAACCGCAGCGCGCGCGAAAAGGGCATAAAGGACTCCATTTTGACATGTCATTCGAGATTTCTTTCCACCCTGCGAATTCACAAATCTGGATTCATAAAAAATCAGAGAAAACTTCACAAAAAAAAAGACGAAAAAAATATGAAAATCAAGTCTGGACCCCCCGGCCCCAGAAAAAGGACCTTATCGTGACAGCGACACACAACTACGGACTAGCGTAGCGTAGGCCCAGACAGACTTGGGATCTTAGCTCTTTGACAGGTCTTGCATTAGGTAGGTGGGTTTACCCGACGTACCCGCGAGGTGAGGTTGTGCTAGGTATGTACGTACTACGATAGCATTAAAAGCTCCGACGCCAGCATAGCGGTTGTGGGTCCCTCACTGACGATGCTGCTTTAGCTTCACGGAGACGATAGGTAAGTGCAAGCGTTCTTCGTTGCCTCAGATGAGGTTCGTATCGTGGGGACCGGAGAAGGGAGTGAGCGGGGTGAGTTGGTAGGTATCCGGACGGATGGATGGATTGACATGGCAAACAGGTACGGCATAAACGCCCCTCATCACGGGATCTGTATCAGGGCTTCGTCCCGACTTTCACATGTCATTCCTATCCGTCGTCATGACAGTCTGATGTCGCTGAGAGTGGTCACGTGCTCCATTTCTCTTGATTGCTGCTGTGATCTGAATGGTTGCGACTCTGTCTCGGAACGTGACGCTCTTCCGGGACACGGACAGGAAGTACCTCGCGGATACCCTATCTAATAATAAAAGGCCCCATCTCGAGTCGAGATCCGAACCGTCAGATGCCGATTGGTCTGGGGGAGGGAGACTGTTGTATCGACCCACCCCGTGATATGTACCTACCTACAAGTACCTACGTGAGGTGTATTCCGTAGCGTCTGCGTGCTAAACAGCAAGTACATAATCCGTACAGTAGTTTTTGATAGCAAAGGAGGGTGATGAAGAATTGTGATTTTGTAATTCCGGTCGGGAGTAGGTAGGTATGTAGGTGGATGAATCGAGGAGGGAGTTGGACTGATTGGTGTTGGTAAGAAGACAGGATGAGCTGAGAAGGACCCTGCTGGAGGACAGGCCTACGAGTACGATATGGCGTAAGCATGCACCACGGAGGTTGTTATTGCCGACTCACGCCTGACTGCCCTGGAATGTGGCTGCTTACGGAATGCAACGTCACCAACTTTAAACGAGAGCATCTCCCCATTCTCGGTCAGCCAGTTTCGGTCTGGCCCGAACTTGACGGCCCGGGTCTCGACTTACACCAAACCATCATCCATAAAGACTGCTTCGCCCGGTGAGAATTTTCAACTCTACTCGTATGGAATACCTTGATACACCTTCGGTATCGACACTGTTACCCTCGCTATCACCACTCCGTAGAGCGCCGACATGCATGTCCATACGTTGCATTGCTCCGGAGTAGCGTAGGTACCTAAAGCTCTTTACTACCTACCATCAAAACCGTGGTGCGGGCAATCGAGGCGTTAGACGACCGCATCATCGGTTGATTGGCCTGTGACTTGCATTGGTATACGGACCTAAGAGCACACAAATTTTTTCATCAACGTGTTGATCGTCGGTCGTCGTATGCAACTACGGATTGTGTTACGGAGGCCAACGGCGAGTTGGAGATATCGGCCTCGCACTGGGTGTCAGATTCGTTCTGTGCGGGTTGTATTTCGTAAGCGAGGGGGTAGTTCGGTTCATCAGGAGTTGTCGTTGCTGGTTTACTCGTACGAGGTTGTTTGACAATTGCTTTTGCAGAGCCTCAGTTCTAGAAGGGTTGAAACAATCTATTCCATCCGTACGGAATATTACTTGCCGTGGATATTCCGTATAGAAGTGTGTACGAAGTACAGAGTAGGTATTCGGGCTGTCCAGCATATCCGAGTCCGTGACAAGTCACTAAGCCGCCGGCATCAAGCCGTATCGAACCGATGCGAAAGACCTACCCGGGACTGGAACTCAAAAAGGAATCAAATGCCGGTTTAACCATTCCGTACTATTCAATGTGATGAAATCATCGAATGAATCCCTGATCGAACGATAAACCGATGTCAAGATCGAAAAAAAAGAAAAGATATTCGAATTAAAAGAATGCAAAAAGCAAGTGCTACCGCACTCGCATTCCGACCAGCACGGGACTCGAACCCGCAATCTTTGCCAAATTCCGTTTGAAGGGGAACCGGAAAGCAACGCCTTACCATTAGGCCAACCAGCCACTAATCGTTAAGTATATGCAACCTTGTTGGCATTCATATATATCTCTCTCTTGCTGCTTACTGACTCTGCTTCTGACTTCAGGAGTCATCGCAAGCAGCCGCACGAATTACGGCATCTCGATTGAGGCATTGAGGGGTAACCACGGATCATATCCGGGCGCTTTTCTCGATGCGTCCTAATCGGCAAGTGATCCGCGCCCTATGGAATAGGTACTCGCATGCTAGGGAGCTGAGTCTTCAACCTCGGCATCCCTACTCGTATATCCGCCACGTCTCTACGGCTTACGAGTACACGTCTTGGGCAATGCTCATGGGACCAATTCTATTTCATCGCTACCACTCGCAACAATTCCTGCTTCCAAGACAGAACCTCAATGCCTCGTGACTTTGCACTCCTCGAATCAACAATCACAAGCTTGCTTGATAGACAATCCCTGTTACGCCCCACGATTACCACTAGGGGGGGGGGAGGGAACCAGCACTAAAAGCGCGGGGATCTATCACTTGCGTCCTAATTAAATCTGGAGACTGTCGTGAGGAGATGTTCAGGTCTGCGATTAATGTGAGAAGCTCCGGATCTCATCGGATAGGTACTTACCTATTGGATTGTAATAAGATCGAGATACCGGTATGTGTGTCAGACCCAAGTTGATCATCTACTTGTAGAGCCATAGCTGTCTATGTGTCTTCTTTCTACGCTGCTCACGCTCGTAAGCAACTCGCCCGGGCCGTAAGCACTTCAATAGGTGCCTTAGGTACCTACCTATGTACCTTAGGTATGAGGATTACCCCTCGCCGACCCCACACCCTTAAATCCCGACGTTCTACGGATTACGGACTTCGTAATACCGGTAGGTATCAAGTTCTTTCTTAAGTACGAAATACCTACCTAAGCACAAGAGCCAAGGGATTACCTATTGAACGGGATCCCGTGTCAAGAAACTGGATACATTAGGTAGGTAGTATTACGATCAGTAGGTGCTCTTTGTATCTCTCAACAGTTTGCGATTTTTTATGAAATACTGTTGCACGGTCGTTTCCTTGTTAGACAGGAATCTCAAGTGGTTTGCGGGCTGTTTTGTGAAATACAGGCGGTTTTTATAGAGGGTACTAGGTACGCTAATTTACTAATTGACGCGGGGTCCCGTTTAAATTATAATCCGGCCACGGGATCCCGTGCGTGTAATCCGTATTGGTCGCCAGCCAAGAAACAAACAACTCGGAAAGAGTCAGACAGACAGAGTAGAGCGTTGTCCAGAATACCTACCTACTTACATACATCTTAGATACCCTCTCAACAACCAACATGGCTGCTCCCATTCACTTGCTTCCTGCCTTGCGCACTAAGCCCAAGGCCATCTTCTTCACCGACTTCGATGGAACAATCACTCTCCAAGACAGCAATGACTGGCTGACTGACAACCTGGGCTACGGCCCTGAGCTTCGGAGAGCGGGCAACCAGGACGTCCTGTATAAGGGTCGTCCTTTTCGCGACGCTTTCCAGGAGATGCTCGACAGCGTCACCACTCCCTTCGACCAGTGTATCGAGCTCCTCCTGAAGAATGTCAAGCTTGATCCTGCATTCAAGGAGTTTGCATCTTGGGTGCGTGAATCCTCCCATTCAACGAACACACGGCATTTTCCTTGACCTTCACATTGCCACACCCATGCTCTTGTCCATCTGTTTGAAGTTGGCCCTGCACCAATCAATCAGCAGCCTGCTCATAACTGCAATCAGTTGAGTGATTCGATTTAATGTACACAAACCTGACTGGTTTCACGATAGTGCCGGGCGAACAACGTGCCAATTGTCGTGCTAAGCGGTGGCATGGAACCCGTCATCAGAGCTCTTCTTTCCCATCTGCTCGGTGACGAGGAGGCTGCGGATATGCAAATCGTCAGCAACAATGTCAAGGCCCGACCGGGTAAGAACATCAATGACGAGAACGGATGGGACATCGAATACCACGATGACAGGTACTACACCATATCATCTTCTTAAAGACTTACAGTCAGTCCAAGTAACTAACAGCTGCTAGTCCCCATGGTCACGACAAGAGTATTGAGATCCGGCCTTATGCGGCTCTGGAGGACCGACCCGTCATGTTCTACGCCGGAGATGGTGTTTCCGATCTTTCCGCGGCCAAGGAAACAGATCTGCTGTTCGCCAAAACCGGAAGAGGTACGTTATATCTTCCATCCTGCTGAATATTGAATGGGCAACAGGGCACTAAACTATCTAGATCTTGTTACCTTTTGCATCCGGGAGTCCGTCACCTTCACAGAATTCCGCGACTTCTCCGACATCCACCAGATTGTTGCGGACGTCGTCGCGGGCAAGATCAGTGTACAAGAAGCGGCTGCTCGTACGAGTGAGAAACTAAACTAGACATAGACATCGACGGTGCGAAGGGTCCCGGAATTCTTATACACGTGAGTTACCGGTAATGGGTACGGATTATAGAATTTTTTTTGGCATACAGGACGATAACATGAGATGAGACTCATATATCGGAATTTGAATAGACGGACAGGTTCCTCGCACATATTTCCGGGTTCAACCTGTCAGCGCAGCTTTTTATACAACGACCATCTTAGTGTCGAGTCCTTTTTTTTCATCGGCACCCTTCGCAACTACTCACCGAAGGCCAAATTATTATTGACCCAGGCAAACAGCATCTATTCATTATGACACGCACAGCGGATATCAAGTCAGGCCCACCGAGTCACATGCACTCAATATTCCACGCGTGCAAAACGTTGCTAAACTACCTAGATATCAGTCGCTTCTTCGAGTGTGTTTTCCTTATGCCATGCTGTTGGCAGGACAAACCAGCAAACAAGCATCGCGCCAAACAATCCGATCGCGATGGGATGGAGCACGAACGTCCCGACCACCTGGGCCAGCAACCCCGTAGTGAACGGCGCCACAGCACCCCCTGAACTACCGAATGCGCTGATGACGCTCAACCCACTGACCTGTTCCTCCCGGGACAACATGCGCGTGAACACGATGGCGGCACAGGGGTAAACTGGCCCGAGCAGCAACCCGACGAAGGCAAGTGAGACAACCTCGCCAACAACGTTCGGAATCATCCACACAAGCAGCTCGAACGCGACCGCGCCAACTGTGAGGAAATAAATGAACCTCTTCTCGCCTATGCGTGCGCCGATCGGCGATAGCAAAAAGCGTCCAATTGTAATGCCGCCCCAGAACCCGGAGGTGACGTTGCCAACGGCTGCCGGGGTGGTGTGGCGCGTCGCGATCAGGAACGAAATCACCCAGCCTGAGATGGCCACTTCGGCGCCCTGGTACGCGAAGATGAATAAGGCACTCAGAAGCACGCCGCGCGACTTCAGGGCTCTCCCCATCGTTGAGAACTCGGTTCGCACGACGCTCGTCGCTCCGTCCGTCGAAGCTGTGTCTGCGGTTTCAGAGGTGGACGTCTCCTTCTCGTAATTCCAAAACGACCATAGATACAACGATGCGTTCACCAACATGATGGACACTGTGAGCAGATAGTAGTGATTCCAGGCTTTGGGTCCGAACGTTCGCACTATGCTCGTCGCGATCAACGGACCTGCTGTCCCGCCTATTCCATAGGCACCATGCAAGCCGCCTAATAAGACCGTCGCGTTCTGCAGGTTCGCTGCGAAGACCTGGATCGAAGACTGTTAGTTCAAGATCCGGAGACAAGGGGGACGTCTTGCCCCGCGCCGATTCTAAGGATGCATAACATACGTTACCGATTGCGAGAGTCATGGCATACCCTAGCCCTATGATGAAGTATCCTAGTGGAAGAAAGGGGAAAGGCGCTTTCAATACGAGCGGAATATAGCCGAGGCCGACGCAGATGGCAGCCATGGAAAGAGCCCTGGCTCGTCCTAGACGTAGCCGGACGAGGTCGACAAAAGGGGCTGCGGTGATGAAGCCTATCGCGCTTCCGATGAAGATGAGCGCGACCATGCCGTAGCCGATCTTATAATCCCTATCTCCGGCATTGTGTAAGCATACGGTAATAAAACGCAATCGAAGTCTTCGTGAAGGGGGCTTACCTCTCTATGTACGGAATCAGCGCCCCGGACGCCGAGTCCGTCAGGCCAGCCACGAGATTCTGACTGCAGCACGCCAAGAACCGGTATTTGTTCATGGCCGGATACATGAGGCTCGGCTGCGGCTCCTCGACATTTTCAGCCGACTTGGATGCGCTGACGCCGCTGGTTTCTGTCTCCTCGACGGGCGTCGATCGGCCCTGCGATCCCGACTTTTCGATTGAACCCCCTGGCTCGAGTCCATCGTCGCGTTGCTGCTGGGGAGCGGCCGAGTTTACCCGTGATACGGTCCTTTGCAGTGAGTTGGACTCGACTTGGACGAGTGCTTGGAAGAGGGTTGACTCCATGTGAGATGCAACCTATGTTCTTCGACTCAAACGGAGGAAAATACCCGGCCTTTTGACGAACACAACTACAGGCTAGAACCTGCAATTTACGAGTAAAAAACGAAGTTTGAAAAGACGAATACGGGGGGATGAGAGAGAACGGGAAGCAGTTTCAGATCTGCTTATAAAGGCACGAAACAGCTTATAAGGTGCGAACTGATTACGACGAATGCGAACAAAAAAGGTTTTTTCCTCGTCTGTCTGCAAGGCATCCCCTGAATACTGGGGGTCGAGACGTGTTGAGGTAGGTAATCGTGACATGGCGAGAGATACGCGCACAGTTCACGATGCTTCATGTTCACGATCGATTAACGAACGAGCATGTCGCGGAACGAAAACTACCTTGCCTACTTCGTACCAACAAATCGCGCCGATAACAGGAGGGACGACAAAATCTGGACGTTCACATGATTCATCCGATGATAGCAGAAAGGGCCCTCGCCAAGCTGACGATGTCGGCGCGCGAAGGAAAGAAAAGTCGTAGTCTACCTAACCAGGTACGGTTTCTGTCTATCAAGATTAACGAGGCTTCTAGACCGGAGGCCCATCACGATAGCAAAGGTGAGATGTGACCTGCTTTGATACGTACAGACCAATGGCAACTTATCGACCTTTCATTCGCAAGTAAGGAATGAAGTTTTTTCGTCGTTACCTGTCCTCGTACTAGGAGTGTCATAGGAATCAAAGGTCTGGATGTCGAAATGGATGTCTGGTAACCTACCAGAACGTAACATGTACCTCCCCGTACACGAACACGGTTACGCAAGCGGCCTGCGAGCCAGAAGTTTCCCATCCGTGTTCTTGAGCTGCGGCGAATGAGGAAATACCGCCACGCGGACTGTTGACGAATCTGGAAACACCGCCAGCCCTGCAGGGCTTTACTTGTATGTACCTACTCATACCTATCGTACTCTGGTTTGAAAAAAAGAGAGAGATGATTCGTAAGTCGACGACTCCATAGGTAGGGAATGTATTCCGTAGTATGGGTAATCCCCTGCATGTCTGCGTGACGCGCCTCGTACATGAGATAACGGTTTCTTAAATCTCTGCGAAGTTTTTCATGAACAAATCGTTGAATTCGTTTCCGTGCGGCTATTCGTGTGTTGCGTAGTATCCTCACAGTTGAAGACTCATCGTGAAAACAAGCGAAACCGCCAATGGACAGACATTACATAACAAATCCCCCTCGTGAAGCTTCCAAGGGTCCAAGAACGTGGTAAAGCCAAGATATTTTCACAGCACGTGTCTATCTAGGCCACGACTCTGGCGCCCGGTCGCCGTGTAGGGTCGGAGGCTGGGTACTGCTAGAATGTTGAATCTCGTACTTTACATTTGAATGGATGGATGGATTGGCCACATGCCGTGAAACCTCAGGCATCGACTCGGCACTCAAACAAACGCCAATGATTTTCACTGTCAATTAAGTGTAGTACCCTTCATTAACAACTCATGGACAACACTTCCATATTCGCTTCACATGGCTCACACCCATATCGCAATCGCAGGCCTATCTGTCCGAACTCCCCTCATTATCACTACCTATCGAGCCCTAACCGCCTTGAAGGGCCTTAAACCTCGTCACGTCGTTACAACTTTGGGGGGCATCCCGTACTAATGTATAACCGCCAGACGTCCGCCGCAACAGCAGGTTCGTTGCTGCGCCAGGAGGAATGTCATGCCTGGCTTGTTGTTCGCTGAGCTGAGATCTTCCATGGCATTACCGCATCGGGAGCATTGTCTCCATGTTTTGTTTTGCCTGCCAATCTCGACTCGTCTGAACATGTCTATCTTGATTTGACCTCTCTTCCTCCTGGCTAGAGCCGCTGGTGTGTCGATGATTTCAAGAATATCGTAGTCTGCGAAGTATAGCTTCGCAAGGTCAACTGTGCCACGATATGTAGTAAGATCTTGCCGGAACAGTTTGGTGATTACTGCTAAGAAGGAGGGAGGCGGCGATTGTACCAGGAGCATGTTCAGCTCACAATGCTGTCGGGCTTCCTTAACACAATCTGGCTTAGTTGATGGCGGTGTATTCTTTGCCGTTTTCTGGTTATCTTTATCTGCCAGTGGTCCCAGGGACGCGGCGTACGCGGATCGTATATCTGTTGCTAAAGTCCCGAGAAAGTTGTCGAATTTATCGGCTTTAATGAGCGCTGCGGAAGTGTATCGATGAACTTTTCGGTAAGCAGCGTGCAACGCAACATGACGCGAAGCATTTGACTCCGGTATCTCCCCTCGAGTAGAATACCACACCAGTGCACGACTCGCATAGCTATCAAGGAGGCCGATACGACGACACACCGCCGAGATCAGGTTACGTGTCGAGGAGCAAAGTATGAGATGCAAGGCAATTTCATTCTTCGAGTGAAGATACCGAGTCATATTGACTAGTTGCTGAGTCTGGTTGGCCTGCGCTAGGAAACTCATGAATTTGGCATCGTCCAGAAGGCAGAAGAGTGAGTCGCAGAGCCAACCTAAGAAATCGATTGACCACCTGGCGCAGCCAGCCAGGGAATTCACAACTTCTATTGCACAATATCAGATGCTGGGTGTTCAGACAACAAGGACTGCAAGGGAACGTACCAGGCTCGTCAAGGGGGCTCGATGCGGCGCGAACCGCACTCGGCGCACTACTAGCAAGACTCACAAGAATCACGATGTTGCGGAGGCTCGCAGCCAATGTCGATAACTTGCTTCGGAAATGGCGAGCATTGTACTCCCCATTCCAACCGAGATGATTGAAAATGCTGAAGCAGATATTTAGGTGCTGGTTCCTGATCAGGTGATCATGGGGAACATCCAGGTCGGAGTAGTCGACCGTGATTCGCATGATCTGCACCAAGTCGGTAACCCACTTCGTAGCAAAGTCTAGCACACGAGCCCGTCAGCAGGTTGACTACATCTAAAAAATAAGGCTTGAACGAAAGACAAACTCACGATCTATGTTGGGGAACTTCCTTGCCACGGCAAGTATGTCGTCAATATTGCTATTGTTATTCGTAGCAGCAGCTGTCGACATAGCACAGCCGGCAATGACAGCAGTCATCTGGCCTACACGAGGTTGCATGTTAGATTGAACTTCAGAGGATCAAGAGTGGAGTTCCGCTCACCCTCGGAGATGTTCGCAGGATCCGATAATGTATATTCGAGGTTGTGCCATTTGATCTGCCCGTCTTCGTACAATTGCACAAGGGAAAAGTGAGTTGGGGAAAAGGCCATTTGCAAGCCTAACACGACACCCAGGTCAGCTCGAAAATCAGGATGTACATCATGGTGAATGGACTCACAAGAAGGCTCTCCGCTCTGAGCAAATCCTGCTTCTAGAATGGAATACATGCGCTCTAGATTTGGCTCTCGGTACAGTTGCTGCATCGTGAATCTGTCTCGGTATTCAACGGAACCGTCATTGTAATAGAAGGACAAGACCCTTCCAAATGAGAGCACATTGACTCCCATGACGACTTTGTTCACAACAACCGAGTCAAGCTTCTTCAGGCGTCCTATAACCTATGAGAAAGGTCAGCAGAGGATTGCGGCAAATGTTTCCCATTCACGGGTACATACCGACGGCGTAGAGCCGGCACTGTTTCTTCTAGCACCAAGTCGCTCAAATGCGGGATGGACAGTCTGCTTTTGATCTGTGTGAAGCTCCCATCTGTCGATGATACTCTGCACTTCCTGATTGTAAGGCGAATCTGGCTCCGGTATGAACGAACGCACGGTGATAACAACGATAGGCGACCACTGCTTAGTTTGGATGTCTAGATGGGCTGGAAGCATTTCTATATGGGAAATCTTCGTCATCGACGCGTCGTATGGAGAGTCGCACATCCCCGTTTGGAACCAACTTGTCACGGCAACATGTCTCTTAGACAGAGATGGGCTCAGGAGTTGTCCGGCTTGGGGTGCGTTTTGCGCGTTGTCTGCTGTGGGTGAGGTAAAGCTGATGCGCACCTGAACGACGCGAAGTTGCTTCGAAGTTGTCGCCATAGCAATATAGATGGATTTAGCTGCTCAGCATTAGCATGTGGAAGGAAACTGATAGGGCATGAAACACTGACTTTTATCTGAACACGCAGCTGCATGTGTGATAAGGTCGTCGGCGGAGGTAGCGCTCTCAAGTTCAAGGACAGTGTCCTCGGCCTTGTTGTTATTTTGGCTCCAAAACATCTTGAGGAGGCCATTCGTAGTAACACATATTAATGCAGACTTGGTTGGATTCGGATGATTAGGTCCCATGGTTGGGACTCCAGAACTCTCGAATACATAATCAGCACCGTTTGTGCTTTTGACAGCGGGAGAATATGTGGGATAGAACTAGGCAGGTGGTTAGTGCTGAACGAGCACATTTCAAGCGGGAGAAACCAACCCTTGAGTTTGCTGAGAGAGGATTGAGCCAATAGGTACCAACAATGGCATTCAGATCATCAATGGAGTCTCCATCCCAGCGCCGAGAAATGACGGGACGATTCAAATCGGCGTTGAAGTTCAAAAGGAGGACTCTGCCAACCGCATCAATCACGGCAAGTTCAGAATTTGCCGGGCCCCATGATAGGTGAACGATAGGGCCACCATTGAGATTTTGCCATGGTGTCAGGATCTTTGGCTCGCTTAATCCCCAAGCTGCTGTTTTGGGGTCGGCTCGTAAGTATCTGAGCTCCAGCGATCGGCCACCGGGTGTGACGGAAGCAATGCTGCCACCCTTGGACCAGGTTAAGCCTCTGATGAGTTGTTAGATTCTGTCCATTGACCTTTGTATCTACATAGCCGGGGAGTGACTTACTGGCAGCAACCGCTACCGCGTAACTCATCGAGTCTTCGTCGAAGGCGCCGACTAGGCGGGCGTGAAGACAGAGAAAGGGGGTCAGTATCGCCGAAGAGATCGTCCACTCCGCCCAAATGTATGCCCGACATAGCTCCATCCAGGAGGAGGGGCATCCTGGAGTCTGCCATCGGAGTATAGGATGGTGAAAGAGGAAGGCTGGTGCTGACTAGTCGTGATGAAGAGTGCTGGTATTGGTGAAGCCCCCCGACTGGTCAGAGTAACAGTTACATAGACTAATACCTAAGCAAACACAGGATGCCGGCAGACCATGGCCATAGTGAAAGGATCGGCGATGATGCAGCCAGCTACCCAGCCTACGAGGTGACTCACGGTCGATTTCTCTCTATACAATACTTAGCGACGTGGATGTTATTTTTTGTTCATGTAAATGCAGCGGATGTGCAGAACGTGAATGTGCAGCTGTGTAAGTTTACATACTGGGGGCAAGCCTGAAGTTGGAATTCAAGACGGTCGATGGGGGGTTGTGGCTTGCGGCTTATTATTGTGGCGTGTGCTGTGGTTTTGACGTCAAAGCTGCCTGGGAGAGTACGGAATACGGATACGTACGGATTAGGCACCGTAGCTTCCGTGATTGGTACGGAGCACGGTAAGGTTAGGTCTTGTTCCCTGGCAGGCGCAGATTCATCTACGAGTACTAGGTACCTACGATACCTGGCAGGTACCTCTTTAAGCCGCAGAGAAGGAGCCTTCTCCAGCGCAGTTGAAGGAATGGAACTGAAGTCTGGGGATGAACCCCTATATCAAGTGAGCATCTAAGCTGATGAGCATCCGTTGATTTCGATATGGAAAATTCGGCAGGCATTCCGTATTCCGTATCTAATAAGAGTTCTATTCCCCGAAAAGCAGGACGGAAAGATAAGATAAAGAACCCGACAAGGAGAGAAGAACGCGCTGGTATTCCGTGGGGTTTCCGTACTCAGCAGGTACGAAGTACCTACGCTCCTGGCGCCTGTCGCACATGCATCATCATGAGGATTAAACCGCCCGCCTAAATACCCAACTAGGCAGTTTGCGTAACCCGTCTAGATCTAGCAGCAAACCTTACGCCCTCACGGTTGAAGTACAGATCGCGCGAGATCTGGGTACTTTCTCTCAAAACCCCTGAGCGAATCTACTTCCAAGGTACTTTAGACGTTTCTGATAGGTAGACGCGAGGTGAGATCCACGCCATCCTTAAGAAGTGCCCCCACCGGCAAGCTAGTACGTACCGGTCCTAGGCTGGGTGCAAGTTGAGCTCATCCCTGATCGTTTCCATGGAATCCTTCCAAGTTCAGCATCACCACATCAACAACACCCCAAGATTCTTCCTCCCCAGGGTCCCTCTGCAACTACCCGCAACTTCAAAGCGTTGGTCGATTGACTACCCAATCTCCGGCATCTTCGAGCGACGGCGACATACTGCTCCGTCTCAAAGCAAACCTACCTAGGTACTTTATCAGTCGTTGCGCAGCAGAAATATTCCGTCCGCCATCTTCCCTCATGCGAAGCATTCCGCAGTGTTTATGCTCATCGCGCAATTGCAATTCTCCGACCCCTCGACCTATCCATCCCGTTTTCGACCTGCCAGGGATGTTCCTAACTTCGATATCATTCAATTGAATCGCTTGTTGTGGCCTTCTGCTGTCTTCTAGGTATTGCGGCCACGTACGCGACGATAATTTTTAGCGCCTCCGACAAAAAACGCAGACAATTATGGACACGTCCTTATTGTCGTCAACATCTGAGCTTTCAGATCCTCCTTCTTCTCCTATTGCGCCTTCGCCTGTTCATACCGCCACTCTTTCTTCCTCCAACCCGCCCTCTTCTCCCTTGTCCGTTCTTACTAGATCACCTAGTGTCCCGCCCTGTGTATCCCCGCCCTTCCGATCCGGTCGCCTACCCTCTCCGCCTTCATCCACCACATGCTCTGGAAGCGCGTCGCCCATGAAGCAATCTGAACCCGTCGAGGCGGAGATCCACGTCAATCCTGATGGCGCGCCTCCGCGCAAGCGCCGTAGAGTCGAGCGCAAGCCCAGGACTACCCAGTTTCTGGATCTTGGCGTCGCCGCTTCTGATCCCACTGCCGAGAATGAGGAATTACTCGAGCAACTGAGGAATGCTCTTCGTAAAAAGAAGAAGATTGTCGTCATAGCTGGTGCTGGCATTTCGGTATCCGCAGGAAGTATGTGCAGCCACGCCGGAATCCTTTGATTTCGCTATATGAGACACAAACTAACTGACTGACTCCCTCTAGTCCCCGACTTTCGATCCTCCTCTGGTCTCTTTGCAACTTTGCCCAAGGAACACGGTGTGAAAGGTTCGGGTAAACATCTGTTCGATGCTTCTGTCTACAAGCATGACGATACCACCACTCATTTCCACACCATGGTCCGCGACCTGTCCCAGCTGGTCAAGAATGCGAAACCAACCCCGTTCCATCACTTGCTAGCCTCTCTGTCAAAAGAAGGTCGCCTCCTTCGACTTTACACCCAGAATGTCGACGGTCTTGATACGTCTATGGAACCCCTTGGTACCTCAGTTCCTCTCGAGTCCAAGGGCCCTTGGCCCAAGACCATACAGCTCCATGGAGGCCTCGAGAAGATGGTTTGCTCCAAGTGCAACGAAATCAGTCAGTTTAATGCCTGTCTCTTTGAAGGACCTAGGCCTCCTCTTTGCAAGGTATGCGAAGAGGCGGACAATGTGCGCACCTCCCATGCCGGTAAGCGAAGCCACGGGATTGGGCGGCTTCGGCCGAGAATGGTGCTATACAATGAGTACAACCCTGATGAAGAAGCCATTGCCAACGTGGTCCGAGCCGATTTGCGAGCGCGTCCAGATGCTGTTATTGTTGTCGGCACGAGCATGAAGATTCCCGGCGTACGAAACATGGTGAAGGACATGTGCAGAGTCACCCGAGACCGCCGAGATGGCATTACTGCATGGATCAATCTGGATCCTGAACCCAGCGGTTCGGATCTGAAGAACTGCTGGGATTTGGTGATTCGAGGAAAATGCGATGATGTCGCCTCACTTGTTCATTTGCCTCGTTTTGACGAGACTATCGAGCCGGGTGCGGAGACTATAGTCGATAACGCCAAGTTTGAGAGCAAAGTTCGCCATGTGAAGCTAGAGGTCGAGATCCAAACCAGTCCACCTCGAGACTCAACCTCCAACAAGAGGAAGACTCCTGGAAGTTCACCTGTCGATGTCAAGCCACCATCTCTTGAGCAAGCACAGGGCATTCCAACACCTTCTTCTAGCCCTAGAATCCCAACCGCTGGTTCAACTAAACCGGCTGTAAAGCCCCGCCAAACGAAACTCGCCTTCTCTTCAAGTACTGGAAAGGCCGCCTCTACATCAGCGGCTAAAACCACGAAGAAACCGGCTCCTCGAAAATCGAAGCCGGCTAAGAAGCCCGAGGCGAAACCCAGGGCGACAATCAATTCAACATTCAAGGCTACGAAGTCCAACGTTGTTGCCCCTTCGAAGATCCCTGCCAAAACCGAGATGACGAATGAACCTAGTGGTCACGATCAAGCGAGGAGTTTGTTGTTGGAAGACTTTTCTCTCCGGCCTAGAAATAGATTTCCAGAATCTCATGCGCCGCAGAAAAATACACGCCAACAACCGCTCCGCCCGGATATCTCTATCAAACGCCCAGTTACGCCAACGAAGCAGTTGCAACGCGATGCCCCTCTGACACGCCCAGTTACGCCAACAAAGCAAATACAGCGCGATGGCTCTTTCACACGCCCAGTGACGCCAACAAAGCAAACGAAACGCCCCCCTGCATTTATTACAGTCTCCCCACCTTCCAAGCCCCGAGGCATGGGACCTCTAATTGACTGAAATGTCAAGCGCGAGTCATTAAGCATCGTACCCCGTGTTTACTGATGACGACTGGGCATCAAGCTCGTCATTCCGTCCGAGGGGTTTTTTATCAGGAATTTCAACTTTGAGTGCTTCCTTGCGGTGCATATTTCCGGCACTGTACATACAGATAGCAGCACGCATGGATGGCGCAGAAGTGTTTACCTTTGTCAAGTTTGCATTGCAGATCGTTCCTACATGCTTTTCTTAATGAGGAGGCAAACTGGCTTTGCTATGTAGCGAGGAAGAAGAGAAGGTGTTGAGAGAGGAGAGAGTATCAAACTGAGGGCCACTCGTGGCGATCCCTTCACTATCATTCTGGGACGCTCAGAATCAATGGCGCATTTCAAAAACTTTATGCTCTGGAAGCAGAAAGTAACCACTGCCCACTACTCTACATGCATTTTGGGGGGCTTGAGACCCCCGCAACATGAAACGGCATTGTTTCCGGCGTCTGGGGAGTCGAGGTTAAGAGAGTCCAACTACCAATGTCCGGTAGTTCAGGACTCATGAATTCGTTCAAGGGGGAAAGACAGAACCCTGTGTACATCACAAGCACCTACGTTACGGGTGTATAGAATTAGGCAGGCAGGCAGTCGTAGAGAAAGGAGAAACGTATACCCTTGTTCGTATGAGATATATGGTAGTATTCACAAGCTCTGTATCAATACTAACCTGTGGCTTCAGGCCAATCTTTCTGGTTCCGTTGTTGATACGTGTCTCTTGACTCATTGTGCGTGATATTCGTGTCTGCCTGTGTTCAAGTCACGTGGTATGTCGTGAGCTCGGAAGTCACATGGTCCGAGACGGTGACGGAATACGAGTACGTTTCAGTAGCTGTGGGACGTGGTCGTTCAGGTGTGTCCCTACCTATCCTCTCGGTAGGTTTCCTAGGGCTGTTCCCCTCGCTTAGCTCGGCGACTTAGCGAAAGGGGGGACATTGTGTGTTCGATCACGAAAGGGAGAATCGATGCTCTTCAGTCTAGGTTTGTAGATATCTTCATTCATTCCGACGCCATAAGGCTATAATACACCCAAGGACCTAAACGCCGACCAATGATCCTATTCGCGATGGTATCAAGGAAAATATGGCATCATAGCACTTGCAAAGGCGTCCACGCATGGTTTTTCATTAATCGCTTTATTTGTTTGATAGTGGTTGATCCATGAAACAGAAGTCCCTTCCAGCATCACCGTTTTCTACACGTCCGCAACACCCTGAACCTAACACTAACAAACCGAAAAAAGAAACAAGTAAAAAAAAGCAGGACGTGCTGCTGTATCCACTAAACCCCCGTCTTCAGGTATTGCAACTTGATTAAAACCTCGTGATAAAACCTCATCCCCATGCCTCCGCACAACGCTGATCATCAGATGCTTGGGAATAGCGCGCACGCACTTCCCGAAAAAAAACAGAAAAACATAGTGAAAAACAATGTTGCAATACACGCCTGCGGTCTCTCCCCTAGTCTAATCGAAATCTGGGCGGCAGTGATGGCTATAAATAGACCGAAACGCTCAGGCAGCCGCCCTTTCGAACGCCAGTTGGCCTATAACGCAGAATGCTGCTGCCGGGTATGATTCATGATTCAAGACCATCGAGTTATCTCGCAGTCTATGATGCCGCACCATAACGCCATTCCATACAAGATAAATGGAAACCCCGCAAAAGACGACTGGGAGACGCCTGGGAGACCAACCAAATATTAGTCTCGGAAAATCGTGAAGAGATCATGACGACGTCGCTTTTGATGACTGTCCGTGAGAGACAGCGCCATTAGGAAGGGAAGAGCCCGAACTCTTTCCCTTGGAGCTGTCACCGGGCTTTGCTTCTTCAGCCTGTTGTTTCAGCTGTTGGTACAGAGCGGCCAGCCGCGGACCGGTCATGCCTCCCGATGATGCAGGCTTCGCTGATGCTGGCTTATCCTTGTCCTTATCGGACCTTTCTTTGTCTGTCTCTGTCTTTGCAGAAGGCTGCTGCTTTTCGGAAGCTGGGATTCTCTTGGAGATGAATTTCCTTGAAAGAAATGTTAGCATTGGAAAATAGACAATATAAGAGCAGAGTGCCAGCTTACCATAGTTTAGGCTTGAGCTCCTCCCACTGCCTCGCATCTAGTCCTGAATTCCTCTTGACACCCTCTATGAAGTCGCCAATAGCCGTGATCTGCGATTTCAGAACTTTGGCCCGTGTTTTGGCAACAGGAATGTTTGCTTTAGTGCAAGACTCTACTCTCTCGACGTGCTTCCAGACTGGTTGCATGAGTGTTTTGATGACGGGCGCATCTCTCTTCTCTTCGTCATCCTCATCCAAGTCCTCATGACGGCTCACGTCACTTCGTCGATGTTCATTACCATCACTACGCCGATGCTCTTCTGTGCGACGGTGCTTGAAATGACGACGATCATCTATGTCTCCGTTATGTTTCCTCTTGGAATCGGGTCGCGAACTACCCTCTAGACTACTCCGTGACCGGTGGTGATCACGTGAATAGGGTGATTCATGATCTCTCTCTCGATGGGTCATTTTCTTCAGTCCTTGCGGCGCTGGAGAAGCCGAGACAGAGCTGCCCTTTTCGGGACGACGATGTCCATTGACCGTATGTCCGGTTTTCTTGTTATTGCGATGATGATTCTCCACGATCTTCTGAGCATTTACATCATCTGAGTGAACAGACATAAGGACAGAGAGCAGATATTCTGCACGACGCACGAGATGAACAGCTCCAGGTGCCTTTGCACCCTTGGCCTCGGTGTTTTCTCGTTCTTGTTTCTTCTCTATGCGATGTTCTTCCAGAAAGAACTTGTCATGCATATTCAACTCTCGGTCTTCACGGATTTGAGTCCAAGCGCCGAAGCCGTACCGATCGATACCAACAAGAAGCATTCCGTCTTCTCGAGGACCCCACTCACAGCTGTAGTGTGCCGTTTTTGTAGCTTCGGGAAGCTGGAAAGACCTAAAGTCAGGCTGCTGTTCTTTGACAATGTTATGGAGAAGTCGCAATTGCGGAGGCCTCTCGAGAATGGTCTCGGCATTGATCTTCTTCACATCTCCAAAGTCGAACATGACGGCCTTGATATCCTTTTTGGTCATCTTCTTGTTCGCTTGGCGCTCTTGCGCGCGAATCTCATCGTTGTTCTTTTCCATAGCCTCACGAGCTGTGGCGACAAGTTCATCAAGCGTTTGCTTGACGAAATCTCGGTCTCGGTCGCTTAGACGTGCGTCACGTAGAAGTTCGTCGGGCCGGTCTTCCATGAAGCCATAACGCATAAACGCTCTGATAAGGTTCCGTTTCTCCTTCTCATTAAGAGGTCTCCGTGGATCGGAAAGCAGAGCTCTTTGCTCTTCGAGACGTTCCTGTTTTAATTGTTCACGCTCGCGTTTCTTGGCGATTCTTTCAGCCCGCTCAGTTTCGCCATTGGTCCTCGCGTTCTTGAGTGCGGCTCGACGAGGTGCGCTAGCTTCTAGCTCCCGTGCAAGGTAGTCATCGGCTTTCTTTTGCTCTTCTTCAGATTTGATGGCCGCAAGCTGTTCAGCCGGGATGATTTGATCCCAGTCTAGAGTCAAATCATCTACCTTGACATCTGTATATTGCATAAAATTATCCCAATCGATGCCGCCTGTGCTGAGGTTCATTTTGTCATCGACCTTGGTCTTAGTGACTTCGGCATTTTCAAGGATAGAATCAATATCAAGCTGTTCCAACCTTTGCTGATTGCCCGATTGTTCGAACATCTTCTGGGAACGCATCTTCAAGACCCACTGAATGTCCTCGGCTGACTTCGCTTCGTCCAGTTTGAGGCCCTTCTGTCGGAATTCTTCCTTGAAAGCCTTGCCATCGTCGGTCACGCCAGCCTGGATGGCCAGATATTCGAGGAGAAGCTTGTTGCGAGCACGTTCCAAGACCTCCTCTTCGATAGTCTCTTTCGAAACTAGACGATAGACGGTCACGGGTTTCTTTTGTCCAATTCTATGAGCGCGTGCCATGGCTTGTAGATCCGCTTGTGGGTTCCAGTCAGAATCGAATATGATGACAGTATCTGCTGTCATCAGGTTGATACCTAAACCGCCAGCACGGGTTGAGAGAAGGAAACAAAAGTCCTGGCTATCTTCAGCATTGAAGTGGTTGATGGCGAGGCGTCTGGGGCCCGCTCCGATGGTTCCGTCCAGTCTTTGAAATTGATAGCCTCGAAGACGGAGGTAGTCGCCCAATATGTCCAGGACCTTGACCATCTGACTGAAAATCAGAACACGATGATTATCTTTCTTGAGCTTCGCCAACAGTTGGTCAAGTAGCATCATCTTTCCGCTGCTGCCAATAAGACCTTTGATTTGGTCTTCACGACGCGTACTGCCGGCTAAAACCTTCTCCTCGGCACCTGGAAACATATATGGATGGTTGCTAACTTTCTTGAGCTCCATCACAATGTTCAGTAAGGAGGACTTCTGACCGGTATTGTGTTCATTGAGAGCTGCATAGTTCCGCGTGAGAATGTTCTTGTAATATTCGAGCTGAACATCAGATAGCTCGACTCGAATGATCTTCTCCGTTTTTGGCGGAATATCAGACTCCACGGTTTCCTTGGTACGTCTGAGAATGAATGGAGCAATGGCAGCGTGAAGCTCCTGGAGCTTAGCTTGGGCGTCTGTGGCCGCAAGCGTGTCCAAATCCTCGTCAATTCGCACCTTTCCAGGGTTAAGGAAGTCAAGAAGGGATGAGAGCTCGGCGAGATTGTTCTGTATCGGGGTACCGGTGATCAAGACACGAGCTGGCGCGCCGAAGCTCATTAGTTCTGCGTACAGCTTAGCCTCCTTGTTCTTGAGCCGATGGGCTTCATCGACAGCAAGGGCCTGCCATTTGATAGTCCGCAAGAACTCTGCATCCGCCAAGATGTATTCGTATGAGGTAACCAGGACATTGAATTTGTGCTTCTTGGGATTTCCATTGAACATGAGCTCATGTTCCCGGATGGTATTACGGGCCTCCATGTTGCCCAAATAGACGACATAATTCAGGTCTGGTGCCCACAAATTAAATGTATCACACCAGGCAGGTATCACACTCAGAGGAGCTACCACGAGAAATGGCCCTTCTTGCTTGCGCTCGTTGCGCAACCAGCTGAGGAAAGAGACTGTTTGCACAGTTTTGCCCAGGCCCATTTCATCAGCCAAGATCACGTTGTTTCCTCGGCACCAGTTTAGAGACAAGAAGTTTAAGCCCGTCAGCTGAAAGCTGCGAAGCTCGCCACCTTTGACGTAACGAGGTTGCTTCTCCAGCTTGAGGAACTTGGATCGAGTAGCAGGGTTGGACTCGCTCTTCTCTGAAGTCCATGACCGAGATTGGCGGTTAAGGAATTGATCGATTCTGTCCTGGGCAAGATCTGCTATTGTCGAAGCGATTTCCCATGTGCAATGCTCGTAAGTCAAGCCCTTCCACTTGATGAAGTATTCGCGTCCTTCGTCGCCGCTTCGCTGCGCAACGACGCGTTCAACCTTGGTATAGTCTTCCAAAGCGTCTTGATCGCGTTCTTTATCGAGCATATACTGCTCTCGAATCTCCGGCGGTATCTCATCGCCCGCAAACTTGAGATCCGATTCGTACTCCACCGTTCTCTTGTAGTAGTTCTCCAGCTTACGAACGCCCCGGTAACCGCGAAGGGTTTCCATCGTATCCCATGTGTTGTGAAGGTACGATTTGCCCTGCCACTTGATGTTGTACTCAAAGTCGTCTTTTGTACAATCCAGTGTCAATTCACCACCATTCGTAAGTCGATGGCCAACAACCTTCTCGATATACTCGGTACTCTCGGCAGAATCACCGCCAGTCCAATTGGGTGTGAGTTCAGACTCTTCATCATCATCTTCAATGTCGCTCTCTTCGTACGTCTGGACGGTTTGAGCAGCGCGACGGTTTGACCATCGCTTCTCGGCATACAAAGCCGCAGGCTGAGATTGGCTGGCCTGACGGCGTGCCTTCTTGATGAATGATTTGGCTTTGGCGCCTCCGTAAGTGTCTGAGTCGGAATAATCATCGACTGGAGTCTGACGTGCCGAAGTACCTCGCTTGGAAGCTGCCCGGTTGAAAATGGTTAGTTCTGCTAATGTTCCTTTTGACGGCGAGCTTGGGTACATACACTGGCGTGAAGCCTGTCCGGTTTGTAGCTTCTTGGTTCTGCGATTGACAGGAACAACATCTGAACCAGAGTCATCATCGTCATTAACGTCATTAACGTCATCATCCTCTGACTCGATCTGCCAATATGGGTTAGAAGGTATATACATATGACTAGGCGGTGCAGAGACACGGCTTACGATTTTCGCCTGTTTTGTAGGTCGAGACTAGAAGACAATGTTAGCAAAAGAGCCATATTATTGTTGAGTTGGTGGCCATACACTTCTTCTCAGACCATACAGCTGTGGGTTATCCCGAATGTACTCATCTTCTTCAGCGATGGCTTTGCGTTTGGGGACGCGACGGGACTCGCGAGATGTTGACCGGTCGTCTTGCTGTTCGCTTTGTGAAGCAGCGGGGGCTTCCTCCACGTCATAATCAGCGTCGTCGGAGACCTGCTCCTCGTCCTCGCTGGACGCAACTGCGTCATCGTTCATATCGAGCTCTGCTTCCGCATCTTGGGAAGAAGAGGCGTGATCCGATGTTGATGGGAAAGGACTCGGGGAATCGCGGGTGGGTTGAGCAGTAGTCTCGTTGTCTTCGGATAAATCGCTCTCACTGGCACGATCAGTTATGAGATCATCGCCCGCCGGCGGCACGGATGGAGAATCCGGGTCAGCAAAGGCTGACTCGGGGGAGCTCGACATGTCGACACTGGATAAACGACCTCCTATGACGGGTTAGTAGTGAACCAAGCACTGGAATGGCCGCATGAACTATATGGGCAAGTAGCGCGAGAACTAGCGATCCAGACTGGGGCAAAAACGAGCAAGAACTATGAAGCTCGAGCCCGTCAATGAATCTGGCGCATAAGAGAGGATGATTTGATGGACGCGAGGCTGATGGGTGATGAAGAGGCATTGGGAGCGCTGGGCGGATGGTTTGACGCGTAGCGTTGCTCGTGTGCGTGGGCAGCATCGAAAGCAAGCATCGGCATCTACCATTCAACGTCTGAAGAAGCTAGATATACAAGACAGGGAGATGACAGGGTCGCATATGAGTATCAAGTGGATGGATTCTATGTCCAGAACGCGGCGGTAACAAGTGGCCCAGCCTTGCGTAAACAACGCAATAGAGAGCACTCGAGGGCGGTAGAGGCACTTACAATCATCAACTATGTCAAGAGAGTATAAGTGATTCGAAGAAAGAAAATCTTCTTTCCAGGACAGATGATAGTGGAAGAAGAGGTCTTTGGTGGATGCGTGGATGTGATGGTGGTGCAGGTTGAGAATGCCGTGTGGAATAATTGATGGAAAGTGGAAGTGCGGACGGACAGCTTGGCCCAGAGAGCGATCCTGCTAAGAAAAAACCCCACCGAACAGGTTTAGTGTTGTTGGTGCGCACACAAACACAAACCTAGTACCTGGTGGCTTATCGGCTTATCCAGCTGGGGTCCGACTACCAACCCGCACCTACCTAAAGTACGGATTAGTACGGAATACAGCTACGGAGCAGTGGAAGGTACGGGGACGGTACCTACCGAGGGTACTTTAACGTGTCAGTCCGCGTAAGTACGGGGTACGTACACGCACCGCGCCTTCCTTGCTTGAAATACAGGGGCACCTGGGGGCAAGTGCAAGGGTGCCGTAGCTCGCAGTTTAGTGGAAAGAGTTGGCTGAATCAACAGTGGTATGCGTGCTGAAGAAGAAGAAGGAGCACCTGAGATCCGGAAGCATACCTACGGATTACAGTTGCCCTTTATATTCCTTACCTACGGATTACTACCTACAGAACGGAGCAACCTGGTATCTATCATTCCGTGTGTCCCGGACTCCCGCCTCGTCGGCACCTGCAATTTGTACGCGTTCTATATGGATGTATATGTGAAGTATGGACTAGATGTGCACTTTTATCTTGAACCTTGACGAAGAGGTTCTACGAGTATGTGCAGAAGAGATATGCGGGTGTTCCGGTTCCTCCACATAATTGTAGAGGAGTTGCATCTGCCACCTTGACGACCAACACTTACGGATTACGTACCTGCTTGATATATCCGTATGTCTGAAGGTTGTTGGTTTTACCGGTTTGAATTGTGTTGAAGACCATACCTACCTAGTCATGGGGCTGGAACTCATCCGTAATAAATCAAGATCATGTGCTTGTTGACGAGCAGGTTGACGGGAGACTGGTTTACATTATGTATCTACGAAATATTACACTGATAGATATCTACCCATTCTGTACACTTGATATACCTATGGATTACCAGATGCAGATCTCATCATACTGTCCGCTGCAGAACGATACTATACAGAACGTGCAAACTTAGGCAAATATCGCATCATCACCTACATATGTATGTTCTCCGTCGTGGACCAACCTGTCGTAGACGTACATCCATAGCCGACGCTGACGTACCAAGGCAAAAATCCGTCGTGTACGAAGTAGTGGACTCGTAAGTTGATGTTAAGCAAGAGGCAACTATCATATCTAACATGAATCTCTTACAGCAAAGGCGCCATCACCCGCCATTAGGCGGTTTACACTAATGCGAAGGCAAGGCTTCAATGATATCATGAGATAGTAAAACTGTTTCTCATGGTACTATGGCGACGAGACTTACATACTATTACCTACCAAAGGTATGTATGTTGCATACGAGTTACCTGCCGTTCAGATACCTTCAGATCCCAGTGATCCGTGCCTGTAGGGTAGGCAGCTATTCCGTGATCTGTAACTAATTCGTCCATACTTAACCCGTGCTGTAGTTCTGGTTTTCAAGCCCGAGGCCCGAACACGAAACCGGGCAACCCACCTTAAGTAGGAGGCAATTACGGGATAGCACCGGTACTATTATTCCGTACTCGCCTGCCTAGGTACCTGAAATCTATTCCGTAACTTATGGGAGGTAACGCTACGGTATACAGGCTAGCCGGGCATTTAACGGCCGAAACGCCGTCAACGTTCAGTGCATTTACGATACATAGAGCACCTACATATCTTATCTCCCAGTCAATCAAGAATCTCAATGTTTACTTCAAATATCCTTAAGGAAGCAACCATTGCCCAACAACAAATGAAGTGATATACATACAAGATATTCCATTAGTTACGTCGTAGTCCGTGATAAAGCAGTGAGTACCTGTTAGGCAAGGACACTAATTGCACGCCTATTTACATCTCTACGAACACGCCCCTAGCGCCCATCCTGGCTTACCTAAGTCTGCTCTAGCCATCTCTCGTTAGGCCATGGAACAATTCGAACGAATCAGCAATTCAGGATTGCTAAGGGCGCCCGTAATTTTTTCCCCTGTATGGCGCACAACTGTCACGTACGCCGTGGTTTATCTGGCTCTACCCCTCTGTGTGAAATTCCTCTTACAGCATCATCAATCTGCTTGCCGCGACAAGGCTTTCTCGACAACTCCACCGGCTGCTTTTGTCTGTCTGGGCCTTTTCTTGTCGGCGATTTCGGCGTCCATCTCTGAGCACTTCGAACCGAGGATTCTGTATTTCCTGTTCTCCTTTGCCACGCAATCGTCGTCGTCATGGCTTCGAAACTTACCCGGTAGGCATTCTGCTGCCGCATAACGCCACGTGAAATGCTGATTGTGCCGTTTTAGTATTGCGATCGTCAGCGACGACAAGGTGCGAACACAACGCAACAACAACTGGAAGTGATTCTGTTCTAACGCAACTGTCTCCGGTTCACAGTGCAAGCCAAAGAGTACGGATAATCGTAGCAACAACGTCTGATTCGCCATCTCGACTAACGCGCGTATCTAGAGTGTCGCCAGGAATGCAAGAAATCTTGCCCGGTAAGGAGCAGACAGCTTCTCTCCTTTACGCCTTGCCAGCCCAGCCCGCCCACTGACCAGAAGCGCGCATTAGGTGGTCCGTACCGGAAAGCTCTGTATCGAGGTGTCCCCCGAATCTCGACTCGCCTTCATCTCTGAGTCTCTGTGCATCGGTTGTGGTATCTGCCCCAAGAAATGTCCTTTCGGGGCCATCACGATTATCAACTTGCCCACGAACCTCGAAAGCCAAGTTACACACCGATACTCTGCCAACAGCTTCAAGCTTCACCGTCTGCCCACACCGCGACCCGGTCAGGTCCTTGGTCTCGTCGGTACCAACGGTATTGGCAAAAGTACCGCTTTGAAGATTCTCAGCGGCAAGCTCAAGCCTAACCTGGGTAGATTCGACAACCCTCCGGACTGGGAAGACGTCATCAAGTACTTCCGAGGTTCTGAGCTGCAGAGTATGCTTGTGCCCAAGCTCTGTCCCCTTTTTGCTCATCTAACGGTGCTTGTTTCTAGACTACTTCACCAAGTTGCTCGAAGACGATCTTAAGGCTGTTGTGAAGCCCCAGTTAGTTTTACTGGCTCCGTTGATATAGCTCTTGTTGCTAATTGACAAAGATATGTCGATCAACTTCCGCGCGCCGTTAAGACGGCGGATAAGTCTGTCCGCTTCCTCCTTGAGCGAGGAGCCGCAAGAGACAACAGTAAGGAGCTTCGTACCGACACCTCAGTAAGCGGTTATTGACTCTGGCTATAGTGGACGAGGTTCTGGACACTTTGGAGCTTCGCCATCTCTTGGATCGTAAGTACTTCATTCTGCCATGCCGCAATTCTTACCAAGCGCTCACATATTTCATAGGCGACGTTAACCTGCTGTCTGGTGGAGAGCTGCAAGTAAGTTCAACCCCCATTTCTTCATGACATGAAGATCAGGCAGTCTTTGGGAGCAAGGACCTCAATTCAATGCCATATACGTCCAATCCTCCAAGGTCATGCAGAGAAAAGGTTGATTACTGACTTTGAATAGCGATTTGCCATTGGTACTGTCTGTGTCCAAAATGCCGACGTGTAAGCAGACATCAGCCCTCCAGTTCCGATCATTCCTTGAAAAACCCCCCTGAACTCGCACAACGGTTGCCTTGGATCAACGTCTAACTGCCACATCAGGTACATGTTTGACGAGCCCAGTTCCTACCTTGATGTAAGTCTCGTGTTGTTCACTTTCACTCGTGTGGCCTTACATGCGCTACCGCACCGTGTAAAGCTCGAAATTACTGACATCTTTCCTTATAGGTCAAGCAACGTCTGTCGGCTGGTCGCATGATTCGTTCTCTCCTGAACGTCAAGAACTACGTTATTGTGGTAGAACACGATTTGTCTGTTCTTGACTATCTTTCCGACTACATCTGCGTACTTTACGGAAAGCCCGCTGTTTATGGTGTTGTCACGCTCCCATACTCCGTTCGTGAAGGTATCAACATCTTCCTTGACGGTCACATCCCAACCGAAAACCTTCGATTCCGAGATGAATCGTTGACCTTCCGCATTTCGGAGGGCACCGATGAATTCCAGGTCGAGAAGGCTCGTGGATTCAGCTATCCCAAGGTACGTGAAATTTTTCCGTATTCAGAAGATCATATCAAGAGGAGTTATTCGAATGAATAGTTCATGCGCTCTTTATATCTTCACGCAAAATCCGGGACGTCTACTAACAATTAAACTCACAGATGGAGAAAACCCTTGGAAACTTCAAGCTTAGCATTGACGCCGGAAAGTTCACTGACTCCGAGATTCTGGTCATGATGGGAGAGAGTATGTGGTCCAAAGCGCCCTTTAGATAATGAACTGTCGCTAACTGCTGGTTAAAGACGGAACCGGAAAGACAAGTTTCTGTCGACTGCTTGCCGGCGCCCTCAAGCCCGATAATGACAAGAAAGTACCGGAGATGCGAGTCAGCTTGAAGCCCCAGACCATCACACCCAAGTTCGAAGGTCGGTTATCCTAGTCATTCATTTACCCTTCTCGGAGATTACTCTCTTCAGACAGGTTTATGTTGCCCAATTGGAGACACGACCACTAACACTCTCGGTGTAGGAACCGTTCGTCAACTGTTCTTCAAGCGTATAAAGCAAGCCTTCTTGTCACCTCAATTCCAGACCGATGTCGTTAAGCCCTTGAAGCTCGATGACTTCATTGACCAGGCAAGTGACCACCCCTTTTTTTTCCATCATCCGTTCATTTGCTAACTGGACTCTAGGAAGTGAAAAACCTGTCTGGGTATGGTGATATCAAGCCAAACTACGAGTCCTTTTTTACTGACAGTGAGACATAGTGGTGAATTGCAACGTGTTGCCATTGTCATGGCTCTCGGTATTCCCGCCGATATCTACTTGATTGATGAGCCTAGTGCTTATCTTGACTCTGAGCGTAAGTAGACACCGGGAAACGTGGGCATGGCCGAAGTTAATGTGAGGTTACAGAGCGTATTATTGCTGCCCGAGTCATTAAGCGCTTCATCGTGAGTATTTTTCGAGCAATGGCATGTACCTAGCAGAACATTTTGCTGACAACATGACAGATGTCCGTGAAGAAGACCGCATTCATCGTCGAACACGATTTCCTCATGGCCAGTAAGTCGCTCTAGTATCATAATTTTTTTACCGACAAGTAGTCGCTAACGCTCTTATCAGCTTACCTGGCCGATCGTGTCATTGTCTTCGATGGTCAGCCCGGTATCGATGCTCATGCTAACGCGCCTGAGTCTCTGCTCACCGGCTGCAACAAGTTCCTGAAGAACTTGGACGTTACCTTCCGTCGTGACCCCACCAACTACAGACCTCGTATCAACAAGCTCAACAGTCAGTTGGACCAGGAGCAGAAGTTGAGCGGAAACTACGTAAGTCATTCCATCCACGTGGCAGAGGCATTATTCATTAACCATCATATTAGTTCTTCCTCGAGGAAGACAGCTCTTGAAAAGGGCATCCCGAGACGGCATGGCCGCAGAAACGGCCGTAAACACAAGCGTCACCAGCGTATGCTTCCAGCGTCAATTCACGGCGTTCTAGGTGTTCAAAATCGGAACGGTAAACGCCACAAAGGCGGCGGCGCTCACGAATTGCCAGGTGGAGAAGAAGATGGCGGCGAGGACAGCGATGATCCCGACGACGAGATGGCCAAAATCCCCTGTTCTTGCCTGGTCCTGTGGATATTTCTAGCGCGATAATACACTCCCTTGAGAAAGGCTTTCTAAAAGGAAAGTCCGGGCAAGTCACGGAAGGGAGTACGTTATGAGTTGCTAGAGGCTCTGCAGATTGAGGGGCAAACGGACCAAGTTGGAAGGCCTATCGTTCAAGTCAGATAACGCGGGGTTTTGGTTTCAGGGCCTTCGCCGAGTACGATGTTACGTCGCCGACCATTTGGGCGCAGGGATTAACTATCTCCTCTAACCTAAGTCAAGTATGTGCTCGAACTGGCTGGACCTAGATTGCCATAGTTCTGAATTCAAGATTCCCAGTCACTTGCTATGTGTCGAGGTTGGTTTGCATCGTGATGTGACATATACAGTATTATGGTGAATATGTAGACTCTCCTGTCTATGGGGAGTGAAACAGACTTGTCCTTTCGATGAGTCTGTTTGGTCGTTAGACCAAGTTGTTTCACAAGTTACCTACAATGGGATTGATACTGTCCATAGGGCAGCAATCATCGAAGTCTGACATTGGAAGGTCTGATTGAGTGTGTCTGAGACAACCCTCACGTGCCTACAAGAACCACATATTCAAGCAAGGAATCAATCACGACGGAGTATAACAAGGCAGCAGACAAAAAGTACAAAGCACACGTTGATTATACTGGACAACTAACTACCAAAATGTAACAACCTATATTGTGGTGGAAGACCACAAAAAAGGAGTCGCCACGGGCGAAGAGACAGGGGCAGGAAGGGTTGATACACACCGGAGCTTATGGATTTCCGCAAAGCATCCTTTTTTAGACTGCAACCTGCATCTAGGCCGCGATTTTCTGTAATTTTCTTTTACCGCGAAATAAAGTGAAGAACAAGAACCGGGAAATAGGGGGCCATTTGAATTTTCCTGCAGAAGAGTGAGATGGCTCGGTTTTTTTTTATTTTGTGTGGCGTTCAAGACGTACGGAAGCATTGCCCCTTTTTTCCATTTGTCGTTTTTCGTGTGCGTCGAGGGAGTCCTGGGTCAGGCGTCTGACTCGGGCGAGTACGAATAGACGACCAGACCGGATGACGTGATTGGGCCCTGAAAATCCATATGCCAGATCATTACACACGTTCTAGCGAAGAGAGATTTGGACTTCAGGCTGACCGGGACATGAACCATTGCGATAAATCGCCTCGAGCTGAGCGCTGTCAATTTGGACTGGCGCAATGAAGAACTAGCCTGTAACCGGGAAGACCACGTTCTTGACGAGAAACTAGGTGAGGGCAAAACAATTGGTCTTGGACATACAGTTCGGCGTTGTCAAATAGACCAGTTAGTCTTCTTCGATTTCACCCTCTTCGCTACCCGAGTGTACACCCGGGTCTTCTCCCTTTGGCGGCGGCTGTGGTGCAGGTGATGTTTTGCTTGTGAGGGGAGCATCATGGTCAGAGCGCTCACGAGGACTTCTATCCCTTCTCAACCTCTGGAAACCATGTTAGTAAAGGAGAACCCAAAATACGGAGGGCTCGACAAACCTTTGAATCCCGCGAATTGGCATCGTCCTCATCGGCTCTACGGCGTCTCGACGAAGTTGGTCGCTCATCTCCGTAGGGCAGCTCGTCTACCGGGGCTCGCTCAACACGACGACGATACATCCTCTCGCGTTCTTCCTCGCGGTCACGCCTCTCTCTGTCGTAATAACTGGGGGGATCATCACGTCTCGATCGAGGCGGATAGTCTCTGTCTCGTTCCCTGTCTCGGTCGTGGTCTCTGTCGCGGTCACGGTCCCGATCTCTGTCCCGGTCGCGGTCACGATCGCGGTCACGATCACGGTCCCGGTCGCGATCACGGTCACGATCGCGGTCTCGTTCTCGTTCTCGATCGCGGTCGCGGTCACGATCACGTTCTCGAGTGTCCCGGTCTCGGTGTGAATCCAACGGACGACGGTCAGACAGCAAGCTCTCCGCCATGCTTGACTTACGATAATTCTTTTCACGCTCGGCAATAGCTTTGCGGCGATCGGCCTCGTATGCATCAGGTTCGGGGCTGCGACTATGGCGAGAGGCTCGTGCTCGATCACTACGGTGAGATCGGTCTCCTTTGTCTCTATCACGATACATACCACGATCAACTGATCGATCCCGGCGCTTGTGGCGGTCACGATCTTCGTCTTCCCGGTCCTTAGTAAGTCGACGAAGAACTTTCTCAAAAGCTCCCCTGCGAGCTTCCTCCGAAGTGACAGCCTTGAACTCAGCGGCGCGGGCGAGGCGAGGTCGGATCTTTTCCCAGGTATCATCTGGTGCAATTGGAGGATCTAGGTGCTTGATGTAAGAGCGCAGATCATCGATAGCTCGGCGCTGCTGACGCTCGGAATGTTTATCCTCGTCCGACCGCTTTGACTTCTTCTCCTGAAGCTGTTCAATTGGTCAGCACTGTCATAATAGGAAGAGTCTAGATATACGTACCCGTTCGAAGATGAGCTTCAATATGTCATGGTCAATGTTAGCACTGCGTGGATCATTCTTCAAGACAGCAGTGAAGTCTTCGAAAGTAGTCTTGGGGGTGAACTCAAAACGAAGGTCCTTTACTCGTGTTAGTTGAAGTGCAAGTGAATGGTGAGTCGAATGCGTAAACCAACCTCCATAACATCCAAGATATCATTTCTAGTACCACGTAAGGCACGCTCCTCCTCCTCAACGACATCCCAGAACAGCTCGAGCGGAGTCGAGCCAGGTTGTCCGCAAACGGCTTTGAATCGCTCGTCATTCTCGATCGTTGGGAACAATTGGCTCCACTTCGTGCCGGCCTTTATCGTCCCCGCCTTACGCAGGTCCTGGAGTAATTTGATGAAGGCATCGCGATTCTTTCGCTCGACACGAAACTTTTTGTTTCGCTGCGCCTGTCGCGTTTCGTTGAAAGTACGCTCCAACGACTTGATGTGGTTTTGAAATGCAGTTAGGATATCAGAGTCAGAAAGGGTTAAATACTTCTCATCATTTTGAAACGGCGCAGTCGACTTGAGTATACCCTGAGCCTCAGACCAGCGAGTATAAGGCTCCAGGTTCAACTTGGGCAGCAAGTCGATAAGCCCATCCATAGCGCTCTTTCGGAGAGTGGCCTGACTTTCGAGATGTGCCTTTTTCAAATCAGCCACGTAATCCTCAAAAAGCTGCCGGCGTTCTTCGTCGTCGTTGGTAGAGCGAAAGATGGTCTCGCCCTCGATTATGGGACGAGCTGTTTTCCAGCGGGTATAATGTTTGATTTCAGGGTGGCTCTTCAGCATCGTCCCAAAATCTGCCCGGAGCTTCGCCAGCCTATCCTTCGCACGCTCTTTGTCCTGGATAATCATCTCGTGGCAGTAGTCCTCGAACGCAACCTTTCTATCTTTGGGATCCTTGATAGCGCGGAACTGAGGGTCTTTCACCGTTGCTCGGACCGCCTGTTCCCAAGTCCAGTCAGGCTGCACGCCACTGCGACGAAGCAGCTTGGTGAAGGCAGCCTCCGCCTCTTCAGGCGTGGTATACTCGGGCTCGTTGCTGGCAGGCGTAAAAGCTTGAGCGCGGGGATCGTTTCCGAACGTCAGCTGGCGCGACTCAGGGAAGACATCGCGATGGTCGCGGTGGTCACGAGGATGATCGTGTCCCGAGGCCGGAAAAGAGCCGCTAGAGCCGGGGAAAGACGACGAAGGTCTGAAAGGTTAGTTACTCACGATGCATGATTCGTAGGAATATCTGACGGGTGATCTACTCACGTGGGTGCCGACGGGGGGTGATCGAGTCCTAGGGCCTTCCTGTAGACAGCTGGCATCTCCCACGAGCTCTGCTTGGTTTCCGTGTTGTACCAATACTTGCGACCCTGCTCGGCTGTGTATTCCTTCCATGGCTGGTTCGCAAGAGCGCGCTATGTGGTGGTTAGTACTTCGCAGCATACGGACTGCCAGAACGACGCAACATACCTCGGCCGGCGTCATCAACTCCTCGGGCTTGGTCCATTGGGTGGCTTTCGTGATGGCGTTGTAATAGTAGACGCGTCCTTCGGGGCTCTTGGCTTCCTGCCATGGATTTGGCTGGCCAAAGGGGCCGGGAACTCCATTCATGGTGACAGACTTACGATGGTCAATCACTAGAAGTTCATAACATAAGACGGAGAGCAGACAGCTGGCGTAAAGATGAGCAGCCAGATAAGTATAACGCGAAGCTATGAGCAGCTCACCGGCAGAATAATGCGACTGAATATTCTCATTAGGCCATTTTTCGTTAGAGAACTCGTGCTGAACGCGGATTGGAAGGCACCGCCATAACAGCTACCTGGGTATCCACAACACGGCAAGGTTGGGCAGGTAAGCATGTGGCTTGTGCTGTGGCACAAAGTCTGACGGCTGTGAGTCGCTGTACAGTACCTTACACCACGTCGAGTAGGTACTGCGTACTGTGTGCATGTCAGGTACGGACCACAGTGCCTTTAGTTGGTTCTACACGGAGTCCCCTCCATTCCTGTCCTGCTGAGCCAGACATCATCGGCCCTCGTGCATCAAGCAACGACCTCGCCTACATCTTCCGTACACCACAGCCTCGTTTGTGCTGTCATTCCCATCCTCTCTTGTGTGTTATAGAGCGTGGTACAAAACGGAAACCGCTTATTTATATGCCGCATACGGATTAATATCTTTCAAACAAATCTGACCAGCATTCGCCAAGCTGTCGGATTATTCCTGTCGCAATGGGTGACCAACCCTCTCCTCTGGCACTCGAACAAGAGCCTGATCTCAATGATTACATTGCCAACTCAAGTCTCGAGTATTTTATTCCTGGCGCCACTGATTTTGCACCTGATCAGGTCTTCCAAGATGACAGCCAATCTTTCGAGCAGCTTCTTGAGTCGATAGACCGGCGTGGATCATTATTCTTCGGTAGAACCCCCCGGCCCCGAAACCCGTGTCGTCGCAATCTCACCGTGCTCGTGCTCATGTGCAGACCTTAGATGAATCCGTCAGTGTGGTACTTGTACTCAAGATCCCGTATGGTGAAGATGACGATGCGCTGGAAGATATCTTGAAGAGCCTTGTCATCTCTCTGGAAGTTCAAGTTGTCAACGAGAATACTTCCGACCGCGACAGCTCGCCCTCTTCCGAAGTCATATTCTCCGATACTGTAGATGGACCGAAAGAGCCCATCATAATAAGGCACTACTCGTCAAGCTCCGATGCGAGTAGTGAAAGCGGTATGAGAGGCACCGCCTATGCTATATGGAGCAAAGCTGTGTTCCTCAGTCGCCCTAGAATTCGCCTACAAAAACCCTCTGCTATCTTCACAGCAACAGCTAGTATAAGAACTGCGAGTGGCACTCTTGCGAATGGCCTCCAAGATGGGTACATGCCAAGTGGTATAGCCTCAAGTCTTAACTTACTCGAGTCGTTTGGCTGTGATCCGGCTCTGAACGGCATCCAGCCGCGGCTCTCTGCTCTACGGGTGTCGCGCGTGTCGCCTTTCACGCAGCAAAGCGACGACCTTGTATGTCCTATCAAGTCTTCGTCAACAGTTTCGTTGCGTATATACCCAGCCGTACATTCGCGCATACGATTTACTCGCCCAAACACGGCTCCGGCCACAACCGCCATGCTGGCTATGCTCGAAGTTGATTTCACCGCATTCTTCAGTTGTGAGATGATTCTCGACGATATTGCACTCACCATTCCGGGCGCTACAGTGGAGGATCTTACAGACCAGGCCGGCCTCTCTCTGCCATTGACCTGCGCTTCGCATGACCATATCACGTTCATATATCGCATCGTCCCGATCGATACTGATGTCGCATCAAAAATCCCAATAAGAGACTTGAACATTGCTATATCGTCGACCGCGTTGGCGAATGCTCATACTAAGCCTCGACTGAGAATGGCTTGGACAGCAGCGGTGGATTTCACGGTCCCTGTAAATCAGGGGTATGGGTCCACGATGCAACCAATGCAACGAGCACACAGACCAGGCCAGTTATCCATCGGTGGCGAGACTGCTACTTTAAGCGCGCCCTCGGTTAGACCAGACTCTTTACAGTTTCTCGAACCGTTGACGGCGCAGACAGAGACGACAGTACAAGAACTAGGAATTACTGTGACGTTTACCGCGCCTTCGTCCTCTCAGAAGATCTGCGTGGGCGATACATTTACATGGAGCGTTTTCGTCGTCAATCAGTCACCGAGTCAGTCAGCTGCCGCTAGGAAACTCGCCATGGTGGTCATTCCTACACGCAGACGTACCGAGTCACGCGTGACGAGACCGCCGTCCACGTCTCAGGCATCAGAGGGTCCGCGTAGACACTCTACGATAGCGTCAGCCCGAAATAAAGATGTCGCGGAGGCTATACTGGACGACAATGTAGTTCATGCGATGCAAAATTTGAGCGTTGTTGAGGATGCGGAACTTATATGTCTGAGTGCGGATGTTAGGATCGGCCCTCTTGCACCTGGTACATGCCATGCAGCCGAACTAAAGTTCCTGGCCCTCAAGGACGGGATCGTGGGCGTGGATGCGGTTCGAATCATTGATCTCATTAGTAACGAGCACGTGGATATACGCCAACTCCCGAGTGTTATAGTCGAGAAGAAGCTAGCGACGTCATGAACAAGGAGTCTTCTGGCAGTCTAGGTGCATTGAAAATGAGCGACCTCGATCCATGGTCCATTCGAGCGCAATCCCATTGAGGAGTGGTAGCTAAGATGGAGGTTGGGTACGGAATATGTGCCTCGGATTGGGTACTATTATATCGTTGCGATCAAACTCGGAACGCAAGCCAGGTATGTATGGCCTTTCATACACACGAGCAGGGGGGCCCAAAATCGCAACTCTGGGATTCCTGTCTCCCAATTGCTGGTGTGGGTTATTCTCGTGATGTTCAGGGTAGATTTCGCCATGATCCACCGCATATCGAAAGGCAGCTCAATGTTCGCCAGCATGTCAATGTGCGAAACTTCATCCATCTTATACGACGAGTAATTCGCGTATCGCGAGTGCGAAGATGCAGTCAGCTCTGCTTCACTCATGAACACGTCAAGCTGTATGTCGAGAGCAAGTACGAAATAGACGCCGCCCAGGGTATCAGGTACTCTACCTAATGAATAATTCAGTCAGTTTGACTACCTACCTATCGATCGCAAATGTCTGTCAACTGGGGCCAGGTACTCTTCCTCAACTCCACGAGATCGTAGTTCTTTGGTCCGTCTCGGAGGGAAAGGGCCATGAAGCGGATTGAGGAATCGGCGTATCTAACGTGGTCGTCAATGACCAACCGCGATATCATCCGAGCCTCTGGAACCGCCGCATTAGTTTCTGAGACGTCTCAACACCGACCAAACCCAGTAATATGTGCAACATCGTATGTCGTCGGCAGCCCACAAAGCGGCAATGTATAGAGACAGGGCGTTATCGACTACTAATGATTAGCCAAGGGTTTGTCTTGGCTGACACGGCAGGATATTTAAAACTTCTTCGGTACCAAATGCAGACGACCGACAGCCTTCGAGTGCCCCTGGCCGGCAAAAGCCACACCTAACGTCACAGCATACCCCGGATGTACGAAAGGAGCATGCGAAACGAGCTTGGTGGGCAGTGGATGTGGAATCTCAGCGCTAAAGGCCTCTCTATCCGGCTTACTGACACGACGGGGTGAGATGGATGTGTGACAGAAAATCGCCGACGCAGATCTTATCACTTTTCGCTGCTTAGTATCTCCTATGGGGATACAGATGTGCCGAGAACATTCTCGGTATGACCAGCGCCTACCTAAATATGGCGTGTAGGTATACGAGAAGATGTACGATTCCGTCAGTCAGCAGCGTGCTTAAACGAAAGCTGACGTTTCATTGACCTTGGCCTCTACCCTCTTCGATGATCATTCAGCTCGACCGACTCCCTTGGCGATGCTGTACTGCCTATCGGCGCACCGAATGCAGCGTAGATTCACGCACCTTTGACAACAATCTCTGCCTGAATTGGCAGTGGTATGTGTAATATGTATTTGCATGTGGAATAGTAAGAAGATACCCAATCCGTACCTTGTTCAGGGTTCGTTGTTGGGAGTCGGGGCGAAGTTATGACATGTCAAGGCTTTCCCATGGCACACAGACACAAAGACAGAGACACACAGACCGCGAACAAGCGGGATCTACATTAGTGTGCAGATACTTGGAGATATTATTGATCAAGCCGCGACGGTCCGGGGCGCTGGGAGTTTAAAAAAACCGATGCTGGGGCGCGATTTGAGGTGCATGCTGATTGAAGCTTATTGCGAGATAGAATCCGAGGGTCGAGAGGGGATAGGACGGGATGAAGGGCGTTATCATCCCTGAACGCTGAGGCGAGGGCTAGCTCCCGGCTACCTGCGTGGACATGATGGCATGTGGCTTTCCGATGCTCGGAAGGGTTTGAGTCGTTTCGTCTGCATGAGGTCATTCTACATCTGGCCTCGAGGATGAGATCAGGTCTGCCCGTACACTTGGTGAGTCTTGACACTCTCACCGGCGTACAATGACAAGCCATGACAATGCCATGACCAAAATGAGGCATTACGAGTATTACCTACGATACATGCAGCAGCAGCAGCACACAGGCGAAAAAAAGAAGGAGGGCAGCCAACCGGTCATCCCGCACGCCATCTACGTATCCTCTCGAGCGAGATGTTTGGGCGAAGCTGTTATTTGTAAGGTTGTCGCTGTTTTCATGGGTCGCTGGTACATTCTAGTGCAGACTATTGGCGAGCGAGAGACGCCAAGCCAGCATCTCACTCGCCCCGACGCAGAGGGAAAAAGTGGAGGCTCGAAACGCTCTCTCGGTTTACCCACTGGGGTAGTATCTTTGGGATGGCGAGAGGGAGGGATTCTACCTACCCTAGGATTCGGCGCGCTCTGCCAGCAAATCGATTCGATGTCATCAATCAACCCTCGACGATGCACACATGCACACACACAACAATGGCCTACCTAGACATCCAAACCCGGTTGTTAACCTGTTCCTTGCTGCTACAGCTTACGGACTACAAGTGCATACATACTCCTACTCGTACATACAGCTTGGCACTTGCTGCGGCGTGGCTAATATGACGCGCGAGCGCGCGCGCAGTGAACTCCGTTATCCCATCCTTTATCCTCTCCCTTGCCTAGTTTCCTGCCTATTCCCTCTAAGCGCCCACAGCTCACTCGCTGGTTGGCTCTCCGTTGCACAAGTGTTCGGCGCTGTCGCCGCTGTCGTCCCTCTAACCTGACCGACTTTCCCTTGGTTCTGGGCCATACTTATCTGAGGCTGATGCTGCTGCTGCTGCGGATGGGCCCCCTTGGACCTGGACGATTCCGACAGGCAGGTGAGTACGGTAGATAAAGAGCATGGCATGTGAGTGCACGATACGAGTACCGAGCAGTCGAAGCTATGTCATACATAATCCCCGACGGTATTCCTGTATTTTCTTGACAAATTCCACACTATCCCGGATCACCCGGATGACGTACCAGGAGTTGTATTAGAGAGACTCTAACAAGACGGGATAACTGCTGCTGCTGCTACGGTCTACTCGTAGGTACGGTCTGCGGTCTGCCTGCTACCTACTACTGCTGCTACTGCGACTACTACTTTGCTACCCTCGCTTTGCCAACGGACTACTAAAGCCCGACTAGAAGCTATATTAACCTCTTTATGGCGCCAGCCCGCAATTGTCTCTGGTGCGTTCTTTTTGAAATGGCCCTTGCAATTGTCAAGGTCCCCGTCGTATGAACCAACCGCCTTCTCTTTCTTCTTTCTTCCTTCTCCTCCTCCTCCTCCTCTTTGTTCATCCGGGCTTCAAAGCTTTCCCATCCAAGCTTGTTGGCTTGAAACATAACTCTTTGTGTTGTGTTCAATTCGTCTCCTGACACCTCCCTCGTCGTCGACTGCCCGTTAGTCCAGGACTGCACCACCCACTTGATTATTAACCAACACCTCGGAAAGCTAGGAAAGAAGAAGACGAAGAACGGCGATAAGGAAGAAGAGACTGCTCGCGTGCCAAGTCACAAGGGCATCGGTAGCTTGCCTCTCTTATCCTCCTCTTAGTCGTTCATATCAATTGTCTCCTATTTTTCCACTAAGTAGAAGGAAAATTCTACACGTTTGGTCGTGTCCGTCCGTTTTTCCCACCGCCATCTTGCTGCTGTCGAGAAAGGAAAAGAAAAACCCCATACCAACATATCTCAAACCACCATACGGGTGCATAAAACTCCATTCAAGTATATATAAAAAAGAAAGAAAAGAGAAATGGCCGACTTTGAGCATACCCTCATCGTCGCAATCGTCGCGAGCATCGTATCCGTCTTCGGATTCCTCGGACTTACCCTCACCCTGGCGCTCTACTGGTCCAGCATCGCCCGCCGCTTCGCGCCCAACCGATTCCCCGAGCCCCCCAGCGAAAAGTCGTGGCCCTCGTCGAGCGAAACCACCACGCAAGCTAACCTGAGCATACCGTCTCCTGTGCGAGAACCGTCACCCGCTGTGTCGTCGAGGTTATCCAAGGAGTCTCCGGCTAAGGGGTCGTCGTCCACGGAGTCTACATCTAAGGAGTCGCCTTCCACTGAGTCGACATCTGAGTCGCCTAGTCCTGAGGAGCCGCCGAAGGCCGTTGTAAAGGAGTCGCAGTCACCGTCACCGTCACCGCCTCCAGTTACGATATCAGAGGAGAAATCCGAAGAGAAGCCCGAAGAGAAATCTGAAGAGAAACCTGAAGAAAAAGTCGAGGAAAAGGCATAAAGGAATCACACGCGAAAACTCATCGTCTTCCATTCAACTCTCGGCCTCGAATTCCATGGAGATTTCCCACGGCCGCGCGCATTTATCCAAGAGACCTGGGGTCAGTCAAAGTCAACAAACACCATTTTGCATTTGGCATGCTTTCATTTAGCGGGCGTTAGCGGATCAATTTTTCCTTCCTGAGGACTTGTTTATTTTGATTTTACACACACACCAAAAAGAAGAGAAGAGAGGCCGATTTTCCATTTTTGCACATATTTTTTTTTCGCATACTTGGTCCCTATCTTTCAAACGGAGAAAGAAGAGAGAAGAGGGCGTTTGGAATCTGTGTTAGAAAAAGAGCTTGCTTCTTTTTTTCATCATCATGCTGGCTTCTACTATCTTTTAGAGCCCCGACGACGCAAGTTGACATCTCACAACACACACACATCACTCACACATATACATACTACATACCATTTCACTACGAAGATACCTAAGAGGAGGGAGGAGAGAGGAGGAGACGAGAAGGACGAGGAGGATTAGGTTCCATGGGATAAGAGAGAGAGCAGGTTCCTCTCCTTGGTGGCCGGCTCACTCAGCTCACCTCCAACTCAACTCACTCACTCACTCACTCAAACCCCCCCTCGAAAGACAAATCTTACGGCAAGATACCCCCGGTTCAATTGGTTCGAACAAGGTCGATATGAAAGGGAGGAAAGCTGGTGCGGGCGTGCGCGGGCAGGCATAAGGAACCTAGCCAAGCAAAAGCCGAAGCCATAGCAGAAACAGGAACAGGCAAAGCAAATCAAGGAACGAGTAAAAAAAAATGAGAATATTCTTAGTTTAGTTAATACCCAAAGGACTTGACTATGATTCATCTGCGTGTGTGTTTCTACGGATGATTTCAATGCGAATTAACGAAGGGGGAGCAGCAATATGAGCAAGAAATGGTACGGGTTGCCGACCGTCAAGGTAGGTAGCAGGGATGCACACCCATCTCCAACGCCGGTCTCTTGGGTTTGAATCCATGGTGGTATGGGGACCATCCATTGAACCCGGTTTTGTTCACCTACCTACCCCATACGATCGACACTGCTGCTTCTCTTTACTACTTACAAGGGAACTCGACACATTACGGATGGCAGAGATACCGAAATCGCCAATTGAAATGCAAACCAGGGTGATTGTTCTCCGTATGTGAAATTTCCTTTTCCCACCTCGGCATGTGTCCCGTCCTCCTCATCTGTCTACGAGTACCTACCGACCGACCTCCCTCTTCCAGTAACCAGCTGGACCCGGATCACATACAAGGAAGTAGTCAACAGCCAGCCTCCAATATTGTACGAAGCCAAGGCTACCGGCGCTGCTTTCTCATCACCCAAGAAAAAACCCAGCCCACCCTTTTCTCACTCAGAGGTCTTGGTGCAATGGGCTAGCGCGGTCCAGCTCGGGATTCACACTACGGACCAAGCTCGGTCTAGGTCGGTAGTGTCGATGGCGGTGCTGCGAACGGTAGATAGAGCACTGTCCCCCACCCGTTTGATCCGGAAACCCTTCATCGCCACAGAGTCCGTTGTCGCGAATGCGCAAAAATGCCAAGGATGAGAAATCCGAAGGGATGTTGTCTCCATACGGAATACGGTAACGTGCCAAGAAAACCGTTGTATTGGGATGGATGGATGCACGTATGTATGCAGGAAGTGAAGGAAGGATTCTCCCCCGCCTGTTCCTTTGGCTGGTATGCTCATCACGAACGCGTCGCCCTCCAGAAGGGGAAATTCTGGGGTTTGACGAGACAGCTTTCAAAGAAGAGCGTCTGTTCGTGAAGATATACTTCCCGGGAACCGAGATGTGAATCGAAGATATGATCAGATAATCCGTCGATAAAGCCAAAAAGGAGGCTTGCGACGAATTGTAATCCGTACAGAAAGAGGCCGTTCGCGGACCGGCGGCTAAGAAAGAGAGTCTTGTACCGTTCAAAACTGTTAAGATTAGATTAGTAGGTATTTCTCGTATTAAGAAACGAACTAGACGGTATTCCGTATTAGCCCGGTCAATAGTTTCGAAGAGGGTTAAAACTGGGCATGGCATGGACGAGCTGTTGAACTTGTTTCATGGAGGCCGTTGATAAACAGAAACCTGGTTTATTAAGGGAACGCTGCGAAGGAGGAGGGAACCGATATTGACGTCTTGAACGGCATAAATCGCGATAAAGTAGAGAAACGGAAAATTAGGTAAGCATTTATTAGGTAATTAATTCCTTGTCGGTGATTCGATGTTCATTGCGCCCCTTAAATCCGATTTACACAATTCAAACCATCCCATAAGGTAGACAGACAAGACACTTATTCATTACATATACATTCCCTTTTCCTGTATTTCCTTCTTCGGTGCTCTTGTGCTGTTTACAGCAAGATCGCCGCACCAAGGACACCAGCAGCAGCCGCCGCGCCCGCAAGAACACCCGTCGGCTTAGCGCCCTCACCCCTCGGGATCGAAGTCGTAGCCGTAGCAGCCGTAGTCGACGTGCCGGAGACAGACGTGCCGCCCGTGATCGGGCTCGTCTGCGTGCCGGTGCCAGACGTGACGACGCCGCCCGTAGCCTGACACAGCGGGCCCGAGTGCGTGGCGAACGAGTTCACGAGGCTCGTGTAGCGCGCGCCCTGGTCGCCCGTGGCCACGCAGTTGGTGATGAGCGCGTCGATCTCCGACGTCGACGCGCTGACGTAGCTCTGCACGCTCGTGAGGTAGTTGTCGAAGTCGCTGCGCAGGTTCGATGGCAGCTGCGACGAGAACTGGCATACCTCGCTCACGGGGTTCATGTTCGGCGACCCCGTCTGGCGCAGGTTGCCGGCGAAGCTCGTGATGGCGGACGCGAGGGAGCTGTCGGGGTGCGGGGCGCTCGCGATGATGCTGGCGTAGGAGCGTGTGCAGTCTGCGCTTTGGCCGCCTGTGTTTGTGGGCTGGCCGCCGCCGTTGGTGTTTGTCGTCTGTTGGGCCAGCGCCGTGCCGAGGAGGACGGCGAGGGAGAGGAGGGCTTTCGGGGTGTACATTTTTGGTGATGTGGATCTAGGTACGGTCTTGAATCACCTGGATTATATCGTTTATACAAGGATTTTTTTTCCAGCCGTTTATATGAAGGCGAGAGGTAAGTGGATAGGAAGAAAAGGAGAAGCAGCCAGAACAGAAATGGTACCTCGAACGGTTATATGTCTGGAACGACACCACTTCTACGTTTGAATACCTAATCAACACTACATCTTTCTGAATCCATCCAGGAAGTCATTCCCTAACAGCGACGTAAATCTTCCCCGTCCATCCTGCAGTCTCCTCCAAATGAACCAGAGACCGTCCTCTGATTCGTTCAACTACCTCCCGTCCCACGGCCATGTCCTTTGATAATGTGTAAGACGCACGTCACCTAACCTCCCTCACTCGAGAGATTAAGTTGATAGTGCCATGGCTTGACCTTTAGAGAAGCGACCTTTAGTCTTGGGGCCTACCCCTTTTCATCATCGATTCGATCCAACCCCTTGAATCGATGATCGCTCCAATCTGCACTATGATGTACGCACCATTCGTACTATCTCACCCACAGGCAATTCCGATCTCTTCAAAGCCCGTTCACCCTCACCGTTTTGCGAATCAACTTCCCTCATCATAACCTCACAACCGGAGCGACAATGACGAAGGTGGAGTATACATCACGCATGAATGGAACGGTCCGTCAGGGATCGTAAACCAACTCCCCCAACCCAGTCCCGATTCATTTCTTCTATCATAGCTAGGATAGTACGTATAGCGCGGCCAGAATATCGTCACTCCCTCTGCGCCATTACATCATGTCTCCAGCCCCATTTTCGATCCAAACCGGTGTCACGGACGCGGGTGAGTAATCATCACCGATTGTGACTCGCTGCTGTGTTATCTGCCGTGTCATCTTGAGCCGGTTGGTCGCCGTTGTGCTACCGCACGGTTATGCGGTGGTTTGGTTCCTTGTTGATCCATTGTTTCCTTGCTTATCCATCATTGTTCTGTTTGTTTGTTTGTTCGTATATTCCCTTGGTTCCATGCGTTGTATTCTCTGCCTTGCATCGTATCTTTCATCGTTGGTACGTTAGTCCATCCCTTCTTCCCATACATAACCCCTGACCGAGATACCCTCACTTACCATCCCAGCGACCTTTCTCCATCACAAAATCGGGATCATCCGCACGTATGCATATTCTTATTCCCTCCCGAGCATCCGCATAGATATCGCATATGTACCATCCGCGTATATCCATCCAGCTTCAGGGATCATGACATCGAGGGTATGTCATGTGAAAAACCATTTCACCATTGGACCTATGCGTTTGGAACTGTTAGTCAGATACTAACGAATCTACCAGCGTTCGACTTCACCCAGATCCTCCTCATCTCATCGTGCACCTTCCATCCGAGTGAACTCCAAACAAAGCAGCAACACCAAGCCCATCTCCAACAGAATAACAACAACAGCATGACTTGTTCCGAGGACGAACACCATTCCAAGATGAAACAAACAACAGGAGCCCAGAAGTCCTGGTGAGATGAATACTTGAAGACTTTGACATAGACGTCAACGGCTCCAGGCGAAGACCATCGCGAACATAAGCACTCCCGAGCGATCCAGCACATCGAACCTTGACGGTTTCACCTAAACATGACTAAAAAAGAAAGGAATGGTTCTTAGCACGTGAGAACCTGGAGGGTGAGTAATTCGATGCAAGAGGGGCGAAGTGTTATACTCCCCAACTCACAACATATCACTGCATCACTAAAACCACGGGGCTTATCAAACAACGCATGTCAATCCCAAAATATATTCCGAGCGTCGCGGGCCTATTCAATCGATCAATACCCATCACTCTTTTCTTTTCTTTCCATTTCTCTCCCCTCTCCCATCGGGACCCCTATCCGTTCTCCCCATGATGTCCCGAATCTATGTAAAATATAGGTACATAAAATAAGTGTCTAGAATGTGTAAAAAGAGACCTCTCTCTCCTCTCTCATGCAAAGGAACAAATATACAATGATAAGTTAGAGAAGTACTAGTAGTCCCGGGTGTTGTTATAGTAGTCCCGGATTTCTTATATGCCAACGCCGAGCATGTAACCCGAAGAAGAGAGAGAGAGAGAGATAAGAGAGACGACAATTTTCGTCGTCATCCGAAGAAGGGGTCCCGCACTGCCACCACTCGTAAATGCTCAAATAAAACATGCCAGACTATGCGCCGACCCATGATGGTGGTGGTGCTGTTGTTGCGGATGTATCCAACATTTCCATTTCTTATGACAGGAGGGCCTTGAATCGCCCCTCAAAGACCTTGGTCCGTTCTTCCTGCAGAGCCCTTTCCAGTTTTCTTGTCTGGTCAATAGCAGCTTCACGCTCCTCTTGCAGGTGCAGGACCTCGATTTGCGCACTGTTCATGCGCCCAACTACCTGCTCCATCTCGGCATCGGCCTCCAACAGTGCCTTCTCCAGCTCAGCAACCCGCCCCTTGAGATAGTCAACCTGAGTGGCTTCGGACACGTTCATGGCTGGCCCAGAACGAGTCATAGTGAGACGGGGTGTCGATGCACCCGGAGTCGTGAACAAGGGCGAAAGGCCAGACTTGGCAGGGAAGTTGCGGTTTGCACGAAGCTGGTCCCGACGTCTCGTAAGCTGTAAGTTATGGTTGTCCTTGAGACCCAACATCTCTTCCTCGTGGAAAGCCACACGATCTTCCGAAACGGCCTGTGCTGCTTCCAGCTTCTCCTCTAGAGATCGCAGGTGTGCCTGCATAGACGTAATACGCTCGGCATTGGCCTTCTGGGTAGCATCCCCACGTGTGATGGTGTCTGTGATTCTCTCACGCAGTTGCTGGTTGATGGAAAGTTGCTGTTGAACCTGCAAAGCCAACTCTTCGACGCGGCGAGCCGACTCGGCAAGCTCATCCGCCAAAGCCTTCTCCGACTCAAGGTAGGCCTGCTCACCCGCCTTGAGGGCAGCAACCTGCTCCTTGTAGGATTCAGCTTCGTATTGAGCGAAATCACGCTCCGAGACAGCCAAAGACAAGGCCGTCTCCAGCTTCTGTAAGGCTGTCTGCGTCTTCTCGTCGCTAATGTCCGTCTCAAGGTTTCTGATGCGCTCAAGAGACTCCTCATAGGCCTTCTGAAGGTCGTGATACGCCGCCGTCAAAGACTGCGATGTCACCGGCGCGGCCAACTGGTCAGAGCCAGTGCTGAATCGTGCAAACGATGGCGGAATAAGAATATCCTTCTCCTCGAGAAGGTTGCGGAGATAACGGACTTCTTGCTTGGCCTTGTCAAGATCCATCTTCAAACCAGCCAGACCTTTTTCGACCTGCCATTTGTGGTCCAGAGCCTCCTCAGCTCTACGACGCAGCACCACGATTTCGGCGCGGAGATAGCTAATCTCCTTGTGAAAGCTGGCTTTCCGGGGAGAGGAACTCATTAGTCTATCACGCTCCATCTCGAGATACCTAATCTTCTTCTGGTTCTCGCGGTTCTGGTGTTCCTGTCTCTCGAGCAGGTTCTTGAGCGCGCTGTGCAGGGCATCGCGCTGTTGTTCAACATCTTTCAGGCGTTCAGAAAGCTGGTCACGAGACTCCGCAACTGCTGAGCTGACTTTCACCGTGTTGGACCTGGAGAGGGACGACTGCTGTGGTTGTAGAGACTTGAGCGACGAGCGCGAACCACCCACAGAGTTGGAGCGAGAAAGTGGTGCGCTCACGGTGCCGGGTTCTTCCGAGATGCTGCTCATCTGGAACTGCTTCAGGTTCGAGTTCTCGTTTCTCAAGCTGTCGAGTTCTTGCTGCATCCGGGTAGACTCATAGGCCATCTTCTCAAACTCGCTAGCCTGCGTTTCGAGGCCCTCGACCTGAGCTCGAAGTTGGGGGACCACTTCGTCGCGCAAGTTGTCTCGCTCGTTCGAAGTATCTTCTAGCTCACCTTTGAGCGCGCTGAGCATGTCGCCGATGTTATCTTTAGCTTCTCGCTCTTCCGACAACTTTCTCCGCAGACTCTCGCAGGTTGCCTCGAGCTCCTTGACACGGTTAGTCGCCTCGGCACTGTTGATCGCAGCGATGTCGATCTGTGACGCCTTGGTGGATAGATCTCTGATCTGCTCATCCATTTTCTGTCTTCGTAGCCGCTCATCTTGAAGTTTTGTGGTGAGTTCAAGTCTGAGCTGAGCCTTCTCCTGCTCCGATCTCCGCTGAATCCTTTCGATCTCTTCCCTCGACTGGTCAATATCACTAAGCTTGGTGGAGCTGTATCCCGAATCAGAGTAGTAGTCACTAGCTCTCCTGTTTCCTTCTGATACGGAACTGTCCTTGTCTGACTGCAGCCTGTCGACCATGTCTTCCAGATCCAGCTCTCGCCGAATGGACGCAGCCAGTTCGGCCGAGATGGCCTTCAATTCCTCTTCCATTTCGTCGATTGATATGGGCTCGGATGAGTTAGGGGGTACGGTAACCAAGTATGATTCGGAACACTCCAATGAGTCTGATGTACTGAACTCGGCCTTACTGGCTTCGTATGCTGATTGGGGGGCGCTCGTGACAACTGGGGATCCATCCGGCTGGCTACCAGACTTTGAGAAGCTGAAGGCCGAGGTGAGAGGAGAGTAGAGCTTCTCCGAGTGGTCGACAGTGGGAGACCGCGTCCAGCCGAAGAATGAGCCGAGCCTGGAGGAGCCCGGGGATTTAGGAAGGGGCTTGTCTGTATTGGGTGTCTTGATGTCGTTACTCGTCGTTGAATTCTTCCTCGACGTATCGTCAGATTTGATGATCAAGCGTGGCGGCAGTGGTTTCTGCGAGCGCGAGGAGGACATAGTATTATCATTAATAGGGCTAGAATGTATAATGTCAGATGAGTCAGAGTTATAGCCGTCCAAGATGTTGTCACTCATGGGATCCTCGTCTTCGTCGGGATAAAGATCGTCGTACAGCGCTTGCGCATCGGGGCGTGACGACGCTGTGTGATGAGGTGCAGGGTTGGGGTTCCCAGACGCTCGGTGAGGGTTGGCTTCAGCCGCTCTGGCGGCGTACTCGCCGTCCTCGGAAGTAGGAGACAAGGGCTCGTGATTTTCGAGAGATTGCCTAGTTAGAAGATCGAGGTGATTAGTATATCGACTCTTTCACAAAGTCTCTCTCTCTCTCTCTGTCTATTATCTATCTCTCTTTATCCCGGGACGTTCCCAATGGGATTGCATATGTAAGTAGACGAAAGTGCATGAAATATTGACTCACCCCACGTCGTGGTCGTGGTGGGTCGGTACGATGGAATCGTGTGTACCGGGAGTGATTGGCTCTGCCGTAGAATCCCAATGGGTGGGCCGAGACATGGGCCCGGCTGGCGGCTGCGGGAACTCGTAAACGGTAGGACTATCCGCCAAGAAGGAACGGTTGAAACTATGTTCAGGCTGGGGCAGGCCCCTCGCACTTGAAGCAGTCGGAGACTCGCCAGGTGCGTAGTGTGCGGCTACGGACGAAGAGGCTGTGGAAGACAGCGGCTTGCGTCGAATCGGTTGGTCTGCCGAGACCGAAGCGCGTTCTTTGAGCGTAAGCCCCTTTGTATTCTTAGAACCAGGGACGGCGGCAGACGACTGTGCCGGAGGGGAGCTAAGGAGCAAAGGATTTCCAGTCTGTGTGATAGTGACAGAAGGCGAGGCGGTGATAGCTCGGGGTGTTGCGGTTGCTGCTGCTGCTGCTGCTGCGTGGGGATGGAGGGAGGAGGAGGAGGGAGGAGGGACCGGGAAGGAGGAAATATGAATGGAAGTACTAGAGGTCTCCGAAAGAGCGGACAAGGACGGGTACCGCTGATGGTGAAGCTGCTGGTGCTGGTGCAGGTGCAGGTGAGGTTGGGATGGGGAATGGGGTCTGTGTTGTTGCTGTTGACTCGCCATGAGGGGCGGTTGTTGGCAAGAGTAAGATAGCTGGCGGTATTATTGACCAGCGTGCCTCCTTTCCAGAATTGCCATACAGTATCTCTTTCTGTCTTCGGCCTATCTCTCGCCTGGATAGCTTCCGTCTCGCTCTCCCTTGTCTATAGTGGACTATACCCGCGTCTGCGCAGCCATGGCCTGGTCTGGGATGTCTAAACGTCCAGACTCACTCACCGTGTGCTGAGGATGGAAGACGTGTAATGAGCATGAAATGAAAATCAATTACACTAAGGCCTGTAGTGCAGACATAATACCCGCGAGGCCTCATTGTTCATAAGTCCTAAGGCGTGAACGTGGGAAATGCTACTGCCGCTTGGAGGAAGAGGACAGCAAAACAACGGGCTTGTAATTTCTCGGAGGGCGTGAGTGCCGGCAGTAGTCTCGACAACCGACGCAGGTACACTCGAGCTGAGTCGCTGTAGACGACGTGTACCCGTTCGCGTGCTTCTGGGTGGCCACAGAATCTTTTCAGCTGTGTTCAGGTACAACGAGGGTACGCTAACTGCGATGAGTAATGCTGCCGGCACGAAATGTTCAACCAGGCCTGTACAAGCTGCGTACCGTGCAGGGTGTCTTCACACTGTATTAGCGCCGAAAAGGGGGATCCTGCTGCTGTAGGCACCCTGTAGGGACTCCGTAGCGCTGTAATCACGGTGATGCGCTAGGCTCGACGCGTCCTAGCCGAGGCCCAGTCTAGCCGGCTATAGGCTGGCGTCCTCCACTAAGCGCTCTCCAGCTTTTCCCCCCTGACTTGGCTTGCATGCGGCAATTTCAGCGGCTGCTTATCATAGGCCGTCAACGACTTGACAATGTTAACGTCGCGTCGCCTAACGACAACTACGAAGTATGTAGGTATTCAAAGTCGGTGTTCACCTGCGACAACCCGGAACACCTACGAGTACACCTTGTCAACTTCCCTACGCGCTCTGTACGCGCCGTTTGGTGAAGCGCCCATCACGTATCATGCATCACCTGGAACCGATCTTCGATCCAGATTGGCCATGCAATGGCATCGACTGGTTGTTCGTCTTCGTTCACCGTTAATTGCTAGAACAGAATGCGTTCTAGTCAGAGTTACGTATTTACCGGCTTTCTATATATAGGCGTCTAGCGTATGGCGTGTTCGCTCGAGTCTTCCGTAGTGCAGACGCACGGAATCTTCTGTGCTTCTCTTTGAAACATTGACTCTGGCAACTCCATGATACACCGAGATGTTGTCTCTATCAACTCTCAACCCAAGGTATCCCTATTGATACACGATTGTATATCTTCCGTATCTTCAGACGAAGAATTCCAGGGACTCAACTTCTACGCGTTCAACGCGTACTTAGCATCGTCGGCTTGTTCCGGCTAGTCAACTATTAACCCATTAAACCTGTCGAGCTAACGATGTCTGACAGTTGACGTTGGTCTTCTCAGTTTCCATTGAACTTCCATACGGACCATATTTACGGATGAACGGTCTATCGTTCAGTTAATAATGACTTATCGTAGCCACTTTACTCTGTTGATAGACTAATTACCAGAACACGACGACTTCCTGTGTTGTTGGATCTTCACGACGGAGATAACGACCTGTGCCGTGAGATTATCAAGAGTCCAAGCGCCCGCAAGCTGTCAAACTAATTAGAGATAATATTCCGTACGAATTACAGCTGACAACTAGGGACTAATTGAATACTACTACTATCTGTTCTAAAAGGCCTGGATTGTTAGGGTCGAACGAACACAATCATCTAATAGGGGTTTTGCTTCCTCAAGATCGACTTACACGGCATATTTGAAGCTGCCATCGAGTCAACAAGTCACCGTTTGCATGGAAGCAGTACCGATACGCTGGGACCGGGCACGGACATTGTCTGGACGCGCACGGGAAGTCTATCTAAAGTCCGTTTATCTTACGACATTCTATCGAGAAGCTTCGTATAGTCCGATCTTCTCGAACGCAAGCCAACTAGCCTCTGATAAATATAGTGAGATCTAAATATAACTCTGATGAGCATAGATAGCCTTGACTCTCTCTTCCATCAGTGCCATTGCGCCATCTTGCGAACACTCACTGACTCTGACTGCCTTGATTGTGAGTTGTTTTCCGGATCGTCACGGATGGAATCAGACTCTCCGCCGCAACCCCGGATCGCCGCGCTGAGGAGCCACTAACAAATCAAGTTGCTTTTGCGGAGGACCGTAATCAAATAAATTGGCAGGTGGTATTCCTCTCGGATGTTGGTATCCCTCGCGATGCTAAACCCCCTGACTCGTCCTCTGAGACCCCATTGAATCCTGCATACCATACCAACGTACCTTGCATAAGTGTTGCTACACCGATCGCCGAGACACAGACGCCATGTAACCCTCCGCGATATGGAGGATCGGGGAAAGGCGTTGTCACATCGCTTTTGCGGCGCCACACGTATGCGCGCGATGAGGACGTTTTGATCTCGTATCGATACTACTCATTGCCTAAAGACACTATCACATCGTTCGAACGACATCGTGGTCATGTCTTCGAGAATCTAGATGGCCGAATTGTTAAAAATAGACATGATAGTCTACAGGTATTCCATAGTGTCCAATGCTGCGCCTTGTCTCCCGGTACTTGTCGAAGACACCCTCAGCCACCGACTAGCCAGGGAAGATAATCAACAGCCGGCATAGAAGCAAGCACGGAGCATCCACTCTTGTCTTATAAACTGCTACTTTACGGTGTATAGGCGGCTATATAAAAGACTTCATACCCTCTAAGCGCTCTCCTGAAATCTCGTACATGTGCTTCGTTTCACGAGCATCTTGCTTCTTCATGCCGTACGGCATTGAAGCGAGCCGACACGGAACCTCTCTGACACAGAAATTGCCCTAGGCATCGAGCATTTGGAGTTACATACTGTTTGTCCAACGTATGCGTCAAGGTCTTCGAAGTGTCACTGTATCCCCTTCCTGCTGCCGTCGAGGATTCGATAGAATAGTGTTACAAGTACTAACACTCACAGGTGTGAAGGGGGTTGTAGGCAGGGAGGAAGTCTTCAATAGCATCACGAGTGAGACATTCGATCCATCCCATCTGCTATCTAGGGAACTCCTTTATTATTATTCATCAGAAATGAATCATGGCCATTGAACGAACATCCTCATCTTTGTGACTCAATTTCCGTCGAACTTCAACACATCCCCTATGACGAATCGCACGCGTACCCACGAATACGATAGGTTACGACTAATCACTATGACTTCGACATATCACAGCGACTTAGCAAACATTATTGTTATTGAGCCCCGTTGGTCAAGTGAGTCGCTTGTGTTGATGATAATGACCCAACATACATAACAGACAGCATGTGAATATGTGTCCCCTGAAAAGGAGCCCAGATGTCGTACGCATGCTACCACATTCTCCGCACATTCTATCATACTATCACACGTTCACAGGGGTTTACTCTCATACCAATAAGTAAGTGATTCCCGGTATCTGACCCATTCACGTCGAAACAGTAACATACCCATACCGGGTCAACGACTTCGAGTATCACCTCGAAGAACTTCAAGTCTCCTAGAGTGCCCGAAGACTACAAATCCGTACTTCGCAAGGGTTGGGACCAATGAAAACTGAGGCGACTCTTGAATACCACGCCTTGTTAAGAACTTGGCTGGTGGTCCAAGTTCAATTCAGTATTCTTTTTGGTACGGTGGAGCCAGTGACCGAATTGTAGTCTTCGGGCACTCTAGGTCCTAGGAGGTGGTGTGTATTACTCTGAGTACTCCCAACAGGAGGGAGAAGTGTTTGCTACCTTTCTAAACGCCGATTCCTCGTTACCGGTGTTTATATATCAAACAATCCCACCTTCTAGGTAGCCGAGAGGAAGAATCCGAATCGACGGCCCGTTTGACGGCAATACCCGTGATCTGAAACAGCCGGCTGTATGAATGAACGACCTACTACATAGTATAGATTTCTAAACACTGCAATAACTACCGTTCTGTGACGTACGTTGATTTATTACTGGTGAGACGATTCCAGCACTCAACAACAGAGTAGAGATCACAATTGTATGGAGCTTGGTTCGAGAGACTACCCGTGATTCTACATAGTAAAACGTAGGAAAACATCTTCCTAGAACATCTCCTCTACTTGTGTCGTCTACTACCTAGTTCGCTTTGGACTCCCTTGGAACCGAAACTACACAAGGACTTAGAAGTCGCAGAGCTCGTCAGGCTGAACGGGTGAGTCCTGGTTCAACATGATATCCCGTCGTTGGAAGGACGAGATAGGGGCATGGCGACCATACTATAACAGAGACGTCCGGTGAAAGAACAATGCCAATGAAATGCGGAGTAATGCCTTGTGAGCTACATCTACTCAGCTATATTCTACAGAATTGCACGCTGAGTAGGTATCTACATGGTAGCCATCTGATGCCGTGTAAATGACTTTCCTATCTGATATCGTACTGCGCCGCCAACCAAGCAAGACCTGACAACACATAGAGAGACACCACGACTACGGGAAGCACTTCAGCCAGATTGGCGCGACATCTACCCCTTTCCCGTTATTCCAACCACCTCTCGTACTCTCCCTACACGCCTCTCCCTCGAATAAGATACACCGCTCTCCATCGACTCACCCAAACACCAATAGGCGAAGCGATTCTGCAATCTACAGCAAGGCCTGATTCATTCCTGAACCATAGAGCACAACATACGAATCAGCACCATGCCTAGAAAATCCCAAGAACTTCCAGAAACCCTCGATCGCATCTACATCGTAGTCAGGAACAAGCCAAGGGGACAACCGTCCCATGTGATTCCCATTACTTCACACTTCTATTAGCAACGTCTCAACATCCTCGCAAAGACACAATGCCCAGAGCTAGGATCCAAACCATGACAAGCCCACATCTCAAAATAAACACACCTAGACGCCATACGCGCGTCTAGGTATTACCCAACACAGACATCCAACCCCCCGGCCCTCCGACCCCTTTGTCCGGATCCCCCCATACATACCTACCCTCGGAGCCGAACACGAGTGCCGCAGGGCGTGCGTCAAAACTCAACAGAGGGGTGCAACCTCCCCTTACACGCCCACAACTCAGGAGCAAAGCATCAACAACATCGTAAAGTTCTCAGTGCGCAAAACATTACCACAATATAACGTACACAACAACACCCTCCATCCATCCCTAAACTCACCACTCTCCATCCTAAACTCAAGCACCGGTACGTAGGTAAGTATCAAGAGGCCTCGCAATAACTAATCCCTCCCTTTAAACAAGGTTCCTTCCACAACTTTCCACCACACGTAACAGCATCCCTCTTGATTCGTTCCGCTCCTGATTCGCTCCAATAATTCGCCCTCACCGCCAGAACCACACCTCATGACCCCAAGTCGTCATCTACATACGTACCTAGTCAGTCGCTGACCAGTGACAGCAGCCACCTGATTCATGAGCATACGCTTGGCAAAACGCAACTTGAGTCCTTTTTTTTCCCCCGCCTCCCTCTTTGAAGTTTGTCCTTCTTCGCCGCCTTTCCAGACCGGCGACTAGCCCGGACTAAGAAGTCCGGTCCGTAGGCCCGGCCAATACTTCGGTCTTTCGGTCAGGCCTTCAGGTATCGGTAAGTACAGTGAAGCGACCATGGAAAACGCCATGGAGCTTGGGAGTTATGGTAGGTAGATCTTATTTAAGCAATCAGGATGCACGAGGTGAGAGGATTCAGGGCTAGTGATTTGGTTTGGAAATGTGGTTTTTTATATTGTAGCCAGACAATTCCGAGCAACTAGTTTACACATGCAAATGGTCTTGATTTCAATACCATCGTGGCCCATATTAATTCGTCAAAAGAGCCACTCTGGTGGCGGCAGAGACCGTCTAGGGTATTATTAAAAGAGTCCATGTATGTCAATGGTATACCGCAGTGGGCCTTATTCCTCTGAATAAAGCCCTTATTAGTTGAATAATTAGGATTATGCGTGAACTGGCGCTCGAATCTGTCGTGCTAGCCTCTAAGGCAAGTAGCCCTGGAGTCTTTCATATTCAGCCGAGGCAAGGACGAAGGCACCGGAGCCGAGAACGCTGTTGAACTGAATGGGCTGGTGGACATAGTACTAGTACGGTTGTTAGTAAAGCAGCTAAAAGCAGAAGGACTGGAGATGAGAACTCACGTCAAAGGTAGCAGTCGAGTTGAGACTGCAGACAGAGACTGTGCCATTGTAACTCAAAATTCCATTGCCCTCGTCAACAACGAAGGTCTTGAGAATGTACTGGTAAGCGCGCTGAGCGATCTTGACGGCGTTGTCAGAGACCGGGCCCTTGGGCAGGTATCCCAGACGAGCTCCCTTCAGCAAGGAGTAAGTGAACATAGCGGAACCGCTGGACTCGATGTAGTTGCCAGCCCTGGTCTGCTGGTCAACGACCTGGAACCAGGCTCCAGTCTCGGGGTCCACAGCAGCCATGACGGCGGGCATCAAGGCCTGAAACTTCTTCTGGAGGGCCCGGATGTATCTCTGGGGAGCGCTCTCCATGTGGAGAATCTCAAGAGTGTCCGCCAAGGCGAGGGTGTACCAGCCAAGACTGCGGCCCCAGGTGATAGGACTAGAGCCGGTCTTTGGGTCGGCCCAGACGGCGGTCTTTCTTGCGTCGTAGCCATGGCGAAGCAAACCCTGGGGGGTGATAGTGTGGTTCCAGAGGAGATCGAACTGGAGGAGCATGTCATCCAACGCGTCGGTGTACTGCTGGCTGTTGCGCTTGCTGTACTGCAGCGTGTATTGAGTGTAAAAGGGCCCCAGGGAGAACATGCCGTCGAGGTAGCTCCAGTAGGGGTAGACGAAGTACCACAAGCCATCCTCGGCGGTGCGAGGGTTCAGGTCAATACTTTCCCGGAGAGCGTCGGCGGCGTCAAGGAATTCGGATCCCGCCCTGGTGGGATCGAAGTTAATGAGGGCGTTGCCGTTGGACAGGCGGTCCATGGGGTACGAGTGCACGTCATTGTTCGGGTCCGACAGGAAGTGTGCGGCGGACTCGGCGCTGTCCCGGATGTACGCGTTGGCGGTGCCGGCGTAGTCAGGGTACTGTACGGCGAGCACGGCCAGGATCTTCTGGACGACACCGGCCTGCAGGGCCTCAGACGAGCCGCCGGTGCCGGTCATAATGCCCTGCGTGCGCGACATGATGCTGGTGGCCATCTTCTTCGCGTAGGAGTCCCGGGCAGCGGTCGCAGCAGCAGCAGGGCTGGCGAGGGCGGCGGCGAGGATAGCCGCAGTGATGGAGGCACGCATCTTGACGGTGTTTGGCTGGTAAAGAGTGAAGGCGAGTCAATTGCGGTGCAGATGCGGGTGCAGGTGGTAAGGAGCGTGGGCGTTTAGGCCAGAATCCAGGGCGGACACGCAGAAGAATATATGACGGGAGAAGAAGGCAGGTGGCAGAGGAGGACCAGGACAACTCGTCGCCGGCGACTGCCTTGTTTATGAGATGTCGGCTCGCGAGGAAGCTACCACCCAGGGCAGCGGATTTGCTGACATCCGAAGACTAAATTGACGGCTAAGTGCATCTACAGCAGTCCGGAGCCCCGAGACGAGCGCGCTAGGGCGCCTTAAAGTAGGTAGGTAGGCTGTTGGCACTATGTACCCTCGACACTACATCCGCGCTATGCTACGCTACAGTGGGCTACACTCCAGCCATTCCGCACAGCACCTGAGAGCCTCGGAATCCGGTGAGGTGGAGGATTGGACTACGCAGGTGTTTACTAATTGCGTGAACGACCTACGAAGTACCTACGTACGATGCACACTACGGATTACCTATCAGTACGAGTCCTAGTCGTAGGTAGTCGTTGTTGTGTTTTGGTAGGAACCTGCACGTTTGTTTATTCTTCTCTCTCATCGTGAGCCCTGCTGGCAAGGATGCAGGTTGTTTTGTTGGCGTATGTAAGAAGTAAGCAAGTGGACTCGACCGATAGCCTAAGATGAGTTTATCTCCGAAGAGAAAATAAAACTCGCACAGGCTCCACAATTGCGCAACTTCACCGTCCGGATTTACGGATGAGATAATACGGAACGGATACGGAGACTCGAGCATACTCACTTACACGGATGCAACACATACCACCGCTTTTCATTATCTATTCCGCACCCTAGAAGAAAATAACTGGTAATAGTAGAAAATATGTATGCAATACACAGAGTCAGCCAGGTGCATCATTCTACCTGCGTGGTCTAGGCTGGATGGGTTATCTCTCGCTAACTCGGCCGACGGATTGCTCCCTCTCATCGCCATTGTCTGGTTGGTAGGTGGTCAGGCAGCCTACGGACTTCGACCAACCCACGACCAGTGATCTACGGCACGCTTTCGTGCCTGAACCAGCCTCTTCGAACAAACTTTTAGTGTTCCTGGCAAGAGATTTTACGGTTCGGCCGTGGTTATCCTAGTGCACGTGTGTTGATCCGTCGTTGACTCTAGAGAATCCATAGGCGCTCGTTAGGCCCTCGCCTTCGTGCTTAGACGCAGTCACCGTTCTTCTAGTTAGGCTGGTTAGTAATTCGAAATCCGAGGATCCAACTCTGCATCGTCGTCGACCGGTTATGTATGAGGGCTTAAGCATGTGGGTAGTTATCATCGCGATCACAAGTACCTATTCCGTAAGTCGTGGTAGGTATCATCCATGAGGTACCTATGTGCCGGCACTTACACTACCAACGCACGTGGCATGTTACCATAGTGTCAGGCGGCGTACGAGTAGTCAGAGTTCTACCTACGGAACAACCCAGTTTACTGAGTACCTGCCTGTTCTTAGTAGCTCGTTAGTTCTTGTTTAAGTCGGTTCCTCTACGTAATAACTCTGCAACTTCGGCAAATGAAACCGTAGAAGCCCCCGTTTGAGGGCTCTGAATCGCATCAAATTTCGTTTTACTAGTGTGAGCCAGTTCAACTGCGAAGGTTCGAGATCTCTTTGATGTCACGTCGCATACGAAGAGTGCAGGTCCTCGGGTTGTGCCGTTGGATGTGAGCTCTAAAGGGGTCAAAGCTCTGCGGCGGATACTTGGTGTCATCGTGGGCTTGAAGAGTGGAGAGGGTTGCAAAAGAGCCATTCTCTGTCAGGGAACGGGTGGAGGTGAGAGGGCCTGCATGTTACTTCGTCCCAGTTGTTCCCAGTTGTTCCCGTTTGTCTGATTGGCCTTCGAGATGAAGCAGTTATTTCTGTGCCTGATTCCGAATTCCGGTTGCCGTAACTGATACTACCTTCTCCAAGTTCCAACTCCCAACTACGATTCATACCCGGCTTATTATAAGATTGTCCCAATCTCCCAGCCTTCTTCCATATTGCACCGATCTCGATTCCGTTTCAGTTTGAACGAACTGCTTGCCTAACCTAGCATCTCCAGATGCGATCCAGATAATTATCTGCATTCGCATCCATGAACGCAACAAAGGCGGTAAAGAAACCCCCATGGCTGGCAACCGGACAAATTAACCCCCTTCGGCTAGGAATTAGGAAGATGGTACCTAGTCTGGTCCACCCTGATAGCTACCTAGACGAATCCGTACCTGACTTAGGTACTGCTACATATTCACGCATAGACACGTTACCTCGTTAACCAGGTAGGTACATGAGTTCTCTTCTGCGTTGCTATAAATATCCGAGTAAATGTAAGCACGGCAACTGGTTTCATTTCAATGACAATACGAACGCCATCTTCCAACCCCATACATATCTAATACCGGTTTTCACAGATGCCGGGGAGATATACGAACGAAGAGATCATATTCCAGAAAATCCCTCAGTTTTCCATCGATTTACCTACCTTGTTTTCGTATAGGTATACGATAAGCAGTAGTCCGCACTACATTACACATGGACAGAATACTAGGGACGAATGGTGGTCGATGCTGATAGGCAAACCTCCTTTAGTCTGCCTGCCGGTCTTTGCGGATCGTCGGCTCGCCTTCTTTTTTTAGCCCAAAGCAGACTACGGCATGCCTACACGGTAGTTGACTTCATCGTTGTTTTGGAAATGGTTCGGATACGTTATCGCCTCCATAGAAGTCGCGATCGTGCAAATGAAAGGGCGCCGTAGTTCTTACACCAGAGAGAGAACGACGCCGCCGCCTGTTCCAAGTAGGAAGGTGAGTCTGTCAAGAGCGAATTGGTGATAGAGTGATCTGCAGATTTGCACCCCGGAACTGAGTCAGGTGGTGATGTTTGATTCCAATAGTAATCCGTCGAGCTGCGGGTTTATTGCTGGTCGAGTGCATAGCTGGATGTCCACTACGGATTATCTCCTTGAGTGTGCGAAGACGACAATTCGGTCAATAACAAGGGTTTGAACCAATCATAAAACACTTTACGAACAGGTACGTTCTTGTCTTGGACAGTTAGCTGGCGACATAAGTCTCCTCAGGTATATTGTGGCTGTTGTGGGGCGAGTACGGAATTGTCGTCTTCGCACACTCAAAGAGATAGGTTGAAGAGTTGAACCCATTGAGAGCTGCTAATCCGTAGTCTTCGCTGTCTTTCGCTGTTCCTCCATGATTATGCACCAAGCAGGGTGAACGACCCACTGATAAGCGGGTAGGTGCGCTTAGCGGGCCCCATTCTTATGTACGAAATGTCGTAGGGTCGCGCCGCTAACGGCTTCTAGCGTAGCCAAAGGAATTTCGATCTTGGAGTCGGTGGGGCCACCATCTGAGATACGTGACGGTTAGGTTAGGTAATTCTTACGGAAGATTTTTACCGGTGCTAAGAATCCGTATTTACGAACGGAACTCAGCAGCTCCACGTACAAATACATACTGTCACGGGACTGAATCACTCAAACTCACAGACAACATCGCCTTCTTCTGGTAGCATACAACACGCCCAACACTGTACAACAACATAACTTGCCCATTTTCTTCCTGATCAGTCCTAGTTCATTTCTTCCCCACGATGCCAGGATCCGAGTTTACAGGGGTTGCCGATGTTAGTCTTCAGCAGAAGACTACTCGTACTCGTACGAGTACATACCTACCTCGCAGACTCTGCTGGTCCGTCGGCCTCAACTTCACGACACGCCACGATCTAGGTAGCACAGCATGCCGTGCTCGATGACGTGCTGGTCAAGGGTTGTATCGTAGGTATGCAGATGCACGCCATGGCATAGCGTACCACGTGGGAGCAATCCGTGGTAGCGACCATTCTAGTGTGTTCTTCATCTTGTCGAACGGTGGCTCCAGTCTCCTTCTGCTGTTGTCGATGACGTCCTGGCTTTTTAGCTGGCAGTAGAAGGACATCTGATGTCAAGCGGGCCTTTTGATGGCCTGTTGCATGCAACTTTCAACCTCACCTCTCATTTCCGCCTCCAGCAGAGACAGAGCCAAAGATCGCAAGTTCCCTCCTTCGCTCACCTCACATGCCACAATCAAGTGCTCGCTCAAACTCCTCGGTTTGTTTGGATCCTCGAACTCCAAGTAGACTACTGGAGACTGGGAAACTAATAATACCACCCTTCATGATGACCACCTCATGAACCAAGGGATTTAGCGATGTTGTCGTCGTTCTTTCGCCTTTTCCTTAAAGGTAGGCTGCCCGGCAAAGCCGTGACGTCGCTCAGCGCTCCATGCAACCCAACTATTCCACCGCAGAGGATTCGAGCTGTATTGATGACATGTGCAGGACTTGGATCGGATCGAACGGCCTCACGGGAAACATACGCTCAATGGAAATGAGCGTGTCCGAATCTACAGAGATGAGGCTCATCCGATCCCAGCCCCGAGTAAGTCCAGCGTTCTTTCAACGTTCCCATGACTTGATTATATATGTTGCTGTTTTCATTGGCAATTTTGCCATACAGAAGATCCTTAGCTGTCTCATTGTGCACAGATTTCCGCTGTTTATTGACCACGACTACGGTGTGTGGCTGTCCAGGGCTGGCTTCTCAGCTGGGAAACATTACCTACCCCAGAAAGACAACCCACCATTGCGATTCGACTTCCAAAGAGGGGGAATGCATGGAGTGCTGCAGCCGCTGATCAATTCTCTCATGAGCAACCTCTTTGAACGACTCAGCGCAGCATTGCTATGGTTGCACTTCGCACTTCCCACCCAAGATGGTATTTATCTCCTCGAACGTGCACTCCCAGTGTACGGAATACGGGGTAGGTGAGACCATGTCATAGGTAACCGTTGCCACGAACTCCTACCTAAGCCCTGTGACCCTTGTTTACCTATCTATAGTAAGATTGCACGGCTGTGGTAGTAAGGGGTTCATACGAAATCGAACAGGTAACCTTCATGGCGTAGCGACACTACGTTACGATACGATACTACTACCGGCCAGAATATGAAGAGTCCGGGCCGAATCCGGTATTGGCCAAATGAGACCAAGCGAGATTCATGAAGTAATAGCGTCTGCATCGCCCGTATCGGCTGTACCGCATCGGCTACTCGGTGATGCTCGGTGTTGCTCGGTCGCGTTCTCGGCTGCCTCACCACTAGACGGGCCATTTCATGCCCGGATCCATGCACAGCCGGACTTGGAAGAATTCCAGAAGACTGTACGAAGTCCTACACGTAGGTAGCTTCTACGAGTAATCAAGAGCTTCTAATCACTCACTATTAGTATGTACGAGTAATCGCGAACGACGTCAGCGGGTCAGTCTTCATAATTGCTGCGCAAGCACTCTTCGGTAAGTAACGGCCTGTTTTATTCTGTAACAGTCTGGACCCAACTCACCTATGTTACTAGTCGTAGATAGTTACCAACCTACCTACCTAATCTCCCCGTGACGAGAAAGACGGCTTTAACGGCATTGATGGCTTCCTGACATAGAATATATGGTGCCGAAGAGCCGATCTCTGAAGCAATCCGTCGTTCATTGCTCATGTTTGCGTGCGCGTACAGCTACCAACCCGCACCGACTAGCATGGTGTGGCTTTTGTCTGCTGCGCGGATCCCAGAGTTGACCCGACGACCGTTGGGATTCAGCTCTCCACACACTTCACTCCAATCCAAATCAATTCAAAGGTCTGAACTGAGTTGAATTGTCTTTCTTAGGGCCTTGCTTGACCCGAGCTGAGTTGGTATTCCCGAAGATAAAGTTATCCAGTCTCGGTTCAGTCGGTCCGGACGCCTACAAGCTCTCCCGACTCCAACGACTCTCTATGGGTATTTCTGCGAATTTACGGCAATTCTTGAAAGTGGAAAGTATCTCAGTTTTTGAATTTTGTTGCATTATATCGAGTATATTGCCCTGCTATTGTATATACAACTCATTGCGATCTACCGTTTGTTTTCTTGTTCTTTGGCTATCAGGGGTACGTTTTCAGATGGGAAAGATGAGATAAGAAGACAACAACAACACTTCATCAAGAAGTCCGAATGGTTGAGATAGACACACCTCTTGTTATTGATTCCAATTCCACAAACCGTCACTGCTATCGCATGATTTATGTTTCGCCCCTCAAATATGGAAGTTAACGAAGCATCAAAGGGGTTGAAAGTCTTCGGTAGGCGAGAACCTCGACGTTAACATCGCTCTTACCTACCATTACCTCATGCGGCCCAAGCCACAGCGTTCCGTGCACTTCTAGAACATCGCTTGGCTATCCTTGGTATCGACGTCGGCGTCTAATGGGGCTCGCTTAACGGATCCAAAAATAAATGATCGGTGAGGCGTCAGCTTGTCGGTCGGCGGGCGGGGAATCGTGACTGAGTCCGGTACGATACCATACGTGCGGTATGCCCCAGAGAGGAAACACAATCGGGCCTTAATCCATCTTCATCTACCTAGATAGGTGCCTGCCCACAGAGAGCTGACGTCGACCGACAAGGGTTCTTGCCTGCCGGGGGGAAGACCACACGCCCTGGCTGACTGATTGATCGATTGACTGGTTGCGGCGTGGCAGCCCGCATGCATGGCGCACTACCACTACCCATGGGTCATGGCACTTATACGCGTAATAGGCAATGCAGAGTGCGTGCGTGCCTCTGTTCGATCTGGTCCCTACATACCTTGGTCGAACACACGTGCTCGCAAGCTGGGGGCAGCAAGGGCTAGGTATATAAATTTTCGCCATATTGCCCACACCGAGCAGCAACACTTCCAACGGGCCAGAATCCAGATGCCCGTTGCCAGTTCATGAGACGAGGGTAGATACCGTGTCGATACTTACACCGTACATCTCCCAGCCTGCGTCAAGATGAGTAGACGAACGGTACCTTATCCCAGCCAATCCCTGGTCAGTCCATGGAGATTGCACACGGCTCGACCTCAACGGTGAAGCGCGTACGTAGACCGAGGCATTACGTCTATGAGGGCAGGTAGTGTATGAGCAGGAGATGGAGCGTCGACTAGTTCGAGCCATATACGAACAATGACGACGCACGATTAGCACCAGCGTGTTAATGTCATAACCCAAGGAAATTGAAGGAACAGGCGACTTGAGCAGACTCTCCACAGGACTCTGCCTAGTTGAGTTAGTTGATATGTGCGGTTCTGCGCTACGGTGTTGGTAGTATCAAAGAACTGACCGACAATAGACTCGAATAGGTATCGTAGTGTCGATGCAGGCCTGATCGTGAGCTCGCTTCGCCACACGAATGCACGGGAGGGTGGTGATGGTGGTATGTCGTGAAAGAATCAGAGTGAGGACTCGATGACATGAATGCCTAGGAAATAGAAACAGATAGACATCAAGCGGCGCTGTTGATATATACTCGTAAAAACCTTAGGACTCGTAGCCATCACCAGTCAACTACCTAGCCAACGGAATCGATTCCATGCTGTTCTAGTGCCCATCGTTCTGACCCGGTTGTGTAAAAGTCCCCTACTCAGTACACACACGAGGACAGAACGCTCCCTCTATGAAGATTCAATGGCGGCTTGGCATGCAGTCAGTCACCCAGCCAGTCTCCGTCTGCTAGGCAGGTCTGTGACCCCGTTATTACACCGGTCGAGTCCGAGTATACTCGTACACTAGGTAGGTAACCGACCTCCAACACCACCTGCTCTTTACGCTACCTACGTAGTATCTCAATGGTTGATACATTACCATCCTTCTGTCTACTCGTAGCCTAGTGACGAAGTGGTCGATTCAAACTCGATCGTAGGTAACCCTAGGTAATTCGTATGAGCCTCTAATAAGAGCCCATCAACGCCCTGCTCAGACATCTTGCGAACTCGGAGGCCTGTAATAACTCCGTACGAGTACACGTGTACGGAGGTGAAACCAGTTAGACTCGGAAGATACCGTTCCCTGCAGATATAACGCCCACAGTAAGGCACTAGGTAGGTAGGTAAAAGGGCCTTCATCCCGATGAACGATAGATGCCTACTAATTTTCATAGTTGAGACCGTAAAAGGAGGTATATGAACCCCATATTATGACCATCTTCATTCGATTCGATTCTCTCCCCCCCCGTCGACTACCATCGGGGAATCTGTACGATACTCGTAAAGAAGAAAAAGATAATACGGAGCAATACAGAACCTTTTCATGGTGGAGATGAACAGTTAACTGCCTGCCCTTACAGGACTAGGTGGGCAAGCCCACGATGAAGAAGACGGTAACGCGGCAACTCGGTAGCAGTTATAGGATCGCAGGTAACACGACGACCGGGGAATCCGGCTGGCCACTAACACGACATTACCTAATGGAGTTTGCGTTGACAACAACGGCACGGTTCATGGAAATGGGGGTTAGGTTGGGTTGGGTTAGCCCCGAGTTGACCAGGCCGGGCGAGTTTAAGTAAGGTGTTTACGCAACTTGCCCCTTTCAGTATAGCCGCAACTGTCTAACAACAGAATTTTGTGTACGGGATGCCCACAGCAGTTAGTTAGTTAGTTGGGCTAGTTAACTACGGATTAGGCAGTCTAATGAGAAGATGCTGAGGACAGCCATAATACCTAATGGGGACCCTTCTCATGGGTGTTCGCAGCTAGCTCGTGGGCTAAACGTGTCTAAGTTGCATAGTCCCTAGACCGCACACGACCGACAACTGGAGACCCACGATCTGGGAAGAAAGGGAAATTCCCTGGGGTAGGCAATCCGTAGGTACTGTATCTGGGACGGAGTAGGACCCAGGTCAGCCAAGATTGTGTCGCTGACGGTTGCCTCGTCGCCGTTGATTACACGACCTATCCCTACAACACATAGGGCTGCATTTCGAAGACGGCGCTTAGCACGTTTGGCAAAAGTGACACTAACAAAGAAAGACGTCTCGCCCCCCTCGAAAAAAAAAAAGAGCAATTATTATCCGTAATTGTCGAAACGTAGTCTTGGGATCTCGGAGACAGGGAGATCCCGACTGCATGATACGGCCTAGTACTTAAACGTCTAAGCCGTGGTGAACTGATGATCACCGAGTGCAGAAGATTGCCGGCAGGATCGCTTCTTCTTCTCCTCGGGCTTTTTTGCGTGACGCGTTCGTCGTGCCGGATCAGCTGTGCAGACGAGCCTCGAACTCAGCAGCAGTAGTGAACGCCTCCTGGATCACTCTTTCTCCTATTACCTACTCTACTCTCTATACTGAGTAATAGAGACAACCCTCCCTCCTTTCTCATCAACCTCGTGATGATGGATGGCAGTCTTTAGAGTTCCACGATGGCATCCAACCCCCATCGCCAAGCCCAGCATCGTAACATAATTACTACAGAATGACAGGACGGCACCCTTGAATCTACGGAATAGCGGGTAGCCAAGGTACGATAATTTTCAAGCCTCCAACGCGCTCGACGAAGCATAAATAAACACAGTACTTATTGTAAATAGGCAAAATGTAGGCCCGAGTTAAGTACCCACGATATTTCGTCTCGCGATCCCTAGTACCCTCACACTACCTCCCCTCCCCCTACCTCCCCTACTGCCTCTCCCCCTACACGCTCAGGAGTCCACCCTACTAGTGTCCTTCTTCAGCACTTTCGCTTCTTATTTTAACCTTATTCCCTGTGCCGTGTATGGCTTAATAGTGGGAAGGGCAGGTAGCTAAGACGACACTACGACTGACCAACCACTAGGGATGCCAGAACAAGCCGTGCCAGACTCAGGCATTGCAGGCAAGGGCAGCCCCTCTCTTTCTCTCTCTCTCTCTCGCTATCCCTCTCCAACTTACCATGCGAATCAACGCATTTTTACTTACACACTACTCTCGTGGTAGTGTAGTAGCTATTCCCAATGAGCTTATGGTCTCCCCCCCTTCCCACACACCTCCCCCCCCTCCCACGAGGGCTGCTGGGGTCACCTCTGACGACGAAAGCTAGTGCAAGCTGGGCACTCGGGACGGGTGGGGAGGGGGGTTGAGGATTAAAGAGACTTAGCACATCAACCCTGTAGTGTATACATATAATTTTCCATTCCCGTTCATACACACACAGTTTAATATATGTATTGGCCCAGTTCTTCGTTCCTTTTCCACCCCCCCAATCACGGTCTCCTCTCTCTCTCTTTGTTTTTGTCGATTCTCCTCTTTTTCGTTTCTTCCTGGTTCTGGGTGACGCGACATGGAGTGAAAGATCTGGACCGCGTACCCCCCCTTGCAAAAGTGACAGCTGGTCACCGATTTACTAAGGAAAAAAAAAGAACACCCCGACAAGATCTGTTTGATATTGCCTTCGACACCGGAAGATGGGGACCGACCGAGATAGCCTGTTGGCGGCGTCCATCGTGTTTCTCGTCCTCGATGGCATCGTCGTGTCGCTCCGGATATATGTTCGAACGAGAGTGGTGATGGGATTTGGATGGGATGATTTCGTGTTGTGCTTGACTTATGTGAGTTGACTGGCGCTGTTGCGGCTTAAACAACCTGCATAATACATACAGCTCTTCATCTACTTGGAGGAGGTATCAACTAACACGACGTTGAATAGCTCGGCTATGTTATCTCGATAGGGCTTGGGTTTGCTGCCATACAGTTCGTATCCCTGATGACTCTCTCATGAGCAGTTCACATCGAATGCTGTGTTCACTAGGACCAAAAAAAGAAAGATAGCTAACACCTCGTTCTAGTTACGGATATGCCGCAAGTGACGTGCAGCCCTGGTACGACAAGGACAAAGCAACGATGGTATGCTTTCACCACCCGCTCGAGAAGGGAGTCATCATCGACATCAGCTAATCATGTTTTCCGCAAAAGTTCACCTACGGAAACCAAACGACGCTTTACATCGCAGCCGGCCTTGTGAAGCTCGCAGTAGCACTGGTGCTACTCCGCATCCAAGTCAGCAGGGGCATGCGCTGGATCATCATCATCTCGATCTTCCTCGTCGGCGCCTGGACCATCATCACCGTCCTCTTCGCCTCGTGGATCTGCGCCGCCGGTGGTTCGAGTAACTGGGTGGGAAACAACAGGTGCACCGACATAGGCTACTTCCGCACGATATCGAACATCTTCATCGATTACTTCTACGCGCTCATCCCCGTCTGGATGCTCCGAGGCTCGCAGATGAAACCCCGTCTCAAGCTGATTGCCATCTTCCTGCTCAGCTTAGGTGTATTGTACGTCCCCCTATCTCACGAGATTCTTATATTGGAGGAACGCAGAACAACTGACGTGAGATACAGCGCGAGTTCCGCAACCATTGTCAAGCTCGTCATCCTCGTGCGCCTCACATACAACACAGGCGCAGAGGAGAACTCACTGCACTACCAACTCCTCTTATGGGCCGACATCGAGCTCGGCCTCGCCATCCTCGCCGCATCCGCCGCCGCGCTTCGACCTTTACTACGCCACATCCCGACACTACTCGACACGTCGACGGGTCCGCGGAGTAAGGTCGCCACGGAGAGCGGACCATACCACGAGCTCAGCGCGCGCGAGCGATTCACCGCGAGTGCCGCGGACGGCGCGGCGGGGTCCTCGAGACTGAAGACGGCGGAGAGCGGCGCGATTTTGAATCCGACGTCATCCGACGAGGAGCTCTTCCGGGTGCCATAAAATTTAGCAAAAGAAAAAGAAGGACGATTCGTTGCACGTTTCGATTGCGTTTTTTTGTTTTTGTTTTTTTTACTTAACCCGTTAATAATGCAGATACCCCCCCTTTTTTCATCCATGAAAACAAAAAACCCCGTACAGTGATTCCTGATGGCTCTCACTGGTAATCAATCTTCCAAATCTCACACGCCGGACTTGTTCTCAAGGACCATTGATCTATCTATCTACCGTACCACACTCTCTGTCGTGTGAGAAAAAAGGGATAGACACAAAAAACATATCATAGTGGTTACATAGAGGTAGTCACTCATATTCGCCCACGGGCCATCTTTCCAGGACGAAAGAAAACAGGACGAACAAAAAGAATCTATTCCAAGCCATTACCTACCAACCAAACCCATGCTCGCATCTTAGGGACACGCCGACGACGACGACGAATGACACGAACTCCTAGCCCATCAAACTACCCACGACCACGAGAATCCCTATCATCTAATCCCTAGCTATTACACGCGAAACCACCCCGCCCGAAACTATTCTACCTAGCCTCGGGCTTCATCATCCGCAGAAGGGGGATTCCGTCCAACACGCGCGCCTATCTCATCTCGCTTTTAGAGCCGTTCCATATTACCTTACATACTACGAGAAAAACTAGAATGACTCTCCCCTCGATCCGGGTACAACAAAAACACAAACGAGAACGACTAGGAACCAGGGCGTCACTTCGTTCGTTTCCGCGATCACAGGTCTACGAGTAGCTTACGATACCATACATACAACAAACACTACGGGACGCACTAAAGTAGACGATGCTAGTCTAGTCGGGTGTCCGATCGCCAAGACTCTTGGAAGTTTGGGGCCGGTTTGTAAGGCTTCGATGGACGGGGGTCTTGCTTATTACCTAGGCACGAAGTACATACATAATAGGTAGCGTCAGCATGGCGGTGTTTGAGATACCTATCGTCGTGGGACTGTGATTAGTAGCTGAGTTGATGAAGGAAGCTGTTCTGGACTTTTCGTCACGCGCATCACATGTCATGTCATGTCCTAGCAAAAGGGAACCATGGATCCATCACATGGGGGATCCCCCTCGCACGCACGTGTAACTAGCACCCGGGCTTGCATTATGCAAGTGAGAGACGAGACGAGACGAGGAGAGGGAGCCGGAGTTTACTTTCCGGTACCGCATTTTAATTGATAAGACCGAGAAAGAAAGAGCAGAAAAGAAAAGAAAAAGACAGAGATAAAGAGATGCGTGATTTCGATCTCACCCCCGGTTCCCGTGATTAATTGGTCGTCCGTCCTCCCGGTATCAATCTCCTAACCGCTTCAAGTAGATATCCCCGAGATCTCCCTTCCTCATAGTAATACGATAATACCATCATCCCTTTCGTATTAACCAAACCGTTTTCCCTCAAAAGGGCGGTTTCGGAGAATATATTACCTAGTGTACGGCGAGCAAAGGGTTTTTTTTTTTCCTCATTCTGGTTCGGTAGGTACCATTCATTTTAGCCGGATACCGCTCGTATGGGACGGTAATGCACGTTTTTCTTCCGTGAGGCCTGGAGAGAGCAGCAGATGGTAATATCCCGGCTTGTTATAGGTGGACGCTAAGAGTTAGTCAAGGGAGTCACAGTATGGGTGACCTCTCGAGATATACGAGTACATACAAACCTGGGAATCAGGAAAATAACATCTCGTCGTGATGAGAAATCCGAGCAGGACGTCCAATATCTTTTCTGTTTGGGATGCCTCTTTCATCTTAGTGTCGAGAGATCTAGAACTTGCGAATTTCACCGCTGCACGAACGGTAGTGTATCCGTACTCGGATCCCGTGATGTGAGGTTCTTGTCTAGTGTAGTAGTGAGAGGTAGCCCGACTTCGGATACCTAGCCTACGGTATGGGCTGCCATACCTCGTCGTGTACCTCGGACCTTGGCGTAGCAGTTGAGACCGTTAACGCCTATTTCCCGACTGATGGGACCCGATCCACCCCTGGCATCGGACGACCATGCCGCTGGGTCCTTGGCAAGATCTCCTTGCTTATTCTCATCTATCTCTTCAGCTTGGCGCTGTCATTGTTGTCGTAGTTTGCGTGCGTGTCACATTTCTTTCTTTTTTTTTTCCCTTTTTTTTTCCTGATTCTGAGACTGCCTGCTCCGCGGAGTAATTTGCATCTGTTCGCCTGAATCTCGGATCAGTTGATTAGTTTCCACGAGGAGATCTCACAATAAAGTTAACGCCAACCTAATCGAGCACGGGCTGATCTCCCGCTCGATCCTCTCAGGGGCTAGGAGGCACCGACTGTTGACAAAAAGTCTTTCATCCGTCTTCCCTGCCTATGATAGTGCCGTGTCACTATGTAGAGATACCTTAAGTCCTTAGGCAGAGAGAGGTACCTAATCCGTATACGAGCCGGGTAAACAGGTAAAACCCTGGTTTACATCACTAATCCGAAATGTTCCGTCCCTACTCGTAAACAATGAGAGAAATCCCTTCGGCGCCGTTCGTCGAGCTAGTTGTAGGACGAAGTCGAGAAGATACACTATAGGTATCTAGGTAATATCGTCTGCCTCCTAGCCTTGGCGGCACCAGCAGCGTGGCACGCCGAGCACCTAGGGACATAAGTACCCAGCAGCGTGTGATGGTCCAGATTCCTGACAGACGGATATTAGATCGCAGGCGTTGAGCCAAGTGGCCTAGAATCTCTTTCATAAGTGTTCCATACTAGTGTGCACACTCCTCGGATTTGCTAGAACTTCAGGGGCTTGGATAACATGATCACTTGCCTAGCAGTAGCGGGTAGGTAGTATTATTTGTCATCGCCAGTCAAGTCACCTGGTATCATCAACAACGACGGCATCCTTGCCAACCATTCCGGTCCGTCTCGACGCTCGGCGTCCTTGTTTACGGTGACGCTAGAATAACCCCGTGACGGTCAGAACCACATTGTCCCTTAGACATGTTAGGCAATTGGTTACCCACCCAATAGGACGACTCTATTTGCAAAAGTGTCCGCGCGTTGCGATGATAAATAAATCGTAGGAGATGGGAGACGAAATCTAGAGGCAACGGCTGTCTTGGCGGGTGGCGATCGACCTGGGCATCCGTCACACATGGAAAGTCGAGGACTGCGTGTCGTTCTACTTAGTCGTCTCGAAAGCAATCTGAATCACCGGGCAGAAATGCCCGAAGCTTCGTCATTCTCATACGGGGGCCACATTCCTCCAGTTGAGCAGTCTCTGCCGAGTCCGCCTAATGACATCGCCGCGATGAAGTGGTACGGGCACGAAAAACAACGCGCATCTCGTGTAGTCGCCTATTGGGGCCGTATTAAGTCTTCCGGGTCCCATCGATCGAGTCATGTTGACCGTCTAATAATAGGTCGGTAGTAGTTTGTTGAGATTGACTTGACCACATGAGGCTTGACGAGTGAGGCCAACGACGGTAATGAATACCAAGGGATATTCTGATTCTAGCTGTAATGAGACTGTGCTCGCCCCCTTTCGAGAACTGTTAGCTGTGACGTAGTCCAATACAACCGCGGTCACATGTAGGTAGAATACCCCTTGAATGACGGCACAGAGTATCGTCAGGTGAAATTTGAGAAGAGGCGAACGTTGATCGCACACACCACCAGTGCGTAGTACGGAGGATCGTAGCAATAGTCCCAGTTGCACCGCGAACTAGTCGCCAGATCTGACCCAGGACAATCTGGTTTGTACGGGCGAGTCGACGGACACAGATCGCCGGGTATCCCTATTGTCATCAGGGGAAGAAGATGAGCAGGTAAGAGAGCAAAGACAGATATTTGTCTCGGCAACGGAATCCTGTCTGAGACTGGCGTTGTGTTGCGTTACGCCTACATACGTCAGATAACGTCGTGGGAAACGGAACAGCCACGTAATATCCTGTCGTTTGCTACAGGTCTTCAGGGACGAAGGGTCTGTTTGTCTCACTCTGGCAATCTTCATTGTGGCATCGCCATCAGGCGCCCCGCAAAGAACTGGCATTGACATCTCGTGATGTAGAATAGCCCTCAGTCAGCAAAACTTCGTATCGCAATCCTTCAAGTCGAGAGTCGCCTATAAACGTCGACGCCAACGTATTGCCTTTTCGACTTTCCACGCAATAGGACATACTCAACCCCATATTCTGGTTCTTAGTAAACCCAAGCTCCGCCGAAATTTTGTCGCAAGAAGATGCTAACAAAGTCGTCACTATTGAAAACGCTCCTTCTAGGGACCACCTTTGAGCTGGTCGCCCAAGTGTGCGCATCCAACGGCGAAGAGACGACAGCTCACGAGCCATCAGATCTCACTTGGACAGGCGCTATCGAGGAGACCGGTGATCCAGTATCGATTACCGGGTCAAGTCTGCAGCACATCGAGGCTCAGATCCGCGAGATCAACCCCGACTTTTCATGGTCGAACAAAGCCGAGCTCAGTTCTCACGATTCGCTAAGAAGGACCGAGGGCGATATTCTGTGCCAACTGTCGTGGAACCCATCCTACGCATCCGTATTCCATATCAACCAAGGCATAGACTACCTGCATAAGATCAAGGGGAACTGCGCCATTGGCCCTGGGCCTGCCAACTGCTCGCGCGTCTCGTGTTCGTACGGCTCCGGCATATGGTTTTGTAATGATAACACGCATCCCATATCTGTGCCTTGCAGCACACTTGGTGACAGGGCTTTTGACATTGTAGAGAAGTGTTATGCGTACGGAGGTGAGTATCACTCGACTGTTATTGATTCATTGCCGTCGGGTTCTTTTCCAGCTTCAACACCAACCGGAGTTATGCAATTGAGCCTGCCGGCACAGTCATGTTGAGCGAAGACTCCATCCATTCCTGGCTCCCCAGGAATGAACTAACATCCAATTCATCGCAGACGACCCTATCGATTTGGTGCTTGGACAAGTCTTCGATACAGATAACTGGAATGTAATGGTCATCGGTTCGGATTGTTGAAGGTATATGGAGAGAAAATGATCAACCATACGCATGAGAACATGGAATGATGCGAACGGTTTATATTTTTGGACTTTCAATCTTGGATATTGAATTGTAATAGGCATTTCGAGCACGGATGCCCCAATGGTGAAAATGGGTGTCTGACCCCATAGGAAACGGCGGTAGTTCAGCGTCTGATGACCTGGAGTTTTGATCAGCAGAATAGAGTGCTTATGAAGAAATATAGGAAAAAAAGAGAAGTGCTAAGAGAAGGGATAAGGAGTGGCGTGAGTTTCTTCATGGGTTCCTGAGTCCCAAAGCTGTGATGATAAGCTGTGATAGTGATGGATTTGTCGTTCGCAGTAAGGAGAATATGAAGCGGGCGTAAGTAGATTATGTAAGCCGTAAGTGGTTGATAAGAAATCGTTCAACTTTTCAACTGCTTCCCACCAAATATGCAGGTTTAATCCGTAGTCTGCAATCCGTAATCCGTAGAGTTCGATCCCTTCTCGTGACCTGCTTTCCGGACTCAAAACTCACCATACGTCCGGCAAAAGTAATGACTAAGAAGCCAGACTGGATGAGATAAGGAGTGTATGTAAGTTGACGTCTCTACTCCGTAGACAAAAGTCGAGCATCGACGCTGAATGACTTCACTCACCACCATCAACAACATGCGGAGCGCTGACATGGACTGGTTCAGTTGTATCCACGAAATCCAGTCATCGCCCTCATGAGTCGAATCAATTGGCAGAGAGGAGGCATGAACATTCGATAAGGACGCTAAGAATCTGAAATCGTTCCAAAGTAGCATCCTTTGAAGAAATGAAAGATACGGTCTTTTCAAACATGGACGAAGCGCTCGCACAAGGGTCCATCTGGGCTGATGAAACCTATGATAGAATCAGGACAGTCAGCCATGACTGCACACATATCTTGAAGACGTCATGGGCAGATGTCGCACTGCGCTGGCACGCCGACGAGCCTTGCTTTGGAATCGTTCTTGCACTGGTGGTTGTGGGAAGCGTAGCAGTGCTGGTCACTTGCTGGTGGAAGCAAAGGGGCCATGCTGGACGACCATCGACCCCTACGGTACCTCAGCGTGAGAAACGTGAAGCTCGAGAATTCGGGAAATGGAGCCCATCCGACTTCCAGATGCCCACACCGGAGCCGTACAAGGACTGGTCCATTGAGTATACGAAACCACTTCCATACCGACCGTTTCGTTACGGACCCAATTACTTCGTGAACATGGGTCTACGGTCGTTGAAACACGAAGATTGGATCGAGTTGGACAACCACTTCCCGCGCTTTTATGCTGATAAAGCCAAGAGAATTGCTGAGCGAGGTTCCGATCTATGTAAAACTGCTTCCGAGGCATACCCGGCGGCCATTGAGCTTCTAGAGGAACTCAGGGAATACCTACCAGCACGTTATCCGTCGCTTTTCAAGCGGACAGAAGTCGGTCTGGACAACCTATGGTCCGGAGAGAGCTTCGACCTTACTGCTCGCCCACTTTCAGAGGACCCTATGCAGATCTGTGCACGTCTCGTACAGGACGATATCGCTATCATGATCGAGAAGCCTGACGGGAACTACTACCTCCTCGCAGGATGTGTTGTCCTCCCAGGATTCTGGCGTCTCAAGGACAAATTCGGAATGCCGCTTTCTGAGATTCACACGTCGGGCGAAGTACCGCAATACAAGGAGAAGCTGGAAAAGGGCATGATGAGTCTATTCCGACGTCTGCAGCCAGCAGAGTTCATGGGACGATTCAATTATTCCGTCCAGACGGACGACAACATGGGATGGTCGCGGAGCATGGCGCCCGAGGACTCGAACTTGACACAACACGAAGGTTGGAGCGTGGCCAACAAGAGCCAGTCCGTAGATGAGCACTATTACCGATGTGAGAGACAGACGCTTCGGCGTCTACCGAAGACGGGCGGCGTTGTGTTTACCATTCGAACGTATTTTCACCCTCTCAAGGAGGTCGTGGAGGAAGACTACGTGCCAGGAAGGCTGGCCAGTGCTGTGAGAAGCTGGGGCGAAGATGTAAGTCAATACAAGGGCAAGGACAAGTTCGCAGGTGTTTTGTTGGAATATCTCGACAAGAAGCACGCGGAGCAGATTGCGAGAGGCCTAGATCTCAGTCGTGAGAACGAAGTCAGAGCCTACCCGTGGTGATCATGATGCTAAGAACACAATACAGAATGAAAACTGAAATGTGGGAGGGTAGAAGTATCGTTGCAGCCAGGGAAGTTCCTTCCGGTGTTCAGTCGTGGAAACTGTATTCTGTAGATGCATATTCAGGCAGATCATTAGATAACTCTAGTATCTGCATACATATTATGACAATGCACTTATCGATGATGACTAACGACCCTCCTCGCTCTCCGTGCGACTTACGTATTGACCCCAGGTGGAAGCTCCAGGCTTCCGAATCATAACTTCACGTCGCAACACATTTGCGAACAACGAACCGACGACACTCGTTCCCAATGGAACAACCACAACAAGCCGCCCCCGGCTCTTTGAGCTGGCGACTCAGCTCGCACCCCATAACTCTCCTCACCTTCCTCGCTTTCCGAATCTGTAAGTAGATTGCCTCTTGATGAGATGCCGCGATATCCAGGCATCCCACATTGCATCGCATCGCATGTCTCGCGATGCCTAGTTCTAGACGGCTCCCGTTCAAGTTTCCGAGTATTTATGAAGACTAACCTCATCTGCGACGTCTATAGCCTCTCTCCTCGTCTACCTCTTCGGCGTCATCTTTACCGACAACATGGTTCTCATCTTCATCATCACGATCCTCCTACTCGCCGCCGACTTCTACTACCTCAAGAACATCGCCGGACGTCGGCTAGTGGGGCTGCGGTGGTGGAACGAAGTGGACGGGTCGACGGGCGACAGCCAGTGGGTGTTCGAGAGCAGCGAGCCCGGAACCAAGACGATCAACGCGACCGACAACCGCTTCTTCTGGCTCGCCCTGTACTCGCAGCCTATTCTCTGGGTCGCTATTGCGATTTTGGCTATCGTCCGACTCAAGTTCCTCTGGCTACCGCTTGTTGGTGAGTTATTCCTTTCTCTTTTTTGGGTCGGGTTGTTGTTAATATTGAATCGTAGCCATTGCCCTCGTCCTCACGATCACGAACACCGTCGCCTTCTCACGTTGCGATAAGTTCAGCCAGGCATCCAACATTGCGGGCAGCGCTCTGTACTCGGGTGGCATCGCGGGTAGTATCGCCAGCAACATGGTCGGGCGTCTGTTCACATTTGGGCATTAAATGCACAACATTATAGTATTGTCGTTATAGGGACTGGGTTGGGAGAATTCGAATCCCAGAAAAGCATGTTGATGGGGTTAGGAAGGGTTGTCTTATTCGATTGCTACATGGCTGATGCGGTTTCGTTTTGCGTAGCATCATTTTTATTGAATTCATTGCGTTCAAGCTTGATCTTCTCCCCGGTGTTCGTCCTTTGAGTGGTATCTTGCTCACAGCACTGCTCACAGGACTCTAGACGTCTTGGGAACTCGTATGAGTGGGATACGGATCTAACTGTCTCATGTTCAACTGAAGAGCAGATTTGATGGGATACTATACTAATACATCATTAGGCCAGGCGGCCGTGTGAAGCTCACTCACTCTCAGGGGTAGAAACTACTCGTCAGAATTTACAGGGACAAGCCGCAGCGTTGGATATTCTCAAACCGTTACCATCAATGAATTACCTATATAAACCATTCCCGCCCTCGAAACTTGCGGGCGTGAGTCCCAGAGCGCCCATCCAGGGGCCTCTGCTATGTCGATGCATCTTAACATCTAAACGAATGCTCTGAGAGACGACATATTCTTATGTCCGCTCATGAATCCTACATCCAAGATACTCATGAACCGACCCCTTTTCTCATAAAAACGCCATCTAGACGTTGAAGTCACCATACTCATTATTGAGATCATGCTCATCTCACCCATTCCTAATCATGCGTGTTTGCATTCGCATTTGCTCTCCGACCCGCATTCTCTATCTCCGCATCCAACTGCTGTTCCTCCTCCTCCAGTCGCCGGATCTCCTCTTCCGACATACCCTCCTCAACTAAGTGCGCATACCGCGCCGAAATAACCGGTGCCGTCGACGGCACACTCCTCGAAATAGTCGAGGGCAGATCCGTCTGGCTTGTTGCGGGCTCAACTTCTTCCGTCGTGCGATGAAGCGGCGTCGTCGGCTGTGGTGTCTCGTGATCTGAGTACTGCGGATAAGGAGCAATAATAGGTTGCGCCTCGGCCTCGTTTCCGGACGGCGGTACGGATGCCTCGGCCGCTACGGGAAGCTCCTTGCGTGTCATGGCGACGTCGGAATCGTAGATCGGCATGGCGCGGTTGGCGCGTCGCCGGCGGAAATAGAAGAACCATAAGAGTAAACCGATGATGATGAGGCCGCCTAGGGTGACGCCGACAGCCACGCCGATGATACCGCCCTTACTGAGTCCTCCATGCGTCTTCGAGGTCTTGAGAGCCGTCGTAGGCTGGGGCTGAGTGGCAGAACTCGAGGCGCCGGCCGTGGGCTGGCTTACCTCTGTAGGTGGGATGGCGAGGGGTTCGACGACTTCTGCCCGGGCGGGAAGGGGCTGTAAGTCGGATGTGCCGGCTTGGCGGGATACGAATTGCACGATGTTGCCAGTGACACAATCGACCTGGAATAGCTGGGTTGTGCTCGTGCCGGTAGTCGTTGAGTTCATCCAGTCGCATTCCAGATAGAGGGACTGGTGCGAGTGGGATGATTTTTGCGCGAAGAAGGTGGACCATACGAGGACGACATCGCTGGAATTCAAGCCCTCTTCACATGAGTTTTATATCAGCATCCGCCATATCCAGCTCCAGCTACCCGTTGATCTTGAGGCAATGGTATGAAAAATAATAAGAAATAAATGAATATCCTTACGTTGCAAAATCTCAGACCCGCCATTCAACCCCCTCGAAAACGCTCTCTCCCCCGACGGGAACGTGGGCTGGTCAATTGGCAGAGCCGGTGTACTCTTCCCCAGCGTCGTATACGCAAGAACCTCATCTTCACTCCCGTCCGCCGCTCCAGTCGGACTATACGCCCTCAGCCTGACATGAGTAATATTGACACTGCTCGCATCGAATTCAAACGTCGTATTCCATCCCAGCGGTATCGAAATACTGGACGAGAGCGACGGCGAGACATCGGCGACAGTGACGACAACATTCGCATCCGTCGTCTGGGCGCGGTCGTCCGGGAGCACGACGATTTCACCCGACAGGCAGGCGGGCGAGAACGCCATCGAGGGCCCGACGAAACAACAACATGCCCAGAGCCCGAACCTCGCGACTTTGGGACGCATCTCGGCGCGGACACAACCTTTTTTTTAATTCCTTAATAGAAAAAATGGCCGTTTTGAAGAGGTCAAGGAATCCCGCACTAAATTCTCAGCACATACTCCCATTCAACCCCGGGTTGGTGAAGCACGACTCTTCCGGCAAAAAACTGATACTTGTAAACAAACAAAACAAACAAAACTTGGAACAGAGATCTAGATTCAAAAACTCAATTGCTAGATCGATCGATGAGAAAGAAAAAAAAAGGAGAATGACAAGAACCTGTCCAGAGAGAAGCCGCGTGAGAAAAGAAACAGGAAGACAAGACAGGGCGGCTATGCTATGCTAAGCGTCCCATTCGATCCTGCTGGGGGACCCAGATGGGATGGGGATGCATGGATGGATGGATGGAGGGGGAGGGGGTGAGAAAGAAAGAGGAGCATTCTCTCTTTTCCCACATTATGGATCGAACCAGTCGCGCTTCAGCTGAGCCCAGCGTGAGACGGGCTGTGCCGCTTATGGTCTGTCTGTCTGTCTATCTGTCTGCCCCTCTCTCTCTCGCTCTCCAAAATCAAACCCCCTCCTACATCTATAAGTAGTTGCCTATGTCCCCATCATGGAGCCTGCCTGCCGCTACCTATCTTACCTGCCTCGATAGTTTGGTGATCTTGCATCGAGATGTTCGTGTCCCTGAATTACGGTCGCGACCATGAGAATAGCAGATTCGATACCCAACACGTTCAGCGATTCAGTGTGTGTATTCTCTCAAATGGTATGTTGATGATCCGACCCATGTTTTCCTTGCCGCCAAAACCGTGACCATGCAGCTCCTCCCGCGTACCAAGAAGTCCGCACCCACACGAGTCCTGTCTGTCTCTTCGCACTAATACCTATTACACCTACCTACCTACTCACAATACACATCCCAGCTATTAATATCTGTTCTCTGAATCAGTATTCAAACAGTCGACGATCCCAACGGTATCTCAAGTTGAAAAGAAAAAGGTGAGGCACCAGATTGTACGTAGCTAACGCCCATGAATCCTTCTGCTGCTAAATATATCTCTTCGCGCTGGGCTGGGCACTACCTACATACGTACTCGTATGCGTCTAGACTTACCTACCTTACCATTTATTACTGCCATTTTACTCCATCCGTACTTCGTACAAATGTGGACGGGTGCCTACGCAGTCCGAACTACGGAACCGGCAATATTGACAGATTCCCATCCCGTGTTCATCGTTGCCAGTCTACCTATATGAGACGTGATATACCTACGAGTAACCTGTAGATCACAAATAAAAACACCACACAACCGCCATCCCAAGCGCCCACCTATCCATCCATCCCCAGCGGCTAGTAGTACCCTACACAGGACATCTTCTACACCTACAGTCAGACCTTGATATAAGAATCGTTTTTTTAGGAATAAGTCGCGACATAGGAATAAAAGTGGCCGTTCCGGGCCAAATTTGTATGGGAATAGGAATAATTCCTCAGAATAGGAATAGGAATAAAAATTCTATGCCAAGACCCCATATATATTCCTATATGTAGGCACTTAAAGGTCACAAAATCAAGCCTTATAACAGCATAATACGGTATAAACTGATGCAGGTACCTAGGTACCTTCCAAATGCGGCAGGAATAGTGGGGCTAACCGGAAATGTGGGTCCAGATAGTAGGAATATTCCTCGAAGTAGGAATACAGAAGAGCCGTTCCCAAATTATTCCTATGTCACGGTTTGACTGTACTTCGTACCTAATGCAAAGCACTCACACGCAGCATGCATGAAGACACCTAACCGGCATTCCAAACTTCATCCACTTCGCACCAAACCACACAATGATTATTTCTTCATCTCTTATTGCACTACTCTATGAATGCAGATCCGGCTCCGCCCCAGGGTTCAATGCTGAAACGACAACCCCCAATCTCAGGTAAACAACCCTACCCTCACGCCGAGCCGCAAAAAAACAACATGTAGGTACAATATGAGCCACCAACCAAGAAGCCTTGTGCCCGTTTATCCTATGTCGTAGGTACGTAGTTTTGTGATTAAGATGGCACCCGTATCAACCAACCCCTTTACTTCGTTCGTCCTTGGTGTAGCCGAGCATTATTACGATATACAGGCCCTGATGATGGCTATGAACAGACGGCGACATGCCATTTTGATAGGGGCCGAACTACTACTTTGACCCCCTCGATTATGTGCCGGCTCGTGCTCCGTATGAGATTAATGAAGAAGAACAGCAGTGTGGATAAACCTCTGCCATCCTGAAGTCCTGGACGGTAAGCGCAAACGTGGTGTGACCTGCGTCGTGAAAAGTCGAACGGAATGAATTTGCTGAGGCTATGAAGAATTCTATCATGCGAAAGTCATCGAGACATCTTTCTCCTTGCCAAAGTCCCCGTCATCGTCGGCCCACGGGTCGTGGAGTGTTATACTAGGTGCTCGTCTGCCACCGGCAATACTTGAATTATCTTTCATAGGGGGTGAGGATGGTGGTTCGTGGTGTTCGAAGCCTGAATCGAATGTCATCTGAACCTCATCCCGCTCGTGATAGGATGAAAACCGATTAGTGTATGGGTCCGGTTGCGAGGTTGAGGCCTTTTCAACGGCTTTAGTTTCACGCGGGAATTCCATCGAATTGTGCGATGTGGAAGGCTGCGACGCCTCCAGCTTGATAGGTGGTAGTGTAGACGCCAATTCCTTGACCTGTAGCTCTTCATCGCGGGCAAGCTCGGCACGGATGGCGTCGACGTCAAACAATACACCAGAGTTGTTACCACTGGCGCCAGAGCTTTCAGACTTGGATTCACCAGTCTTTTTAGTTTCCTGGTAAATCTCCCAGTCTTGGCGTTCAGTCCTCTTCTTTCGGGCAAATATATTCCAACTGCTTCTGCTTTTCTTAGACTGCTCCTCCTTCGCCAACTCTTTGCGGGCTTGTTCGATCTCGTTGATGAGCTCGATTTGCCGTTCTCGATGGCGATCAGGATCGGGATCTTCAATCTCTCCGAACTCGTCGCTATCAACGGACCAGCCACAGAGTCGCAGAAGGCGCGGCATAGCAGTTCGATAGTCCATATGGCCCTTGACATGCTCTGTGCAGTCAATGTTTTCTACTCCATGTATTTCGTCAATACTTGCCAGACCACCTACTCGGCGAATACCACCGTTTGTCAAACGGAAAAGATAACCTAGAATCCAGTCGTTCCGGTTGTATCCATTGACAAAACGGCCAGCAACAACGGACCTGGCTCTCAGGAACTCCTCTTTCTTCACCACGATAGGTGCACCAAAGAGGTAGACGTTTTGCACAAGTCCATGCGCACCCTTTCGCGCGAGCTCAAGGAGACAGGAGAAGATGACTCGAGATCCCAGGGAGTAGCCCACAAGAGTAATGGGACGAGTACCTAGATTCCTGTCGATCAAAGAATCGGCGAGGATGAGACCAGCAGCCCAGGCTCGGTCCAGTGATACTGCCCAGGGGTTGTCAATCAAGTACGCGAGTTTCGATAACACAACCGGCAATTGCAGGGCAGCCATCAAACTGATCAGAATCGTGCTGCCCAGCACTTGCTGGAGACCTTGAGTAAGAGCCTATCAAAGTGAGCTTAGTGCTACCTCTTCATACTCCTGGTGGGATACTCACTTCTGTTGCTAAAATATTAATGGTGTCACCCATACTTGTTAACAGTTCCGGCTCCCAGAGGATGGAATATAAATCACCCATGATGGGGTCCACCGTACTGAATGGCAAGCGGACGTCGTCGACCTTGCTTGTCAGCCAGCCGGATATCGTCAAGATCAGATTGACTCGCTTGTTGTTGTTCAGTGGCCGGTACTCAAAAGTTTTCACGGCACCGGTTCTGCGCCCGGCCGCCTTGCCGCCCATGAAACTTCCAGATGCGGCCGCGCCGGACGTAATGATAGCCGCTCCTCCAGCGCCTGCAAGAAAAGAGCCTGTTCCTCCAACACCAATTGTGGTGAAACCAGCTGCCAAACCAGCGCCGATGAGAGGTGCCAGTAATCCGGCCGAGAGTCCTATAACAAGGCCACCACCGACTGTCGCCAAACCCATCATTACGTAGCGTTTCCGGAGGGCCATCTTCCTCCGGTGCTCGAGGTGTTCATCCTCGTTCCAGTTTTCTTGTTCAGCCTGTTGCTGCATTTCTAGAGCATCTGTCACGCGCTTCTCAAATTTGCAAATGTCTATGCCAGTAATCTGCAAGTCCTGGCCAACTCGTTCCAGTAGAACTCTTGACCTCGCATCATATATACCGTCTGAGATTAGGACAAGGAAAAGGTCACATAGTACAGTCCATCGTATATCTATGTCGATCTTGTCTGTGCTGGGTAGTTGCATCGGAGTCTTAACATCGGGCATCTCTTCTCCCTCATGGGTCTCATAGGGCGGTGGTACCTCGGCCGCTGACTCGCGACTGGAATAGCTCGAAATAGAGGCACGTGGGGTGTTTTTGCGTGATACCTTTGGAGTGGACGAGGCTGTTTTTGTGTCAGCCATGGGATTCTTTACCCTCGCATTTTGCATAAGGGTGCCCGTGAGGTCCCCAGGTTGGACGCCATGTTCGGCCAACTGCTCTATCATGATTTGCTCTGCGGCACTGATATCCATATGAGCATACAGCCGAACCATGACCTTTTGCGCCCACATCTTCAAGGCGTCGATAGAATTCTGTAATTCTTTCTTCGCCTTGGGAGCCCGTTCGTACTTCTCCGTTTCTTTTACCATGGCAGCCATTTCCAGGCGAGCTAGGCCGACGTAGGCTATCCTCTGTCCTTCGGTCAGCAAGTCCTTAGTCGCCTCGAGTTGAGACATGGCATCGCGCTGTTCGTCATCGGCTTCTGTCGCACTCGTAGTCTTGACACTATTAAAAAGGTATCGCGTGTTGTCGTCCATGCTAGTCTCGGATTCCGCATCCTCATCGTCTACGACACGTGTATACCCCTTACCGGCGCCGCCGAGCCCGGCATACTCATAAACGTCTTCGTCAGGATCGTGTTCCTTAGCAATGAGTCTGTTATCGTCGTCGTATATGTCATAAGGTGCATAGGCCGGCATGTCTTGCCATCCACCATCTGCGTCCTCGTCGTTCTTCTCGTCCTGCTTTTCTTCCGTCTTGGGAGCAGTAAGCTGTTGATGAGAGAACTTGGAGAGTTCGAGATTAGTGTTGACTGCGCTCGCTTCTCGGCTATGACTTGCATGCGCCTTCTCTGCTTCTGCGTCTGCTGCTTGCTTTTCCGCCTGGATCTTTTTGATCGAGGGTCCTGATATAGACTGGACATCTTTCTTTGAAAGTTTTACTGGTTTGGCAGGTACTGGGGTCGGAGAAGTAGATTTTGCGATCGAAACGAAGACACCTCCTGATATTTCATTTGGATTCTTCTGGGGCTGCGGTTCGGGTGGTGCGGGCGGCGATGGTGGTGGTAGGGAGGATGGGGGTTCTTGGGGACTTTCTTGTTCGGCATTTTTCGTGGTAGTGGTAGGAATGGTTGAAGTGGACTTCTCGTTCTCGTCGGGGGTCACACCATCGGCGGGTTTGTTGGTGTCCGAGCTCTCAGTCTGTGAGGTGCTCTTGTCTACATTGGGCGCGACGACGTCGGTTCCATCGTGGCCGTCCAGGGGCTGGGCGTTAGACTCGGCGGGTGCATTTTCGCCTTTACCGTCTTCTCCTGGTTCTACATCTCGGACGGGCAAGCCAAAATCGTCGACTTCAGAGACGCGGGCAGCTGCCATGGGTGCTTCTGTGTTCTGGGCATGTAGGGAGGAGTTGGAGATGGAGGTATCGGCCTGAGACCCAAGCATCAGGGAGTTGGAGTTTGCTGGCACATTATCTATTCCGTACGAAAGTAGCGTAGGTGGTTTTGGTCTGGTTTGGAACACGGCATACGATATTGGGCAATCCCCACACAATCGGAGACTTACGCTAGTGTATCTGCTATGGACGGGATGGGAACAGATTAATACCCTGTGCGTACTAGCGCGACTAATTCGGAGTCTGCATTATCTGCCTAACTTCACCACGTTTGGGGTCAAATGGGCATGTAAACCCATGTGATACAGGTGCCTAATGGCCTGCAGGTCTTCCCAGCCTAACCGAATGCGGCTAACTGCATCAGGCACCCCGTTAGCACGCTAACGCCTCGAAATGATTCGCAGTGAGGTCAGGCAGGAGTTACCGAATCATGTGCATATTCCGTGCTTTGTGGCACATGAATCTGGACTTGGATATCGCATCGGATTCGCATGAAGTAACTCTTGAGCAACTCTCGATACTCCGGACAACTCATCCTTTCTCTCAGCTCATAACGTTAGCAATGCAATAATATTCAGCTCCGACAGCTCATCTTCAGGAGAACCATAGAATTAGTTGTGTGGTATCATTGGCTTCTCCTCAAGCAAGCTGCTGTGTGATCTTTTTCCTTCCTTAGAAACGCCATGTAAATGCTCCCGATAACCCTCATACTGGAAACCCATGCCAACTCGTCTCTTATTCATCACCGGCTGACGGCTCTGCCACCGGATCAGCAGTCTTCTCACCAGCTGAACTCGGCTCCCCAACGGCATCACCACTCGTTTCTCCGGCCGCAGTAGCCTTGGACTTGTGTTTGCGGCGTCTCTTTCGTCCAGTGGAATCCCCATTGGCCTCAGTTTGTTCTCCATCTTCCGGCTTCGTCTCATCGTTTTCACCTGTTTTAGCTTTCTTCGCGGGCTCCGGCTTCTCGGGCTTCTTCTTCTTTATCGACAAGGGGTTTGGTTCTTTGCGACCGTACGCCTTCTTCTTTTTCTTCTCGGGCTTAGCCGAATTGGATTCTGGTGCTTTCTTGTCGTCGTCATCGTCGTCATCATCGTCATCTGACTCTTCCTCCTCTCGCTTTCTCTTGATCGCTTTCGACTTGAGTTCTGCGGTGAACTTCGCCTTTTCGTCTCGCGAGCGCGCTTTCACGGTAGTCGACGAAGCAGGTTCCATGATGAGGACGGAGCGCCGGATGTATAGAAGCGGTACGACCTGTATGCCGTTTCGAAGCGATGCTCGGAGTTCTTCATCGTTGATTGCGCACACATAACGATGCTTGTTGACTCCATTCTGGCTCGGGTCAACTACGGAGTGAAGACACTGTATTTCTTCTATTCGAAGGCAAGGAGTCAGTCAAGTTTGCGCAATCAGGAAAGGCGTAATATGAGGATCGACTCGGCACGTACTGAGGGGTTCAGGGTAGTCCGAGGGATGATGTCCGCATCGTCGACGCTCGACTTTCTCCTTCGCGAAGTCGATGATGGCTCCCATTCCAGGTTCGTTTCTCCGAGCATACAACCATCGCATCGAGCACTGCGTTATTACTGCAAAGATATTAGATCGGCACGGGAAAGTGAAAGGGGTCGGTATGAACGCACGTAGTTTTGTGGTGCCGTGCAGAGTTGCCTTCATAATGTGGTCGATGTCCATCTTACTGCGGATGGCGCTCTCGAGGAACTGACTGTCGCAGAGCACCTGGTACGGTTGTCGGAAGCCGAAGTTGATCTCTGTGTGAATCAACAATTAGCAATGCGCTGGCGACCACGAATATGCGCGAGATTCCATGCTCACCATATTGGTTCATCAACCGTTTGTACTGCTTTGATCTCTTCGCGCGCGGCATCTTGACGCGTTCCTCTCAGGGAATCTCGGGCGGCTCTAGGTATGGTTGTGCTGTTCACAGAATAGCGCGATTGACTCCTGGTATGTTGTTCTTTGGCGATGAAGTTCAAGAGAGCTACTGTGCATGCGTGAATGTTGTTGTTAAGATGCTCCAGGTTGCCAGAGAAGCTACAGAATGCATTCCGGCGTATTTTTTCCAAGGCGAGCCTGCGACGTCCTTATCGATAACAACTTACATGCAACAGGTACGTACCCCATTGTCCATCCCCAACGTTCCGATACCGGGTGCACTTTTCAACCATCACGAGCATGAATTCATATGGATGGCTTCATATCGAATTTCTATCGAGACTATATCCCAAATATCTACATACGGTGAACTCATTCAGACAACTTTTCCTATCCTATTAGCTGCTACCACTCCCTCTGCTCTCGATATTAAAGTCAAGTTTGTCTACTCGTATAATATGTTAACAGCAAGAAAGATGGCAACTGTCAGCGCCAACGCAACTATGAAACACTAGAAGAGTGAGAGCAGAGACAGCAGCAGCAATAAGAGCAACACGACCAAAAAGATAAGTTGATAAGAACCTACATGGTATTGCGCCGACATAATGCAGCAACAACACTGATGTCGTCAAGCTTCCCTATATTTCACCTCATTTGTCAGTGTTTACGTGTATTCGATACTTATGATTGATCAGTCAAAGCCATGGGACTCACCACCCATACCAGCCAGCCCTTCTTCGATGGAGCGTTGCATGAATGGACTCTCGGCATACGGATCAACAGCAATCATCTTGGCCGCATTCTTGAGCTCATTAGCAACAAACGTCATACCGCCGTTTGCGCCATGAGTGCGATCGCCGCTGGCTTCACCACCTTCTCCGGCTTCCCAGCGGCGCACGCTTTCTGACACGTTCTCCGCGATCTCATGATCCCATAGATTGTCAGTGACGCCATCTGAGATGGCAAGCACGACGTCTCCTTCGGCGAGTTCTACAGTCTCAACTGTCGCATCCTTCTCGGGCGTGTCGGGGCTGTTCGTGCCAAGCTGCCAGGGACAACCGAACCAATGCCATTGTTCCGCCGACTTGTATATTGTCTCTCGGTTTTTCGCCCGGACAACCATAACCCGTGAATCGCCCAAGTTAGTCACGTATAGATACGGTACCGCTGTCGGTTGTTGCGAGTTCTTGAAGTCGCTTTTGGAGAAGAGTTGTGCGCCAGCCACTGTCGTCGTTCCGAGGCAGCCGTTCGGCCCCGAAGTGGCCTCCACTGTCCGCTCGTAAGCTACTTGCAAGAACCGTTTGGGGTCTGGCTGGTACAGAGAGTCAGACTGTCGAGCCCTCGCGATATCCGCCTCTATAGCTGCTACCCAGTAGTGCAAGATCAGCCGGGACCAGAGACTTGATGTCGCGTCAGTAAATTCGGACATGAGCGCAGTATGCGACAGCAACAGTTGTTAGGGCGCGTTTACCCAGGGTGGCCATTTGGTCGAGTCGACCATGCGCCGACGCCATCGTTGGCGCATATGAAGTGGTCGCCCGCATAGACGGCATCCTCTCCATTCGTATAGCCCCTGATGAATTCACCACTGACGTCTACAGTCCTGTCGCGACTCTGATGATAAGTACTCAGGGGGTCTGAAAAGGAGCCGGACGGCAGTGATAGGAAGGGCGGAGGAAAGGGTCTAGCGGGGCGCTTTGCGAAAAGCGCAATGCCAGTCTCGAAACGAAACGGGAGTTTCGGCCAGGGACTCGAAGGTGAAGTGATACTGCCGCGTGTTTTCTTCGCGCTAGTGGAAGCGATGGATCTACGGTGTTGGAGAGCAAAGGGCGACGATGGCGTTGTTCGGATACAAAACTGCGATGGTCGCGTCGGACCAAGGAAGGAGACTGCCGGCAGTGAGAGAGGTGACCTCCTCATCCCAGCGTGATGAAGACTCGAGCGCCGGCCTAGGTAGAGAAGTGGCTAATTTTGGAATCTATTGAAGGTGTATTATGATAATGTAAACGACGGAAAGAAAAGAATACTGCATTTCATTTTTGATTAGTCCAAGTGAGAATTCCGCTGGCGATGGAATTGCCGGAACGGAACGTGTCCCCTGAGGAGGAGGTAGCACGGAATACACTCTGCCGAAGTCCCGTTCGCAGTCTCTTCCGTAAAGCGCCTAACAAAAGGCAGTTTTACTCCGTAGGTACCTAATCCGTAGTAGGTATTTCGTACTCGTACGTGTCGGTACGGCTTATTCCGCGCTAATGTGTCATCCGCCCCGCGACTCAAGGTTTGCGCGCGCGACTTGGCTGTTTACCCCCCACTTCACCCCCCACTCTCTTCCCCCAGATTCGAGAAGATGTTCTCTCCGGAACCAAAGGTGTCTGCCGTAGCGTACCGGTTCTGTGACTTGTGTGAGGCAGCATCTCAATTGCCGGTACGGCACCCAGAGACGCTAAAAATGTATCGTTCAACCCAAGATGTCCTTTTTGAGGACCGTCTCGAGAAATGATGTGCGTAAATTTGCACACCGGCTACCTATTATTATGTAGTATCACGTGTTGATCCTCGAACTCGGTCCACTCGATTGTTCGGCCGGTTCGTTTATTCATAGGGATTCGCAACCCGTAAGTCATTCATGCAGAGTGGCCAAGCAGTACGAAATACGGAATACGGCAGTTCGAAGGATCAGTCTGGGTAAGTAACGCAGATTGTACGGGATATGTAGCGTCGTTACGGATTCATACATCACGATTCACATCCATTACCACCTACCAGTGTGGGTTACGGCCACAGTGCGGGGCGACCAGTTTAGTCTATCGACCATTCCATTCATGGTTAGGGCGCAGTGACTACTGCGATGAAAGGCGGCTCGCAGCATGCGTGATGGGCACCAATGCACCTTACGCAACAGGTAACAAGCACCGTGTGTAGAATACGGTGTGGTAAGTGCCGTGCAAGCGGGTTTCCTCGGTCAATGTCAGGCAGGCAGTTGCTACCTACGGAGCACTTGCCGCGGTTCCAAGTCGTTGACAAGCAAGGAGAAGCCAGTCGCCAGTTTGGCGCATGAAAAGTCGACAACCTAATTCGGAATTTCGCAACTCGTGACCTGGCAGGACTTCTTCTGCGCCAGTGGAAAGGGGGGAAAAAAAAAGAAAAATATTTTCTCGATCTCAGAATCGATGGTACGGCTACATACAGTACGGGATACAAACTTGTTCTTGATAATGGCGTGAGCAAGTGAGCACATCCCATACAAATTTGGAGACCACCTCCATGCGCCGCAGACTAATCCGTCATCCGTAACCAACCAAGAGGAATTGACGATCTGCCACGCGTAAATTACATTGTCAAGCATGTAAGAGAAAGCCTCGTCTCTCGTCTCCGCTAACGATTCAACGCCATGCAAGACAATCGTTGGAACTTGTTCACACGCTTACGAGTATGTATACCTACGAGTACTCCGTAAGGCGGCAACACCGGCACCTGATGTGGTGTACCTACATCCACCCATCCGGTAGGTAGTTGTGCTGGTTCGATGATGTTTGAGTGCAGAGACAACCAGTCGATTCACTATCAGGTCGAAGCTGATGGCACACATATTCCCCGACCGTGTGCCCTACCTAATACACCTACACCATAAGATAGAAATGCAGATCACTGGACGGCAACAATACATACTCGTACGCACGCAGTATTCCTCATGGATGCCTACCTACGAGGTGTGATACTTTTGCCTCATACCTCGGACATTGTCCTGGACTTCAGGTAGGATCTGAAATACGATACGAATCTATTCAAGTACCAAGGCGTGACTGATACGCGCAAGGGTCAACCCGGGACTCTCTCACTGGCGACATCAAACAGGACGGATCTTCGAGTCGTGACATCTGACTAACTGGGTACAGTAGGTGGTAGGTATCCTCCTAGCAGCATTTTCCCCAAACGAGCATCTGTCTTGTCCCCTGGTTCGAATCCTCCGCTGTGACAAAGGTCTCCAAGACACTTGGCAGCACCAGCCATATCCAAAAGTACTGATGTGTAATTAATAACTGTACGAACGCATTACGGACGATAGGTACTTGGACGAGATCGAGTTCCAAGCTACCTACACTACAGTCAGAGCTCATCATGCGCCATGCTCTCGTATTGGGCCATGACTAAGACTTGGACGATGAGATGGAAAGGGAGCTGAAGGGATTCCGAGTTTCCGGAGTACCTGCCTAGCCGTAGTGTCTTCTGTACGTGTACGTACGTGCCTAGTTTAGTATGTATGCACTACCTATACTTAGCACACTGCGCAGGGAATAATGCTTGGGAGTTGTGAACTTGCGAAGTAAGGGAAACGGAGTTATCAACTCTGATCAACCAGTTGACCTGTCTTGTCTGTCTGTCTGGCGTTCGTGCTTCTACTTATAACAGGTTGGCTGTTATGAGTTATATATTAGCGCGCTCTTATTATACCGTCCGCCTACGGTAGGTATGTAGTCAACTGTTGCGACTCGAATCACAAGCCCTGATCTCCGAGGCGCTGCCCATTCCTGACGTGGGTGGCCATGTGGTACCTACCAGCAAGTACCGGCAGGGGAATTCGTAT